>CM029563.1:13880077-14209675 GCA_017309665.1 Coelopa frigida
CGAAGCTCGGCTGGTGGGCCAGCGACGCCGAGCAGGACCAGGAGCGCACGCTGCCGCGCAGCCGCCTGACGCCCGAGGCCTCGTGGTGGGAGTCGGAAGCCGCTGCTCCATCGGCGGAAGCGACGACGACGACGACGTCGCCGCGGCAGAACGGCTCCATCCAGGTGAAGATCTGCCGCGTCGAGTCCGGCGAGCGGCCGTGGTGGATGGACGAGGACCACAACAACAATGCGACGGTGGAGGCCACCGTGCGGCTGCCGCCAAACGCCGCCAGCGCACAGCAGCAGCTGGAGCTGGAGCGGTCCTCGAGCAGCAGCAGCGCCCACAACCTGAGCGGCGAGAAGCACTGGTGGATGTCGGGCCCAACCAAGAAGCTGTTCAACGTGCGGCGCGTCGACTCGGGCGAGAAGCCCTGGTGGCAGCAGCCGAAGGACGACGAGGGTCAGTCGGCAGAGGCGTCTCCGCGAAGGCTGCCGCCCGTGCGTCGCGGCGACTCCGAAGGGGTCGAGGATGAGGAGGACGACGCCGAGGACGACCCCGAGGATGCGGTGCGTGGCGACGAGGAGAGCGGCGACGCCGAGGTGCAGCGAATCACCAATCACAACAACAACTACACCAACTACAACAACGGCAATGGCAACCACGGGTTTGGCAATCACTCAACCCGGAATCTGATGAATGACGCCGCCCTGAACTACGACGGTTGCCCCGAGCGCCCGCCGCCCCTCGGCCACCGCGCCAGCCCCGACGGCCTTGAGGATCCGACGCGACACCGCAAGTCGCCATACGAAAACATTCCAATGCCAATGTCAAGGGTTCAGCCTCATCAGCAGCCAGCAAGTGCCGATCATCAGCCGTTCTACCAGCAGCAGCAGCAGAAGCTGGTCGGAAACGGCCACAACGGGAATCAGAGCGGTAGCAGCTACAATAAAGGCAATTATAGCAACGGCAACAACAATCAGTACGCGAGCAAGCAGTCGCGAGAAAAGCTCTTCATCTCTCGCCACAAGAACATCGACGAGCTTCTGGGGGGCTCGTGTCGGCCCCTGAGTCCGCTCTTCTTCGAGGGGGCCAACGGCAGGAGCTTCTCACCAGCAGCAACAACAACACCAACAACACTATTGACGGCTGCCACCATGGGCCACAACCAGTTGCTAGAGGAGATCACACCCGACCAAGTGCGCATTCACGATAGCACGGCGCAGATGCCCGTGATTCAGCGCATGGAGAGGTGAGTTTCGCTCCCCGAGTGTGGTCCATCCATCCACTGTCACACTCTCTATCTTTCTCTTTTGGTGGAAAAATCATTGCGATACACTGAAAATATCCGTGTATTTCCGTGTTTAGTACAAAATCCACATTTTTGAAGAAAAAAAAGAAAATTTATTGATTATGATTTGCATGGATAATTCAATACTTGATCATTTTCATTAAAAAAAAATTGAATTTTTATAGAAAATTCAAAATTTGATTATTTTCATGGAAAATTCAAAATTTGGTAATTTTTATGGAAAATTCAAATAATTGTCAGTTTTATAGAATATTCAAAAAAGAAAATTCCAAAGTTCAAAATTTTTAATGAAAATTAAAATTTGCATAGGCAATACAAAATGTGATTCATGGAAAATGCAAAATTTGAAGCATTTCATGGAAAATTTAAATATTAATCATTTTTATAGAAAATTAAAAATTTGATAATTTTAAAGAAAATTCATAATTTGATAATTGTCATAGAAAATTGAAATATTGATAGTTTTTATATAAAATTGAAAATTTAAATGTTTTCGAAATGTTTAAAACATTTTTTAGATATATTTTAAAAATTTCGATCTGAAAAAATTACTGTAGATTCGGGAATTTTTAACGTAAACTTCCGTGTCTCTGCCAAGGGGTAAAATTTCCGAAGAACACGGAAATATCCGTGTAGTTAGCATCGCTAGTCTCCCCTCTCTTCGGAGAAACATATGTTTCTGTTTTGAATGGTTGTTGATATTTTTGTTTATGTTCTTCTCGTTCGTTGTTGCTGCAGCACCGGCGGACGCGACGACTGGGACTTCAACGGCGGCCGATCAGCGGCTCCTGCACCGCCCCTCCCCATGCAGAGGTTCAACGATCAACGAGCGGTGAGTTTCCATTACACTCGGAGAAAATAAGTGTAGAATTTGTAAATTTAATTAGATCATAATTCTGTAAAAAAAGAAGGCTCGAAGGCGAACATTCAATTTCCCAAAAAAATTAGCAAAGTTTCTTATGGTGGTATATGATTCTTCGGACCCTTGCCACTATGTCTGGGTACCAGAAACTCACATATGCTGATGGTCCTCTACTTGGAGTTAGTCGACCAAATCTAGGTCGCCACCGAAATTTCGCTCTAATGAACACGATCTGTGCGTAGGACACGGCGCGATTGCTCGTTCCGTTGCCGCCACTTCGTCGGCGTACGCGATCGTCAGCTGTTGGCGATAAACTGTTGTAATTCGCTGTTGTTGTAATTTGATGGCGGTTTTATTATGCGAACGACAGCAACAAATCCTAGACTGGAAGGCAGCCAAGAAAAAAGAGTTTGTGCAACGGACTCTTCGGGTCAGGGAACAAGAATGGGGGAGAGGAGGCGTGTTGCCAGATCGTATTATGTCGTTTGCAAATATTTCCTATGAAGGATGATGATCGATTCTTTTCGAGGGATATCATCAAAATGTGGAACGGATAATTTTTGAAAAACAACCCAAGGATTTGGTATTTGATTGAATCTGTGGAATTTATGTCATATTGATCATAACGAGTGGCTGCAGTGGCAGCAACAAGAAAATCAGAATTACAGCAACAACCACACCCACGTCCGACCACTCAGCACAGAACGGAAATTAATGTCTGATTCTTTGTAATTGTTCAGAGTGGGAAAACAACAAGAGGAAACCCAAGCGAAGAAATGCAAAATAAAAGAACCGAAATAAGATTGATTGAATGAGTGGGGCAGGCAGCAGCGCACTTTGCACCGTGGACTGAGTAACCGCGGCTGCCGGCGCATTCGATCGCGAGTCGATTGCAGAAGAGGAACAACAGATTATTTTTAGGAAGCACGGGGAGCGGACGAAGGTCGAACATTCGACTTCTGGCAGCGCAGCAGTCGCACCATCGTGACTAATTGGTGGACTGACTTCAAAACTAAAATAAAAAGTGCATATTTTTAGGCGCTGCACGGCTGTTCGCAGCCAGGGGCGGGGCCCATCGATTACTGTCTCGTTCCCTCGGGTCCTCGATCCCGAAAGGGGCGGTCGGTGGCTGGTTCATCAGCGATCGAGGCGCAGGAAGCGGGGCGTGATGGGTGATCGTTGCATACGTTCGGGCCAGTCACAGGGCCCACGCTCAAGGCCGCCTCGGTGGATTTTCCCCGTCGGACGGCCGTCGTCTGATTCGTTATTATCGATTGGGGATCGATAAAACCTCCGACAACCGACTGTCGGAGCAGCTGTGGGGCGGGGAGGGGGCGGTTGGGTTTGGTCAGAGGTGAACGGACGATTTTCGAATGTAAAGATATTTGATTTTGAGGCGTAAATGAAATAAACACACGACGGCCGAGAACAAAGGCCGATGAAGGCTTTTTAAGGAGTGCAAACACGCTAAAACAACATAATAACAACAGCAAAAACAACAACAATCAGTCTACAGCAACCACAACAGTAATAATAATAACGACATGAATAACAACAACGGCGGAAGACCACAAACAAATATTGCATTAAAACCACGAAAACACGAGGCGAACTGAAAGTGCTGGAAAGTGCTCCAGCTGGAGTGCTGGAGGCGAACTGAAAGGAGGGAGGGAGCACAACTAAAGCAACAACACGTAAGACGTCTGCGAAATTCATCATTATATTTGCAAAAATTAACAATAAAGAAATAAAAATCTTTGGCAAAATTATTCAAAAACAAAACCAGTCGAAAGAAAACCAATTAAAAACTGTCGCCACCGCCGCCGACGCAAAAGCAGAGCGCGAGACAGAGACATGGAGATCGGCAGACTGATGGTCAGATAGTAGACAACGGACCGACAGATAGACCTGTGGATACCAGAATGGAGAATGGCAGGAATAGAGACAGATATTTGGACTGAATTGAGGGGAAGAGAGAAGATAAAGAAGGACCCAAACAGTTAACTGCTGATTGGGCGGAATTCGGGGATGCTGGAAGCAAACGAAGCCGTGAGATCGGGGCCGAGGGAGGCGTCTGGAGATCCGCTCCAGAATCGGAGCTTCTCCGGATTCAGATTCGCATATCAAGGGTCGTGGTTTCGGGTTCGTGGAAGCAGCGGACCGCCGACGTCGATCAAAGCCGCGCGGTCAGGAATAAATTACGATAACAACTTTTTCTTGACCCATTTGTTGACGCTTCGGTCGTCGTTGTTATTGTTGTTGCTGCTGCTCCCACAATTGTGGTTGCTACCGCCGCTCGGCGACTGTGACTAATTTTCGACGCGTTCTGAGTCAGACCTCGCAGTGCAGTCGTGGGCAGCGGCTGCCAAAAGCGTCGCCGTTGCCGTTGCCGTTGCTGGCGATGTCGTTGCGACCGTCGCGTTCGCTTCCGAGATGACATCGACTCAATTGCAATCGTCAACGGATGGAGCAATAAATCGACGCGTTGTTGGGATCTCGTTGCGGTGGAGTCGAGCGCGATTTCGAGGTCAACGGCGGCTGCGGTCGAATGACAGACGGCGCGTCGGCGGGGACTGAGCGGGTGTTCGATGGGGAGGGGGGCTTGGATCGGTGCGGACAGGTGGGGGAGGCCCTTCTCTGTCCCTCCCCTCCCCCTCATCCCTCTCCGCGTTCAACACCCGCTCAACGCGCCTTCATTATCGAGGACCAAGCGACAACAGCAACAACAACAACACCGTCAATTACAATGACAACGAATTTAGAAGGAGCTATTTTTAATGCATCCGCAACAACGACGAGAACAAGCAGCAAGCAGAAGTAGAAGAAGAATAGCAGCAACAACAACAAAAGCCCTACAAGACTCAATCAAACCGTAGCGAGGCGCGACGCCGCAGCAACCTGTGGCACACGCATCGCGGCGCGTCGCCGTCCGTCTATTTTTAGCGCTCCTGCCAGCTGCGATGCCAATCGCGCGACGCCGGCTGCGAACGTCTCCAAAGCTCTCTCGCCGCTCTCCCTCTCTAGAGGCGCGCGGCTCTCTTGGGATCCACTCGAGATTGCGGCGGGGTTCGGCGCCGACGTTGCTGCCTCGGCCGCGAAGTTGGCCAAAACCGGCCCAGACGCTCTCCCCGCGCACTGCGTCCATTCGCACACCTATCACTCTCTCCCTCACACTCGTCTCTCCCTCTCTCACTCTTGTACCTGCGACGGCTGCCGCGCGGACCGGTCTTTTGCACCTTTGCTGCAACAATAGCAATAGCAACAACCACGACCGTTCCATCGACCACTGCGTTGTTGTTTTTGCACTCTTTGTGGTCTCCTGGTCCCTGGCCACCCTCCTCCTGCCTTTCATCGCCTTTGTTGTTTCTGCACCAGAAGACGTACACAGAAGAAGAACGAACAACAACGAAAGAGTTTCTTCGTCTCTGCTTCTTCTTCCTCGCTGCCGCAGTCGACGTCGCCTCGGTTGTCGTGCATTTCTCACCTTCGCAGAGAGCCGACGGCGCGACGACGACGGCCGCCGAGCGAGCGAACGCGATCCACAACTTCAGTTGCTCGTCGGCTGTGCGAAAGTGTGGACTGGTTCGGACCGAAGAGAAGGTGCGTCGCGCTTTGTTTCGAATTTCACAACTATAACTACCTGTGTTGGTGCGATTCGTATATTGTGATTTAGTATTTATTTATTTCCAAAATAAGCAAGAACCTCCGCAGAACGATTTTACCGGGCTGTTTCGGTGAATGGCGGCGATGGAAATCGAAGAACACCGCGAAAACAAGTCGAAAAGCAGCGAATCGAGTGACGTTGTGCTGAGTGGCCGTTGTTGTTGCCGTAGTTCTTGTTACTTTTATTCGAGCCAACAACAAGATCCGCCACACAACTCCACCAACTTTTGCAAATTACTTTATTTATTCGTTACTTTTTCGTCCGTTGTCGTGGTTTCGCTTGCGCTCCAAACGAGTTCAAACGCCACCAGACTGCGAAGAAGTCGACGAAGAAGTGGAATCTCAAAACAACAAAAATAACAACAACAACGGTCGGGAAAAAATTCAATCGACAAATTCAAAAATTCGCTGCTTTTAGATTTCCTCGTCGACCCGCTGAGAAATTAATTCGCCCGTCGAGAAAAGAGAAAGAATAACGATAAACCGCGAGAGAAAGAGATAAAACGCGAAACAGATGATCGTCGAATTGTGTCAAAGTCGCGCTTAACACCTCGTGCGCCCCCCGACCTGCCGTGCCCACTCCTGCCCCTCGGCCGCTGTTTTAACAGCTGCCAGAGACGCTTCCCAGAAATTCGAAATATTTCGTCGCCCCGTCATGTGGTGGTTTCCTTTCCTTCGGTGCAGAGTTGTTGTTTTAATATTGAAAACAAACGTCGCCGCACTCGGACTAAACGCCTCCCGCCCTCCGACGACGTCAGAACGATTTTTTCACTTTCTACGGATTCCCGAAAGAAAAGTTCGTGTGTTTGTTTTGATGATTGTGTTCGAGTGGAAAGTGAAAATGGCGAGAGCCGTCTTACCGTTGTTGTTAACACGTTTTCGAGTCGTTTGGCCGGTCGTTTTGCGTCCAAAGGTTGCAGCTGATCGCAGCCCACCGACCTTCGGCCACTTTCGATAGAACGCGCCGAATGCGGCAGGTGGTCTGAGGGAATTCCGTCCACGGTGGACCGGCCTACCTGGCTCAAGTAACCTTTAGCAATACACGAATTGGGCTCGTATATTCCACATAGGATTACCATGGGTCCATTGAACTCCGGAGCATCGAGTTGTGGACTTGTCTTCGGACCATACAACAATTAAACCGAAATCTGTGCCGTATGCCACCCCAGTTGAGCTCTTCTTGCCCTTCTCATCCTCCGCGACCACATGTTGATCCCGATTCGCTCAGAAAGCGAGAACCCACTCCACTCACTTCTCTCTCAGTTTGTCGTCCGTCCTCCTCTGTTCTGTGTTCTCGATTTTTATTTCTGCTTTCGCTCATGGCTTTAATTGAATTTCGTTACTCCGTATCTCGAGTTTCTTATCTAATTACTTGGTTTGTTACTTCATTCAAAGTCAAGGTAAGCGACGAGATTCGACGTCTTCAGGCGGACTTTAGACCAGCGCTAACTTCGATCGCTGTACACGTTACAGCGAACTGTTTGCAGACTCTGGTGCGCGACAGACACACGCCCAGACGGACAGCGACACAGGTAGAGAGGCTGCGCAAACAGAGGGATGGAGAGGGAACGAGAGGTACTCGCCATCACCCGAGAGATAGAGAGCTGGAGCGAACAATTGAAGAAGCCAGGTGAAGGCGTTGTTGTTGCTGTTGTAGCTGCAGCTGATCGTGAAGCCCGAGTCAATGGAGCAGAGTCTTAATTGAGGCGCAAGTGAGGTGTTGGCTGTTTATTTATTTACACCCAGCTCCCCCACTTGCTGGAAGCTCCGACGACGACTGCAACTACGTACGTAATCGAGCGTGCCTTTTCTCTTCGTTCGTGTTTCCACTGCTTTTACTTCCTACACCTCCAGCCTCGATTTCTATTTGGCAAGACAGCCGCGGCCGACCCAACTAAGGATCCGCACGCAGCTGTCCTTTCGGCCACTCGGGTAGCACTTGAGTTGTGGCTCCACTTCGACTCCACTCCGCACCACTCCACTCCAATTTCCACTAGTCACGTACATGCGTGAAACGACGCAGTTAATTAAATGCACAAAATAGCATTGACCAAGGAGCCTCTACCTCCATCGTCCACCGTTTATTGAGGTCACTTTTTACGGCTGCCTCTAAAGAATAGCGCAATAGCAAAAGCCTGCGGACGGGGACAAAGACAGGGACAGCAGAGAGATACATACATTAACGAAGGGCTTGTTTTGCTCGCTGGCGACAGTTGGATTGCGGCGAAATTGCAGACGGTATTGATTTTGTTATTTGCGGTTCGAGGTTGTGGTCGCTGTAGTCGTGGAGGGACGTAATTGAAGCCTATCTTTGCACTATCCACCACCGCGATGTGGGGCGCACCGAGTTTGCTTTAATTAACATTGAGCGCTCGAGGGCTTTTCACCGGCCTCCTTCGCTCAGAATGCGAAATCACAGGTGACTTCCACCGCCCAGGTATTTGGGTTAAACACCCTATCATAGCTCTTTCCAGGGAGTTACGGCGAACACCTCTTAACCTTTCGAAGCAAGACATGGTCATAATTAACTCCATTAATTCGCGAGCGTGCGAAGAGTGACGAATGCCTTGCGTCACTTCGCTATATTTGAACGAGTTGTAAACATCACGTTGTTAATGTTCTCGAATTCTGCTATTTTTATTTTCCATAATACCGCGATTCTTTCTTCCGATAGCGTAATGTTGTCTTGATAAGCTTCGATTTGGCCGAAGGCATGCGACTAAAACGCCATTCAAACAGGCCCATTCATTCATCACACCTTCCTCCGTCCCGATATCGGAGGAATTCCGCAAACATTCGGCAGTCGTAAAAGATTCACGAAGCTTTTATTTGATTGGGGTGTTGTTTGAGAGTTAATCACATTTTGTGTGGAATCAATAAACAAACAAGAAAGAGATAATTAATTTGCTTAGTATATAGAATTTTCTAGGTGGAAAATATGAAATATTTCGCCAGTGTTTTTGGCGACTATTCAGTTGCCTTCATCAGACAGTTTGATCTATCAAACGTACATTTCTTTTATGGACTATCCATCCTCTGGCTAGTGCGTTAACGTCCCTTAGCTTCTCCTGCCGAATGTAGGGC
Organism: Coelopa frigida; assembly: GCA_017309665.1. Lineage (NCBI taxonomy): Eukaryota > Metazoa > Arthropoda > Insecta > Diptera > Coelopidae > Coelopa > Coelopa frigida. The sequence continues at coordinate 13,888,978 of CM029563.1, forward strand.
ATGATCTAGTTCTTACTGCTCGCCTGTTTAGTTTTCAAGATCTACAGAAATTCGCAATTAACTGTACTGACACAGATGTGTGAGTGTTTGCAAGTATTTTGCTGTTTTCGAAAATGATATGAGTGTGGGCGCGAAATGCACCAGATAAAAATTATCTGTAATTTAATTTAACAACTATTAATAAAACTTTCTCTCTCTCTCTCTCTCATTCTCGAATTTGTGGACTTTGTGAAAATATTAGCATTTATTTACATTACAGAAGAACAAATCGGAGGCATCTGTGTCAAATTATTACGAAAATATATATCGAGGGAATGGATAGTTTTCAGGTCTACCAGCCACGGCCGCTATTTTTAAAGCATTTTACACGGTTGTCTGTTTGTCTGCCGCGCCGCTTTGTTTGCTCTAGCTTTGTCTGTCTGTTTGTCCGTCGTTCGGCTGGTGCCTGATTCTCTATAGACATATGACTAATGGTTGAGTCTATGCAATGCAATACCTCGCTCACTGTGTGTGTGAGTGTGAGGAAATCTGGTAGAACCACCGAATTATTGCATGCTGCCGGGTAAATGACCCACTTTTCGCTTCGGGCGACAAATCGACCGCATTATGAAATTCTATTTTTACCGCTAGCGACATTTCTTAAGACATATCACAAATATTTTCTCGTCTTTCACCCATGCACGATGTATTTTCCTCAAACCAGACCGTGGGTCGACTCTGATATTTTCCCATATGATTCAACGGCAACCTGTGACTTTCATTCCGATTCTGAATCCTGTTATCCTGAGTTATCTCTTGGAAATTATATAATTTCTCTAATTTGTCTGTTTTGTTTTTTTCTGCTCCTTCCACTTGACGGAAGCTTCTGTTTGTTGTGCGTTTCAACGCTTCATTACGCGGAATTTTATCACCAAGAGTTCCATAGAATACCTGCTATAAATCATATATTTTTTGTACAACAAGCAGTGTAGAAGAAATAAGAGTTTGGCTTGACTAATGTAACTGGTCGGCAAAAATGGAGGCACAACAGCGTAAATGGAGTCAAACTCATCTTGAAGAGGACAAACAAAAACACTCGAAACCAATGTTGTGTTTGACGAACGCTCTATTGTTAGCCCGGTGTTTCATAACCCACTCTTATCTGCGCCTGACTAGCTCCCTCCCTCTCCATCCTCACTCGCCACGAACGCTGTATAAAGTCTCTTCTAACTTGATTAACATTTTGCAAAACAAACAAATGAAAATAAAAACGACAAGAGACAAAGAGAGGAACCACATCAACCACATTCGCTTTTATTTGTTGTCAAATTTGATGTTTTTTCTTACCGTCCATCTGTTAATTCCATTCATTTCCGTTGCGAAATCGTGCGTCGTCTTCCCCAGTGACCTCACCGAGGGCCCGCACCACTTACCTTTTATGCAATAGTTTCCAGAGTTTTCACCGCCGCCGTTTCGTCAATTGATTTAACATTCTTGACGCCACTTGATCGAACGGGCGATCGGTGATCGTTTGGTGGATTGATTAATTATTCACCTCTGTATCTTGCTGCTCTCTTGCTTCACCTTCTCTTCGCACAGCTCGTCTCGTGCTTCACCGTCGCCGTCTTGTTCGTCATCGGGCACATTTCGCCACCCGGCGTCGTTGTTGTTATTATTATTAACACCGCAACCGAATATCACGCATTTTGCCATAAATCAATTCAGCCCAAACCCAGCCGAGTCCCGGCTCTCGACCAACTCTTGTCGCATACGAAATTCGTTTAAATTCCTTATAAATGGCCCACAGTGGTCGACGGCGCTTCCAGACACGTCGGTATGCAGCGGACTCCGGGCCAACTCGCCGGGCATTTAATTCGTCGGCGATGTTTGGCTGCCGGCCGTGCGTTGCAGGCGGAACGGAGGCAATTGGACAACTTATGAAAATCCATCGCTGTTCATAGTGTTGTTATTGGCGCTTTGATGGTTGCCCAATATCGCCAACACTTCCCCATTTCGTGGCGACCAAGTTTTGGCAAAGTCCAGTTTTCCTTCCTACGCCCTAATCAGTCAACGAATGTATAACTTCCGCATCGAAGATAGAAAGTTATAGAAAGTTCAACTCATATATTTAAGATATACTATTAATGCACATAGATTAAACTACTTCTAAGATCATAGTAACTCCTTCCTCTGAACCTCTATCTGTTTTAATCTGGGCTTGGATCATTATAGTCATTATTATAATTCATTGATTATGATGTACTATTATTAGGTATTTCTACATATAGCGCCGTATTGTTTCCAATTTCCTTCTATTGCCGTGTGGGTCGCTCTGTCTCTCTCTACCACACCAGTGCATCGCGCTTCAAGGTCGCTCGATCTACTGACATATCAATCACATCGCACATCGTGTGGTTTCGCCATAAATTTGATCCAATTTATTGATTGTTGCTTGCTGATAAAATTAGAGTTCTTCTGCGTCAGACTATTTGCATTTTAATTTGAAATTTGAATACACACGTCTATATAGCACATCGTGGTCGTGCTATTCAGACGTATTACTACGTCTGACAACGACAGTGGCAGTACCATATTTTATTTTCCTATGTGCATCTGATTGAAACATGAGAGGCGACTTGATATTGGGTTTTGACTTCAATCAGGCGACGAAACTGTGAACACATTCCACGAACATTCGTCACGCATTCACAATCGATTCTCGTTTCTTGCATTTTGTTTTCGTTTGTTTCTATTCCTTTCGATTGGTCTTTAACAAAAGTTTAACTTCTGTCTGGCCGCATCTGGCTGTCGGCCGTCGGACAACCGCGCCTGAGTCTCCGGCCGCAGTCTCGGAGTTGTTTGACCCCTCGTCGAATGCGTTGTTCGCTTGAAATGCGACTTTATATCTATCTTGTAATTCGGAGTTTAAAGAAAACCTCCGAAGGAAACAAAAAAGAGTTGTTGCACTCACGGAAACAAGCACAATGACAACGGCAGTCAGCACAACAAAGAAAACACGGTATGGAATAAAAGGAGCAACAGAGAGAAGAAAGAGAGCTGAACGTTAGAAACCAACAATGAAAATTGTGTCACATGCACACCTCATGACAGATTACTAATTCCTAAGCGTGCTACAAACCTAGAACTTCATCAGCAACAGAAAAAGCAACAACAACAACCCAACCCAACCGACAACAAAGCGACACGACATTCCGTCTGCTGACCGTTGCTTGGCCCCCATCCCCTCGGATCCCATTGACTCGACGGAATCTCGGTCTCGCCCTGAGTCATTGAGAAACGCATTTCCACGCACATCTTCTCACCAACACAATTTGTTTTTCTTGAGCGAGAGGCTCCGTCTTCTTCTCTCTCTGCCCTCGCTTGCTTCCTCCGGCCGGAGAGTGGAGCCGGTTGCTGCTTAAGTACTTCTTAATACACTCCACATATGGCATTCCGGGCCATCTACCGTCGTCGTTGTTGTTGTGGCTGTGACCAGCAACTGAGCCAAGAATGTCAACCCCTTCCGTCTCTATCTTGCATCTTCCCGGTGCGAAAAGAGCCGTCATTACGCCGAGAGTGCGGAGAGAACTCGGGCGGAAGTCTGGAGACGCGTGCAATGGAGGCTTCTCATGGCGGAGGAGACACTAATTGCGGCTTCTAAGGGGCGACGTGGCATGTCATTAGCTATGGAAATGAGAACGCGTATCGGGCGGTGGGGGAAATCGGAAGACACGCAGAGGACACTCGAAATAATAAGACTTTTATGCAAATGCGAGAAATGATCGAATGATCTGTGCAAGATAATATTGAAATGAGCGGAGAAAACCACCGCATTGGGCCATAAATCATCTCGAATACCAAATACCTGGTCCCCGATGCAGCCAGCTCGGTCTTAGGGGGGTTCATCCAATGATTAAACGTGTAATTATTGGTTGCCAAAACGGTTTGCTATCGATTACCGCCGGCCGTCGATATCGATAAGCGGTGGGGTCCGTCTTGACGGTTACAAGTCGAAGACACGCAGCCGCAAATGTTAACAATTAAGTGATGAGAAGACGAAAAAGAGAGGGGAGAAGAAAGAGAAGACGTCGCTGCTACAAAACTTTAAAATTATCAGCAAATTTGCATAATTGATAGTTAAATGACTACGATAAACCACAGCAGCAACAACAAAAACAACTACAACAACATATTAATCCACTGCCACCAATCGACGAGACAACGACAACAACTTAAACTTCCCAATAGGCCAACTGCATGGCCGAAACTGAAACCGAAATCGCGTCGTTATTGCAACCGAATGCAACAACAACAGCAGCAGCACAATATGCCGAACAACAACAACAACTACATCGTTTGCTGAAAGTGAAAGTTCAGATCACGGGCCAAAATACAAAATAAGTAAAGCAGAAAAAAGGAGTGAAAAACACCAGTAACAACAACAAAACGCAGTAAACAGTATAAAAGTCATTTACAAATGTGTCCAGAGATGCTGTTAACCACGAAATAAAGTTGGGATTTATTTCAGATGCCCGAATGGTGGGTGCTGCAACAGTCACTTTGTTGTTGTGGCTCGGTCTTTTGTTGGTGCCTCCTGTCCCCCGCTGTTTTGGCAGTTGTTAAGGTGGCGGTTGTTGGTGCGGTTGTTTGTACTCGTGCCATCGTTGCAACAATACATTTCTCGTCCATCTTCGCAAATAAATTTACTCTCTAATTTGTATTGATTGGAAGTGTGGGATCGGATCCACTCCACGGATCGGCGACGGGATTTTCGCTCCCGGCCACGTCCAAACTCCACGGCGTCAGAGCTCCGTGGAGAGTACGCTGTAAGGGCCTTCAGACATGAGCCACGAGTGTGGGTGGTGTGAAAAGCGGAGTTTCTGATCCCCGGCCAGAGAGTGAGTCTCCGTAGTGTGTTGACCTTTAATGGGTCGTCGCGTACGCGAGACTCGGTGAGGAAGACTGAAGCGACTATTGATAACTCACAGTGGTACCTATCATAGTAGTACCTCGAAGTAAATGTTTGAGTACCATGATACAGGAAGCAGGGCTTCCAATCGAGCCCGGCAAACGACAAATCGACAAACGGTTTTTACCACGTAGCCGCCCCCGCATCATGCGAGTAATTTCCAAAAGGAAAGTACACTCGGATTTCTACACGTCGCTGCCGGAGAAGACTCCGAGCACACTCCATGGAGACCGAGAGGAGTGCGATGAGGGAGAGTGAGGAAGAGAGATAGGCAGGCAACGCACGTCTCATTACTTTAAATAATAGCTGCGAAAGGTCAGATGCGGCATAACCTCAAAAACAATTGCGAAAAACCGCTGATTATGATGACGATCGCGACATGATGATGACGGCGATCGAGATGACGACGACGATGATGGCTGACAAAGTGGTTCCGTGTTGTGAACATTTAAATACAGAAAAAGTTATAGCAAAGAAGTGAGCTCGCACAGCCACTAAAGTTAATTTATGTGCGAGACGAGCACTGCGTGGAATTCAATTTCCAGCTAAAGACGGCCGTGGAAACGCGTAACTTCTGGATGGACAGTGGCACGGACGGTCGGACTGACAGAAAGGGGAGGAGTTCGTATGGGATGAACTTCCTTCTTTGCTTTCGCCGCGGATTCTCTCGCTCTTCCCTCGCGCGTAGTCGTTTGCGAAATCGCTAACGAAGAACAGAATGGATGGAGAGCTCCTCAACAACAACAACAAAAAGGCCTCTATGGTCTGCCACAAATGCAGATCTCAGCCCTGCTTCGACTCCAGGTCTCACCGTGGCTCGAAAGTAACACCTGTTCGCTTCTTCCTCTGTTGTTGTTCTTTCTGTTGTTGTTGGCGTTGGTGCCCGATGCCTTCAGGACAGCCCAAGCGAAAGCTGGGGCTCCTCCGTACCTGCGCATGTGTGCGCTTATTTCTGACGTCGTCTGCACAAGGAGTTTGCTCGTGTCTGCGTGTCTTCGGGTATCGGAGTCATTGAGAACTCAACTGGCCCAACTCCGGGAGCGTCCGGAGAACCAGAACAAAGGGGACGCAGCTCAGAGGTATTTCCTCTTGAGCCTCTTTCCCACGCAGCAGCAGCAGCAGCCACAACAACTGCTCGAAAGCAGCCAGCAAAAGGAACAACAAAAACCAACAACAGAAGAAAGGCTTCCAGCTGTTTCGTCGCCCATGTGTGTGTCGGTGTGTGTGTGCTTGTGTGCGAAAATGAATTATTGCAATTAAATTGGCTTAAAAGCCACTTTAGGCCGCTTCCCGGACTCGGCACTGGGGACGGCCTCTGGTAGCTGTCGATTAAAAACCGCTGATTGCACTCGCTTAAGGAGAGAGTGAGAGAGCGAGAGAGAGTGAGCTTTCGTCAGTTGAAGGCCTTCTTGTTCAGAGACAGAAACCATTTTAATTGCTAACAGTGGGAAGTCGGCAGACTCCACCGATCCCTGGGGCCCCGAGCTCCAATTAGTTATCGAGTGGAGGAGGTTCTGAGAGTGTTTGCTTTGCCCGAATCGAATCGGGCCCCAATAATCGCCGGGTTCTCCCGATCAGGCCCCTACGATCCTCTCTCACGCTGTCTCCAACTGGGCCGCCGCTCACTCGCCGAACTCTTCTCCATTTAGCACCTCTCACCATGACATTGAGCCCCAGTCCCTGGTCTTGTGGAGCTCCATGGCGGAGACGCTCGCGTTCGCTGCCGAGGCGAGAGGACGGACGGCCAGGATGTTGTGATGAATCGTAATTAAGTCGTTAGTTGGGCGTGTTTGGCAATTTCATTTTAATTTACTCTTCTTGTTGTTGCTGCAGTTGTAACTGTTGTTATTGTTGTTGCACTTAGCATAATCGCATGTGAGAAGACTACTAATTTCATACATTTCCATCTCGTCGAACCGGACGAAAATGCAACATGTAAACATTGTCGCTTACGTAACAATCGGAACCGTTGAATTATTTATAAACGAAACGAAACCGTTTGCTACCACTTTGGCCAGAGTTCATTGCTCAGCTCAACGGGAGGATCGCCCGAAAACGTGCTTCGGCCGGAGCAGAACAAGGAGTGAATCGATTCCATGTGCGGTGGAAAAGGGAGCAAATGTCCCCAGAGTTCCAGGGGTCGGTGGGCGGTAGTTGCGGAGATGCTGAGGGGCTCGGTGTAGGTTTTCCATCTCCCTCGACAATTCGACGGTCTGACGCGGCGTGGCAACAGTTGTGATCGCGATCGACGGCTCGGGCGGATCGCGAAAAGCCGGCGATCAATACATCGTTATGCTAAATCCGAACGTTTTCTTTTAGCTTTCGAACCAGTGTCGCCTATGAATAAAAAGTGATGTCAATTTGAACCAATCGACGAAATCAAAACAAAGAGAGTGAACAAATAACAAACAGCACGTAAAATGCAATTAAATAAATTAAGCCATCAAAAAGCTATTAAATTTCAACAATTTCAAATCGAGGCAAATTGAAGAGCACAACAAAAAAGAGAAAGAGAGGAAGAGAGAAAACGACGCACAGCAGTAAAATCAACAACGATCAAAATGATTGTGAAAATGGATCCGGATGAATTGATTACATTTCGGATACAGTATCTGGTCGATACTGATCCGCTTAATTGTACATCGATGTATCCGATTCCGACGCGTGCCCCGACCTATGCGTTCGCCAGCACGATGCCGTTGGCCACCCAACTGGGCTCGATACTGCGCAAATTGGGCGCGCCGCAGAGGGTGAGAGATCTTTTCAATATACATGAGCTTTTATTATACCTTTTTAGCCTTAAGTTCCACCCCATCTATCCAGCGAGTACGGTAGTCATTTCAGTGTCATTGGCTGTCGGCGATTGGGATTATGTACTATAATTACGGAGCGCACTAATTGCATAGAGGCGGAATCTGTACGATTTATTGAGCACAGAGGACGTCTTTCAATGAAGATGGTTTCAGTGCTGAGGGGACAATAGGTATAGAGGGAATAACAACCTAGTAAGACGAAGCCAAAAGAAGAACAGCGATTTAAAGGTTGAGTTCGAAAATTGGTCCACGGTTCCACGAGAATGATTATTCACCTATCACTCTCGCTATTTTCGCGACTTTTCGCAACTGTGTATAACTTTTGATAAAACCTTATCTGGACACAACCAAACTCCGTGAGCCCCTGAGCCGGCGGAGACAATTTAATGGAAGTACAAACAGCACCATCTTATCTGCAATCAAAAACAGCCACTGATAAACGTAGAGATTGGGCAAATTTGCACGCAGTTAAAAACGGAGTGAAAAACTCACGAACGACATTTAGCAAAACCAACAAGTTCAAATAAAACAAAGAATCGCTAGATTTCAAGGTTCTTTGGCGTCCATCATCGAAGGCGGTTGCGATTCGCATCAGTTCTCGGATTGGAAACCTCGCCAGTAATCATATTTTGCTTCTTATTTGAATGAAAAACAAAAGTCGAAAAACCCGTTCTCGACTCGTCGGACCTGGCCGGCCGGGGCTCGGTTGGGGAGCCTTAAGAGCGAAGACGGAGCTTTGGACACGTTCGGGGGACGGACGGCCGGACAGTGGGTCGGCCAGTCGGACGGTTCGATGATCCGTTAGTCGGTCAATAGCGAGGCGGCTCTTCTGAGCTTTCCATAAATAACGAAGAAATAACAATAATGATAGTAGTCAAGACGAAGAATAGCGATTTTACTTTTATTGGGTTTTGTCCGAAATGCAAATGAGTTCATTCTTCTCCGGCTGAAAGGTAAATATCCGGAAGTTGTATGGATGTCTTTGCAGCAACGGATGTTATGCAAATCTGTCTCCGAGCAGACCGACAGCCAGACGAATGGGCAGACGTCTGTCTTCAGAATTGTGTGAAATTCGATTCATTGCCCCCGTCGTCGACACGGTCATTATTTTGATTCCTAAAAGCTAAAATTGTATTTCGCCGGAAAATTCCTCAAATATTTCGACCCCCAAACAAGAACAGCCGCAATAATGAAAATAAACGAGATCAAAAACTGAGCTATCGCAAAACTTCTCAGACTCATTTCGCACCGCGGGCGTGCGGCGATTTCCGACGTATTTTCGTCGAAGGCGAAAACTGCGCGGCTGCGAAATGTTTCCCACAGCGAGCATGAACATGAACGGGGTTCTAGGAACTACTTCCATCATCCACACACACCTACTCCTTCTTTGTGCCATTCCAGCACAGTGTTTTCTTAATCAGTTGGCAATTAGCTGCTTAATCCGGACAGATATCATTTGAACAACAAGTTTTGCCTCCGGCCCACCAGACGTCATCCTTTCCGAGACTCCAACCCATGCCAGTTGATAGATCTGTGTTTAGCCGCGGAATTATTCATGAGACGAAATATCACCCAAAGATAAATGCTTCGGCCGGAATTTAATCTCCATCTCCGTGTTTGCGGAACGTTCTCCGATCTCCCCTCCGCGGCCTTACATAACCATTAATTAACTTTCATTTCCCTTTCTTTCGAGGTGTTTGATAAACGTTTCCCGGAGTTCGACGTCTTTTGTCATTTGGCGAATCGTTCACTCCACCGTTCTCTATCGGTTCTATTGTCTGCACTTAGTATTGGTCGTTGGAGACTTTCTCTCCCCCTTCCTCCTTCAACCAGCTTTAGCACACCACGCAACGGTCCCAACCGTTTCACTATCTCTACTTGACGAGAATTAATCTTCGATCTAGTTTCGTGGAACCGCATTACTCCACGGCACCGGTCGTCCGCCGATATATATCGATAGCTGTGATGTTGTTGTGACGACGAGCTGTAGGCATCTCCATATACGATCGGTTCGATGTTATAATTGTTTTCCACCCAGAGGACCGGTTCAATCACAATGTTTGTGTTTTCCACGTTGTTATTTGTGCCCTCCATGAGTCGATAAATCGGATTTAGCACCCGGTTGACGGGAGTCCATTAGAGATTTCACGGGTACCCGGGTTTTATTCGACGGAGAACCTTTTGTTGGCTAAGAAGTCTGCGTTTAGTCATTTTAGTCACTTTCTCGATTGAGCATATTTTGTCAACTGCCTTCAGTAACCGGGTCAGCATGTGCTCGGGTTTTCCCATTGTGACGATCGCACTGAGTCAAATTTCACCCGGCGAATTTCAGCTCCGACTCCCATCTTTTGAACCTGCCATGCGGGTCAGTGTCGGGGTATCGGCGTTGAATCGAGCACAATGCGATTCCCTGTATTCCGATTTCAGCGAATTGGCAAAGGTGCCAACGAAAGCAATTGGTCCCGGGCTAAATCGCTTCGAATAATTCAAATAATTGGCAACAGCCGACGTCTATTGACCGCGGCTGATGTCATGATTTATTTGTAAACATTCAGCGAACTTCATTAATAATTTGTCAAGGGGGAGGGGAAGGAGGTGGTGTGGCAAATGTACTCCAAACGGGTTTTGGCCGCTTTCGGCGCTCGAGAACTCGCAGAGAACTGAGTGCGATATAGAGGTACTGCGGAGTCGATAATTTATTGTATTCGATGTCATAGGAGAGATCCATGAGGATTGCGGTCGGAAGGCGGCCGCAGACGCAGCCCGCCAGCAGCAACAGGAACAACAGCAGCTGGCAATAAATCCGCGCACAACTCGGCAGAGCGCATCTAACGATTTCGATCTCTAACAATAATTTCCGCAGCATCCTTTTCCCCTCTCTGTCCATCGCGATTGACCATTGCTCAATGTTTCCTGTGCTGCGCCAGCCGTCATCCCGTCCTCAGGTCCGGCGATCCAACAATCCAACAATTCAAATGTCGAAAAGTGCGGGGAGCGGCCAATGCAAATGGACTCACGATCGGTCGGATTTATGGCCGCGCCGTAAGATTTACGTATCCTTTGAGGGCACTGGCAGGCTGCAGCACTTGCCACCAGAGGGTCATTAGAGAGGGAGCGAAGCCACTGCAGTGAGAGTTAGAACCACGTCTCGTTGTCAATACACTGTGACAAATTGCAGAGGATGAGATAAATTAGTAAGCGAATCGCGATCGCAGGAACGAGCAAACATTTTCCCCCTCTTCGTCTCACCTCCTCGTCGTCCCTCGTCCCTAACGAGTCTTTTTGGGCAAATGGTCCTATTGTTGAAACAATAAATTTTAACAATCCGCACATTTTTTCTATCCCCATCTCGCCCTCCGGCCCCGCTCCTCCGCTTCGCATGTGGCAGGAAAACCCCGGAGCCAAACGCGGTATCGCACCGACTCATCGTAGGGCCGGAATGGGTTCCAGTGCGATCGATCGACCGATCCTCGTTTGTTTGTACACACGGGCCTTTGTCTAAGCGGAGGTTAGTCAGACCATCTGTCCGTCCTTCGCTCTGTCTTTCTCCCGTCCTCCTTCGAATCGCGATCGCTCGCCGCTGTGTTGGCGCCGAGTTCTCGCTCGTGCGAAGTGCCTATTGTTTTGCCTATTCCACCTCCCCCCACCTGCGCCTCTGAGAAGTTGGAGCTTTCGCACAGACACAAACAGAGCGTCGTTGATCTCTCTTGAGCATTGCTGGACAGCGAGGTGAGTCGAGTCGAAGTGAGGCGAAGGCTGCAACGACTTCTGGCCAGGGCGATGGGTTCGGTCAGCCACATCTTCTTGGAAGGGTCCGCGATCGTTTCGGAGAGAGAAAGGTTTCCTGGGAAATCAAGTTAGGGTCTTCGAAACACGATAATTGTCCCGGTGTCGAGTGCGCAAAAAACGATGATATCGTGGAGGGTTTCCACAAGTTTCTATTAAAACACGGCAACAGTGGCTGATATGAGGTCATCGAACATACAGAAATATTTTCTGATTTCCTGCTATTGAACTCCTCGATTCATTATGGTCGTCGAATCCAACGAATAATATAGTTTTCATAAGACGTCCATCGGCTCCACATCCAGAACCACCTCCGTATCTCGCACCATCGCGATCGGAGGCAGACATAAATTCAGTCATCACCGATCGCTATCGCCATGGCAGCCATCTCGGAGATCAAAGTCGGGTCCGGTGACAATTCAACGGAATTAGAGGTGGCTAGTGCTGAAGGTGATCGAGAGAGGGGGAGGGCAAACGAGAGAGAGCGCGAGACATGAAGACGGTTCCGCACCCTCGGCAAAAGAATAGACGATGAAGCCCAGCAGAGATGTCGTTGACCAAGGACAAGTCGCCGAAACGGGTTTCAATTCACCAAATGATTTCACGCATATTCACCAACACACCTGCAGATGGATGGATGGATGGCGTATTCGGTATCGCCTGCGAGGCAACGACTGTCAGAGTTTGAGGAGTTCGAGCCATCGGAGCCAGAAAATGAAATTCGAGAAGAGTGGGGAAGAGGGAGAGACAGAGTTGCGAAACCAAAACAACAACAGAAATAAACCAAATAGAATAGAATAAAACGCGAGAAACCAAAACAACCACAACAACAAGAACGACAACAACCTCAGAGCAAAACAAAATACAAAACGCGCGCAAAGAAGGAGCCGAGCCTTCTCTTCTTCGTCTCTGTCTCCGTCTTCTTCTTCAACTCTCCTGCTGTTGCCTTAGTATGTTGTATCATTGTTGTTTGTGCAGATCCGTTTCGATATTTTACACAGTTTCAGCTTACACTTTGTTGTTGCCAGTGCCACCAACATCTCGTTAAGGTGCGCCCGAGTCCAGAGACTTCCTTCCTTATAGAGAAGGGCCCCCACCCCAATTCTGATATCAGAACCTACGACGAGTGGCTTTCGAGCGGAGGAAAACATAATTTATTATTAGGATTCTTCCTCCTCCACCTGTCGAGGCCAAACTGGGTGTGTTTAGGGATGGGTTCCGCCTAAGAGGCTGCTCCTAATGAAAGGACGTGAGTGTGGGGTCGGCCAGCGGGAAAGCGGACCTGACTCGGCGCCCAACCGGAGATCGTCGCCTCTCAGAGCCATGTGGCGGATCTCGGAGGGGTTCCAGTTCTCAACACATGGCGGCGGTCCGGGTAATTGTTCCAGAAATACCGGCAGCATCAGCAGCAACAACAAGAAGAACAATAATAACAAACAACAGCATTAATAAAACATTTTTGCAATGAAAGCAACATAATTACTTTCATCTCGTCCACAAGAAATGACAACAACAACGAAAACAAAAACAGCACGCGGCGGAGAAAGGTAACAATGCAACAACCACTGTCTCTTTTTGTTCTTCTTGCAAGAGATAGACAGAGAGGAAGAGATAGATCGTGCGGCTTTTTCAGCAGACGCTCGCAATTACCGATGCAACGCACGATCGTGGAGGGGATCTTGGCCCGAAAGGAGACACCGAGAAAGGGAGCGAGAGCGAAAAGTAGGTGACTAACAATCAGACTTGATTTCGATACGAAACTGTCAATCTCGCACACATACCACATCTCGTGCAGAGTGTATACATATATGTATGCACACACCCAAAGAGCTTGCGAATGACCAGAGATCTCTGAACTACTTTTGACGTCGACCGCCGTCTGGAATTCAAGCTGCCCGGACCACGAACTACTGGGGTCCAGAGACAGACATTCAGAGAGAGAAAAGGAGACAGACCATGAAGACGATGTCTGCAATTGTGGGCAACATCTTCACTAGCTTTCTTCGTCATCGCCAACATCGGTCAGATCTCCGTGGTTAGCTTCGGCTCGGATTGGATTCGATTCTTGACTCGGTTCGGTTTGGTTCTGTTCTCATCTGTTCTGTTCACACTTCATGCTTGAATCGCGCTTGAAAAGTGGAGCTAATTGCTGCCATTTCACAGACGATGCACTCCTTGCAATGAGCTACTCAAATCCGGACCACGACTCGCGACCCCACTTGGTCAAGTGTGTTGTTAGTCGCTGATTCGTTCCGAGAGGTCTGCAGTTGGTGGCACAGTGGGTTGGGTTAAGACTTCCTGGAAATAACTATTTCACTGACCTTGTCCATATGTTGATATTGATTTTAATTATCATCTTGTCTTAATTATACATCCAATCTGAATTCATATATATGTTTATTCTCTTTCAGCTCGATGATGCAGCGATTCAAGTCTACAAGGATGGGGACTACGGAGCCTATTTGGACTTAGAGTCCTCCTTGGCCGAGCAGGCGGAGGAAATCGAAGGCCTCAATTCTAGGTAAGCCGGGAAGATCGATTGCTGCGCTCAGCCGCGGAACGCCTCCGCCGCCCCCGTACACGCCCTCTGTGTTTCCAATGACCTTTTGATTCAAATAATTCATTCAAACTAATGGTGGCTTTACAACGAGAAGAGCTCTTGAGAGCAGACTTGAGGCAAGAGTAGTTGGCTGTTTATATTTAAGCCTCATGCATTTTCGTGGAACAATGGGCAGCAACAACAACCACATTACACCCACTAATCCTACTCCTATAACAAGTGCGCTCGTCTCGCTCCGTTTCGTCGCTCAAAGACAAAAAGGTGTCAACACTCGGCGTTCGTGTGCTGCAACTATGTATTTATTTCCAAAGCTGTTATTACTTATGGCACACATGCTGTTATGAAATAGTGGGATGATTGCGGAGCGAGTCGTCGCCGCTCGCAGACGATCCTGAAGCTCGTGGCGAGCTGAAATTGGAATCCACTCTCCACTCTCTTGAGACGCCATGAGAATAGAGAAGCCAGAGCGATTCCCATCCACGACACGAAGTCTCATTAAAAATTATATAGAAAACGCCATTTATTCCGAGGCTCTGAATCCATTTCTGTCCGCTAGAGTGTTCGATCGGTGGAAAGTGTTACCGCCACGCCCACCTCCGCCTCCTTGGCATCTGTCTTACCTCGACCTCGAAGCCACGGCGTCTTCTCTTTAGCTCTTTAGAAGAGAAGGGAAATTGGACAGGAAATTCGAGAAAATTATCTTCGAAAGTCAGCCAGCAGCCACACTCTCTCGGTATGTCTTCGTCGTCCTGGATCTGGTTTCACTTTCTCCCTCTCGTTCTCCAGCTTGCTCTCGACCTCTTCCTCCTCTGATCGGAGGTTTTCTTGCGAAGATCGAAGATAATTTAGCATCAGGCTTCGAGACGAAAAACAATTGGGGGAAATCGAGGTCTCTTCATTCTGTCTGTTTGCCTGTCGGTCCACCAAGTAGTCGAGAGGCGATCGGAACACAACGATGCCGTGCTCGTCTCATGGACCCCGGCTGCGGTTGACAGTTGACGCGCCGGCATTTCCACTGGGTTTCTGGGGCAGCGCATCGGACGGCCTTCCTTCCTTCCCGCCCCTCAGCCCGCCGCCTGTTCCCGCATCGACCGACTGCCTGTCGTCCACCTGGTCGTTGCGTTCTCTGCGGCGGCGCCGGATTGACGAGTGGGAGTCCGGATCACGCCGGCTCGAGGTCGGCCTTTCACTTGCGAATTTATTGTGGATTGGGTTGTGAATCGTAAACAAATTGTGGAATGTAGCGATGACAACGGGATCCAGACCCCGAGTAGCCTCACCTTCGAGGCCTTTCACAGGGAGAGAGAATGTCCTTGTGATAAGATTTCCAACCGATTCTTTGATCCCGGCCGCAAGTGCTTCGAATGATCCCCCTTACCCAAGGTGCTTGACCCCCTTGGGGCTACCGATAGCATCTCTGGAACCTTCATTCCAAATGAAGACATTTCTCGATGTACAACACGAGGAACCACTGTGATTTCATATGACCGAGAGAAATGTAAAGAAAAATTCGTTGAATAAAAACATTTTCATGCACGAAGCGCGCCGTTCGTCGGTCCATCGCATGCATCCGGAATGAGGATCGCGTACCGAGGCCCGGAGCGAACCCCGCAGATATGCAAAACCGTTGTGGAAAACGTGATGTCATGTAAAAGGCGCATAAAGGACAGGGACGACCGACAGCCTCCTCATCCTACGACGTCTCAGGCCCCTCGTGCTCCTCCCTCTCTGCAATTAAACTCTGAACGAGCTCTGAACTGTTGTAGTTGTCGTCGTCGTCTTTGTCGTAGTCATCGTCATTACTGTTGTTGTTGTTGTCGTTGTCACCATTACCGTCATCGTCGCCATCACCATCATCATCATCGCCATCATTGTCATCATCGTCATTGTAGAAATTGCTGTTGCTGCCGTCGTCTTAGTCGTCGCAGTCATGCAAATTGCAACATTTTTATAACATCCTTTGTTCGCAAGTGTTGCTTCTTATTTCCCCGATAACATCATGTTGAAATTGTTGTTGTTGCATGCACGTCCCGATGAAAAATGTCGCCCCGTATGACAAGAACGAGCCAACACTCCTCAATATGGCCAACACCTCCCCGACCAAAGATCGAGTCTCTCGCTCCGCTCTCCCCCTGCCTCTCACCAACTTGCGAACTCTCCCATCTCCCCAGTTCGATGTTCCAGAATTGTTTTTATTCAGCAATCAACGCTCTTAAGTGGTCAGTAACCTCCGGTGGCGGCTCAAAGTAGTCGAGCACCGACAGACGGAGAAGAGGGCCCGAGAGGCAGGAGGAAAAGTGATGGATGGAGAACGTGAGGGGTTCGCTGGAATGATATAATTCTCTTGCCATTTTCATCTATTTCATTTATCATCGCCTTTCGTAATTCGCCCAAATCCGATGGTAGATTGATGAAATTTTGCCGAACACAATCGAGATCTTTATGGTGCCCAAGTTCTTACGCCGCCGTAGGCCATGGCCGATTACTTCACGCCCTCGAATTGACCATGGGTCCAGCTTTCCCTACCCTGAGCTACCTCTATTGGGTGGCCTTTGTACGGGTTGGTTTTCCCTCTACGATTTTCTCCGTCTACTTCTTGTGAATTGAAAAGATCATTAATTTATTTCACACCGATTTCTTCTCGTTTCAGTCGCAAAAATTCACTCGTTGTGCGAACGCAGCTCAGTGTGCGAGTTCACGCCATCATCGGTGAGTACGGCATATGATTAGCACCCCCTCCCCCAAAGATCCCCACCTCCACCCACACACGGCCTGTGTGTGAAATGCGCGATGCTGTGGTTTTATTATTTATAATTGGCATTTTGCTAGTGTGGTTATTCCGTTTAAATTCACAATGCGATTCCCAGCCGAAACCGCTGAAGTTGGTAAATCTGTCAACATCTCGGTCTTCGCCCGTGATCGCCCGACCTTGCTCGAGCCATTAGGCACACAAAGATACATGCCTACACTTTGGCATTAAAGTAAGTGTGGAAACAATGAAGAGATAACGAAAAAATTAAACGCGTGGTGCGCATAAATTATAAATTATTCCGGCTAAATGTGTAAATTCGTCAAAACAAAATAAACAACGTCCCAAGGAAACCGTGATTCATTCGACTTTAGCATCGACAACAAGCGCAAATCTATTTAATGGCAGCAGCAACCAAACTACCGGTCAGACAATTACAAGCCAACTACGGCCACCACCCAACGATGCTGCCAGACCTTCATGATAGACAGACAGACGGTCAGACAGCCAGAGATAGAGAGACAGTTGATTCCGCGAAAGCAGACCACGGCCTCGGCCGCTCGAGTGAACGAACCCTCGGCGAACCGACCGACCGACCACACGTCCGTTCTTCCCTTGGGCAAAGGCAAAGGTTGCGAATGCAATTACTTTTGATGGTACAAAGTTGCCGGCGCACAGCCCAATGTCTCGCCCTGTCTATTTGCGCTCTCCTGCGAGCAATTATTGGCCATTTCCAACACGGAAACACGCTGTCAAATAAATCAAGCCAAACCTAGAAACCACTCGGCCCTCGTTCTATCCCCCCATTGAACTCAATGTCTTCTCTCTTTCTCTCCCCGGTTGAACAGAGAAACTGCTGTCCGCGGAAGGAAGCGATCTTCGGCGCGCGCTGTTTTCACTGAAGCAAGTGTTCCAGGAGGACAAGGACCTGGTCCACGCGTTCGTGGCCCTCGGAGGCCTCAACTGCCTGGTGCGTGTCGGCAACGGAGCCGACCAGAACTATCAGAACTACATATTGCGTGCATTGGGTCAGGTGAGTTGTTCCTCCTCGGAGCATTCTCCACATTCGTAGATATCTTGATTTCGGCGCAATCCCTACGACTTGCGATAATTAATACTCTTTCTTCTATTTAATTTTCTTCCACTCGCCGCTCGATCGATCGATCGATCGCTGTCCCAGGTGATGCTCTACGTGGACGGCATGAACGGCGTCATGAAGCACGAACCCACCATGCAGTGGCTGTACTCGCTGATCGCCTCCAAGTACCGGTCGGTAGTGAAGACTGCGCTCAAGCTGCTGCTCGTCTTCGTGGAGTACGTCGAGACGAACTGCTACTTGTTGGTGAATGCCATACACGTCGTGGACAAGGCGCAAGGCACTTTGCCATGGTCGAATATTATGAGGTAAGCAGCGTGGGTCCCAACAACAAAACATCGAATCGCAGCCGCATGAGCCGCGAACTTTCCACGGCATACTTTTAGGCTTTCCCCGCAACCAACTCGAATCGACCGATTATCGCTGGTCGCTGATAAAGAGTTGGTCGTCTAGCCTCGTGAGAAGGGGCTGAATTTGAGTAATTGGCGTGGCAGACAGGCCGTCGTTATGATAATCTCATGGGAAATGATAAAATAAAACTGCCTGCGAATATTCTTGAAGAGTTACCTCATTGGGGGCCACTATCCACCGGAAACCTTCTCAGAGTCCCTCTCGTCTCTTGCAGGCTCCTCAAGGACTACGACAACGCCGACGCCGAGCTGGTAATCTACGCCACCTCGCTGATCAACAAGACGCTGGCCGGCCTCACCGACCAGGACAGCTTCTACGACGAGAGCGACCTGCTGGAGCAGCAGGGCATGGAGGGCGTCATCCAGCGCTACGTGTCCAAGCCGGGCACCGACATCGACCTGCTCGACCAGCTGCAGCTGTACGAGGCCGTCCTGAAGTGAGTTCCCGATCCAGCTGATCATGTGGTGATCTTGCTGACCGCGTTGTATCCTTCCAGATTCGAGGACGGCGAGGCGGACGGCATCCGGCTGCCGGACAACTCGGTGCGCAAGACGCAGCGCTACCGGCAGAACGGCAACGACACCGTCGAGCGACGCAAGTCGCGCCGCCACAGCACCGGCACCAGCGCGACAACCGCCAAAGTGATAGCAACACCAAAGAGGGCCACGCCCATGCACGGCGTCCTAGACGAGGACAGCTCGGGCTCGACGAACTCGAACGAGTTCAACAACGGCGGCCTCGGCGTGGGCGTCGGCGTCTTTCAGGACTGCAAATGTAGGTCATCCCCGAAGGAGGTTGAGCGATTGACCCCATTGATCTGTTCTATTTCAGCGAGTCGGGAGAGCGCGGGCGTCACCCCCGGGCTGCGGCGCCGGCGGGAGCGCGCGGAGCGGCACAAGAGCTTCCTGAAGGAGCAGCAGGAGGCGGCGGCCAACGGCCTGTTCGCGGCCCTCGAGAAGCGCGAGGAGATGGGTAAGTTCTGTCGGCGATCGACTGAGATGCATTTGTGCTGCCTCCTGTTGGGTGGAGTGGAGTAGGCTGGAGCTGGGCTTGAGAGGGAGAAGAGAACCGCTCCCTCGGACCCCTCGCTCCATCTCGTCACTCGCCTTTGTGTTTTCTCTCTTACTGACTAATGACCGTTCTTTTGTATCTTCTAATTCTTGTTCTTTTTGTGCGAATTAACAACATGTCCACCACAACCACCACCCTCGACATCCGCAATCGGCCCTCATCACCAACTAAAACAAACATCCCATTAAATCGAATAATAAAATCAACGCTGCTTTGCTTTTGCGCTCGCTCTGCTCCAGGGCACCTGGTGACCGCCATCCCGGCCACGGTGAAGGGCGGCTCCGACAGGCCCCCGCAGTCGCTGGGCGCCCCCAACGACGTCAACGCGAACCCCGCCCCCAGCGTCAACCACTTCGAAAGCAGCCCCACCCACATCAACAACAACAATGTCATCGCCAGGACCACGCCCACCATGTCGACACCACCGCCCTCCGCAACGGCTTCACCCCTCGGCAACAACGCGAGCAGCAACAACCTGCTGAGTCCGTCGTCGAAGGCGCTGCCGCTGTTGGGCAGCAATACGATCTCCATCATCAACAACAGTTTCGACAAGACCAGCAACAACAACAATATCAACAACAACCACATCACAAACAACAATATCATCAACAATAACAACAACAACAAGTTGCACGGCACCCCCGAGTTCCTGAACAAGAAGAACCTGCTGATCGAGCGAAATGCGACCGTGATCAACGGCATCCGCAAGAATATCCAGCGCGGCAGCGAGTCTGAGAACCGCTGCGACAACAGCAGCAGCAACAACAACAGCCACGCCTACAAGAAGTACGAGAGCGACGCGAACCGCCTCAACACCTACTACAGCCAACTGAGCTCACCAAAGAACAGCCCCACGCCGAACATCGCCGCGATGCAGACGGCCCAGGAAGCGCTCGCCGCCGTCCTGAGCCCCAAGAAGGGCCTCAACGGCTTCGACTTCTCGCAGCCGCCCAGCGCTGTTGCTCAGCCGCTCAGTCCCAGGCGCAGCGGCTGCGGCCTCGCGTCCCTGAAGGGCTCAACCAATGCCTTCTCGCCTCCGGAGACGCCGCCGCCGCTCGGCAGCCCCTCGAGCCCGGGCGACGACGACGTGTTCGAGGCGTCGCCGCAATGGGTGGCCGCCCCCACGCCCAGGAAACCGGAGCCGGTGGCGGTGAGCAGCCATCAGATGGTGGCGCCTCCGCCACCCCCTCCGCCACCGCCACCGCCGGACTTGATGGGCTTCCACAGTGGTTTGCCCCCGAACCCAGGTGAGTAGACGCAGGTCGACGGCGCTTGCCTCATCATCCTCCGCGCGAACTTTCGCCCCTCTCAGTGTCATCGTCATGTTCCTCTAACGTGTTTCTTTGTTGGTTTGATTTGATTCGTTGCCACGGACTAACGCGTGACTCTACTCCTGCTGACGGTTTCGCTCATCCCTCTCTCTCTCGTCTTCCCTCTCGCCAGACACAGAACAGCAGCCCGACAGCGAAGACAAGAAGCTGCTGCTGCAACTCCAGCGCGATCACACGGTCAAGGACCTGACCCACAAGCTGAGCAACATCCCGACCAGCCCCACTCACGCCGAGAGTCTGCAGAACCGCATCGTGGGCGACATGTCCGGCCTCATTTCCAAAGCCAAAGAAGGCCTTGCCAAGAGCAAGAGCAAGGGCGAGATATCGCGGTAAGCTTATATAAAAGAAACTACAACAGATATTGCTTATTTGTTCGGCGTGGTTTTATTCTATTATCGTGTCTTCTTAAGCATTAGTGGGGATCGGGGCTGGTGGCTTAGGCGTATTTGGGGGCGTACTTCTCGTAGGTGGCGATGTAGGCGGCCTTGGCGGCATCCTGGCTCATGCCCTTGTGCTTGCTCCATGCGTCAGTACTTGGCCTTGCCCTTCAGGTCCAAGGTTCCGGGCTTGTCGCCGGTACAGTCACCGACGGTGGCCTGCTTGAAGAGGCCGTAGAATTCCAGAAACTCGGCATCGGTGGGGGTCTTGGTGAAGGCCTTGGCTTTCTCGCAGGCGGTTTGGAACTGCGGGTCAAAGTAAGGATATTAGTCCTGGGATCGGAGCTCTGGCTCTTCTGTACTTACGTCCATGTCTGATGATTGCGTCAAATTCTGCTCAGATGTAAAGTGTTTATATAAGAGAAAAACTGTTAATTCGAATACCCTTAGGATTTCATAGGATCCACTTACCACTTGCTGGTGCGACCAACGTGTTAATGAATGCTGTTGCACCTCTGGCAGTCACCTTTTATAGGCTCCGTTCATTCGCCGCCCCATGGCGCACGGCCATGCCTACCTCAAGCTTATCTCGTGCTGCTGATAGGGCCGGTAAATGGTCCGATGCAATGCCGGCCAAATAAATGGAAAAGCGAACGAACTGATAACGCGATAATTGTTGTATAATCGCACCTGCCTTGCAAAGCACATACATAAGTTTACGACTTTCCCATAATCTATTGGAAAGCACAATTCGCTCAAGACATATGTGAATAAACACATGTACCTATATTAGGTTCATAAACTTCTAATGTGTATTACTCATTGTCAACTTATCGTTACCACTTCCTAATTTTCGCCAACTCAAAGTCTATTTGCGAAGTCTACGAAATACATAAGTATATACCCCATAATAATGTTTGATAGTACTTCGATTGCTTAATCATTTTTATTAGAACTTTGCGGACTGAACATTTGCAGTTCCTCTCGATTTCATGTGTACTTAGGGGCGTATTTCTCGTAGGTGGCGATGTAGGCGGCCTTGGCGGTATCCTGGCTCATGCCCTTGTGCTTGCTCCATGCGTCGAACTTGGCCTTGCCCTTCAGGTCCAAGGTGCCGGGCTTGTCGCCGGTGCAATCGCCGACTGTAGCCTGCTTGTATAGCCCGTAGAACTCCAGGAACTCGGCGTCGCTGGGTTTCTTCGTGAAGGACTTTGCCTTCTCGCAAGCGGTATGGAACTATACACGGGAGATAGAGTAGTGATGGTACAACTAGTGATGGTACTGGTCCTACTTACATCCATTATGCTGGCAGGTCTCTGTGGAAAACTGTGGTAAAACAGAACTTAGACAGTGCTTTTTATACCAACGACCGTCGGCTTTTGCATGGGAATCTTATCATTAGTGTTATTATCAGTGGGAAACCTAATGTCTATGTAATAAAATCGCGTACTTTCCTTAGTTATTGTAGTAATAGATCTACTCTTGGATTATTTTCATTAGATTGGTTTCAATCGGTGATTTGATTTCAACTATAGCAGATACAAGAATAAGACAATGATTGATTTATGAATATTGTATATGTACATAAATCGCTGGATGGATTTTATATATTTTAAAACTCTGCTAATCAATCGTTTCTTCTTTGTATTCGATTTCTTGCATTCAGATATTGAAGAAATTCATAATAAAATACGGGGATTTTGATTTTGCTTTTATATAAGTTGTTAGTTTATTATTTTACAATTCGTCATAGAGAAATTAAAGCTAACTAGTCTACTCCATGTCAATTTAGGCGTACTTGGGGGCGTACTTCTCGTAGGTGGCGATGTAGGCGGCCTTGGCGGCATCCTGGCTCATGCCCTTGTTCTTGTTCCATGCGTCCCACTTGGCCTTGCCCTTCAGGTCCAAGGTGCCGGGCCTGTCGCCGGTGCAGTCGCCGACGGTAGCCTGCTTGAAGAGGCCGTAGAATTCCAGGAACTCTGCATCGGTGGGGGTCTTGGTGAAGGCCTTGGCTTTCTCGCAAGCGGTGTTGAACTGTAGATGAGGAATTTTAGAGTTATTTCCCCTATTCGTCCTGAAGGAGGACATTAACAATACTCACGTCCATGGTTATTCTTTGGTTTGGTGGGAACTGCAGGGAACTAGAAATGAAATAAACGATCTTAGTTCAGTGTTTGGCTATTTAGTATATTGTATGTTGAAGACTCAAGTCGTTCAGTGTTCCTACCTATCGAAGTAATTCACAAGAATGATGCTGTTTTCTCGCAGAATTGGGTGTTTTATACGATCCTCAACACAAATTTTTCGTTTGTCAATCGATAAAGATTTGATAACGGGGAAACTTTTATCAAATTTCAAACTTTAGCAAAAGTTTATCTATTTCTGTGGCACTGATATGGGTTGTATCTATTTTCACACATCGATAGAATTTAAATTGTTGGCGAAAAGTTATGGGTAAAATTATGTGATAACGGTAATTTATATGATATTTGGACATTACTACCATATAAAACTCATAACTACTGATAAGTGGAGAACAAAGTATAACGCCTCCAACAATAAACCACTGAGCAAGGTGATATCGATACCCACACAACGACTGCCATCCAGCCTATGCATAAGTTGGATTGATATCGGCAGATTATCGTAATTACTTCGTGAATTGCTTATTAAATAAGAATTAGCGTATGTCCCAAAGATTACAGGCAACCAAATGTTCGTTATAGTAAAAAAAAAAAAAAAATCAGAGGCAGCTGTGGTAGTCCCAATTAATGTCCAGTCGATAACTTTAATGGACGATTATTCTCCGCTTGAAGTGTGTTGCTAGGACACTATTTTATGGCGCATGAACCGTTTTTCGTTGCGTTTGGATAAGTTTGGTAAGAAGTTCAAAAGTAAAGCCGCCAGCGGTAACAAAGGTTTTTTCGTTAGCTTTGGGTTCAAAAGGTCAAATATCCATTTGTTTGACATTTTGATATATTTTGAAAATTCATAATCCTTGGAGAACGAAAATGTACCACATCATGATGATGAGATTTGTCTATTCCCTTTTCTATAACATCTTTCCACAATACATTATGTATTCATTAATACATTCTCTGCAATTGCAGCTCGTCCAGCGTTGATCAAGAAATCAAAAAGCCTGAACCAAAAAAATCCGAAAATGATCTCCACTGGGAGGAGCTCGTCCGAAACATGTCACGTCCGTTGAATCTCTGTGACCTCGACTTCACCGACTTGAACTCGGAGGATGAGAAGGACATGTTGGCCCCGCGTGGGCTGGGTGGCGGCATTCCGCCTCCACCGCCCCCCATCGGGGGACCGCCGCCGATGATGCCGTCGCACATCGTTTGCCCGCCCCCCATGTCGAACCTGACGAACCTGATGCCGCCGCCGATGTTCAGCTACGGCGGCCAAGGACCCCCGAGTCTGACCAACAGCTGCAATGGCTCCATCAACGGGGACGTGGGCAACACGTCGACCATCAAGAAGAACAAGAAGACGGTAGGCGCGAAGACATCGAAGGAAGCGGGGATCGTGCTAACCATTTGCCCTTTCGATGCAGGTTAAACTCTTCTGGAAGGAAGTGCGCGAAGACCTGATCCCGGTCGCCGTGGGCAAGACCATTTGGGACGAGTTGCCGCCAGCCAACGTGGACACCCAGAAGCTGGAGCATCTGTTCGAGTCGAGAGCCAAAGACCTGATGACCAAGGTGAGTGCGGTGGTTGGGTTGTTGGTTTTCTGTCTCTCTCTTGAAACTGTTGTGTGCGTTTTGTGTATCGAAAATATGTCTAATTGCGAAAAGAATCAAAATTAATTACAAACATCGAATTTGAGTGCAAACGAAGGGGTTGCATGATGGAAATTTATCGAATTGGTCTTGACCGGAGAAGCAACAATTTCAATTACAATTACTTGTGATTTTAACACTCATTCTGCAAGAAATAGAAGGAAGAAGATGGAGTTGGAACAGAACTTGTTTAACAAAAATACGACTGTTTACTATCTCATATAAAAATTTATATTTTTGTCTATTTTTCTATGTTTATCTCGTATATATTTGCAACAACTACTACTACTACCACACTTTCTACTATGGATTTTTAATGCGGACTTTTCGATAAAAACGTATAACGTTTTCTAAAACCTTAAACAACAACAATTCAAAACAATAAATAAACAATGTTAAAACTTATTTTAAAATGTTAGGAGGTGAGTTTCGAACCGTTTTTAAACATATTTTGGGAATGGTATTTCGTATGCATATCTTACATTAACTTACTTATACTACTATTTTTGGTATTTCTTTCTTTGTTACTTTGTATTATTAGTCTTGTTTCATAGTCATTCTTGTTTCCTTTCGTGTTTATCGTTTGATTGTTTGTTTGTTTGTCTGTTGTCACTAAAACTACACAAACTACAACCACACGCACATGTGTGTCCACGAACTCTCTCCACCCCCACACACACATCAGCACATCCTCACACTCTACTCAACTGCTCCCCACCTCTCGCGAGTCTGAGCCTCGGACTCGCGCTGTGTCCTCCTCAAAGAACATTTCCCCTACTTCCGCTCTATATCCCCTTGTGTGCGGCACCCTGTGTCTCCTCCTACTCTCGTTCTCACTCTTCGAAGCATTATCTCACTTGTTCCAGTAGTGATTAGTTGAACCGAACGCCTCTCCCTGATCAATGCTTATCGCGATCGGCTACTTCAATCGCGATCGAGATTAGTCTTATTTATCGCCCTTGAGTGCTCCTCAAGTGCTTCCGACACGCCTGGCGATCAGGGAGAGACTCCGGCTGGAGGCTTGGGAAACCGCCACGGCCATAACTGTATGCCGGATAATCCATGTTTCCCCTTCCCCAAACGATACTTGCAGAAGCAACAGGAGTTGAACAAGAGCAAGGAGATCATCGTCCTCGACCACAAACGCTCGAACGCCATCAACATCGCAATGACGAAGCTGCCGCCGCCGCGCGCCATCAAGGCGGCCATCCTGAAGATGGACGCCACCGTGGTGACGCGCGAGGGCATCGACAAGCTGCTGAACATGCTGCCCACGGACGAGGAGCGAGGCAAAATCCAGGAGGCACAGGTGAGGAATCCCTTCGCGATCGATTCGTTAACATGCTAAGAGCGATTCAATTTCAGATGGCTAACCCCGAGCTTCCGCTGGGCAGCGCCGAACAATTCCTCTTGACACTGGCCTCTATCTCGGAACTGGGGGCGCGACTCAAACTCTGGGCCTTCCGCTTGGACTTCGACAACAGCGAGGTAAGGCCCTATCTTTCTGGTCTACATATATCGCAACGCTCTCACCCGCTCCTTGCTGTGCCCTTATTAGAAAGAAATCGCCGAGCCTCTGATGGACCTGAAGCAGGGAATCGAGATACTCCGAAAGAACCGTACCTTCAAATGCATTCTGTCGACGCTCTTGTCCGTGGGAATATTTTTGAATGGAGCGCCGGTGAAGGGCTTTCAGATCGAGTACTTGGCGAAGGTAAGCTACTACTGGAGAGTCTCCACTACCAAACACCGCACTAATAACCATGTCTGCACAGGTACCCGAGGTCAAGGACACCGTCCACAAGCACTCGCTCCTGCACCACTTGTGCCACATGGTCATGGAGACGAGCAGCGAAACGACCGACCTGTACTCGGAGATCGGCCCCATTACGCGCGCATCGAAGGCCGACTTCGCCGACCTGGCCCACAACCTGACCCAACTGGAGACTGAGTGCAAGGCCTCGGGCGACCGCCTGAAGCTGATTGCGAAGCACGATTGTCCGCCGCAGCTTAAGCAGAAGCTGGTCGACTTCCTGGCCGACTGCGCCGAGCGCATCATCATCCTGCAGATCGTTCATCGGCGCGTGATAAACAGGTAGGATGCGCCTCTTCGACCTCTTCGAAGAGTCCACTAATTCGTTCTCGCTTGGCCCACAGGTATCGGAAGTTCCTGCTGTGGCTGGGGGTGCCCCAGCACAGTGTGCCCGAGTCGAAGCCCAACGAGTTCTGCCGCGTCCTGTCCGAATTCGCACTGGAGTACCGAACGACGCGGGAGCGCGTGCAGCAGCAGATCGAGAAGAAGGCCAACCACAGGGAGCGCAACAAGACGCGCGGCAAGATGATCATCGACATCGGGAAGTTCAAGACCAAAGAGGACCGCGCCGACGCCGAGTTGAAGTAGGTTTCGCCTGGCGCGAGTATCGAAGGGTGCTGATCGCGTTCTTCTTTCAGGGAGCTGCTCGGCACGCCCAGCCCGGGCACCGTGGACGGCACGCTGACGTGGCGCCGACGACGCGTCGAGAACCTGCGCTCGCCCATCGCGCGCCAGAGCGAGGAGAACTTCACCGACGGCGACGACGAGATCCTCGAGTCGCTGGTGAAGACCGCCACGAAGGCGCCGGGCACCCGGACCACGCCACGCGAGCGAAAGCGCACGCGCAATGCCGACAGGAAATCATGTGAGTGACTTGTGATAGAGACCGCACGAGGCCAGACTCAGTATACTAGATCAGTATATAGATCAACTGTATTTCCGCTAGAGTTAGACGGGTACCGCACCATATTTTCCAGACCCCACACTAGCACCTAGAAAACATCACAAGCCCACATCGAAATGGCCAAACTCATACACAAAATATCGCGAAATTCAAAAATGTCATCACTCATACATACACACACATACATACTTCCACCATCATTTTAACCCTATTCCCAAATACCTGACTGCAACCCCACGGTGCTGGCTCACCTCACGTCCCATCTCCATTCCCCACTTCACTTCACTGATCAGTTTTGTAATAATTTGCGACCATGAGTTGATATTTGGCTGAAGCGATGATTTTAACGAGTTAACATTTTCCTTTAATTTCTCATATGTATTCACTCTTACAATAATTGGCCGTTGAAATCGAAATCATCCGACTTCTCTCCTAACATTTATCTCATGTCATATCTTCTGAAACGAACCGAAATCAAATGAAATGAAATGTGATTCTGAAATATCCGATCGAAACATTCGCCTTTCTCAAAGTGAAGAGATCACGCACGAGGGAAGGATTCACAGTTGAGAGGGCGCCTTCGCCATAGTTCCACAGTATAGGAAAATTGGTTAGTTTCTCCATGTATTGTTGTGTTCCGAACCTTATGTATCTTTCATATTCCTGATCGTGTTATTTAAATTACGTTTGCTTTATGTTATGATTTTATGAAGTTCCTCCTAACAAGCATGCAATAAAGCTGTAGACTAATAAAAGCTTCGGTAATTTCTGCCGAATTGCTCTTATCAGAAGGGGTATTGGCCAAGTAAATACGAGACGGTTTGACCCTCGCCCCACCAATGACCCATTTTACGACGTACGATATCAGACACCAGAGACATCGAAGTACCGAAATGAATTGCCGCATGTGTTATTATGTTCAAATATTTCAATTTTATGATAGAATTACAGGAGACAAGACCGAAAGACTGAGATTTTAAGACGACCAAATGGGCATTAGTTATCAGAGTTCGTAAAATATACCAATCAGTTGTACTTCCCTGAAATAAGGCTCAGCTCACGAGCCGTAATTTTACCACACACGAGCGAGTGGTATTTTACCACTCACGTGTGGTATCAATCCAATCGCTCAGAGTGGTAAACATACGACTCATGAGTGGTATTCTTGCTCACGAGTGGAAGAATACCACTCGTGAGTGGTATATGCGTCAAAAAGAATACCACTTGCGAGTGGTAAATGAGTCATCAAGAATACCACTCGGGAGTGGTATTTCCTGGTCGTGAGTCGTATTTTCAGCCGAACAGCCGACCGAATGCGACTTCGTGCATATATCTGTTTTCTCCCTAACTTCTTCAAGCTGTTTACCACAACAACAGTAGCTACAATAACAAATGAAATGTGATGTTTGTCGTCCTTTTTATATATTTTTTTAATTTGACGAAACTGAAAAAGTGACGAAAATTTAACTGTTGAGGTTTACCCAAAACATACATGAATTAAAAAAAAATCTTTGTGATTCCTACAATGAAAAGTAATAGTATTTGGAAAAACTGTTCCGTTGGAATTAAGTAATATTTGATAGTTCTGCACCCTTGTTCATGACCTGAAGTGTTTTTTTACCCTTTTATAATAAAAAAAAAAACAGGTACCTATTTGATATCTATATCTACTTCATTGCAATTTTTTCAAAAACAAAACACAAAATGACATTCCATTTTCGTTATCTACCTGCCATCGACAACCATAACAAAAACAACAATCTCGGAATCTCCGCACAAGCATAGTCGCATATTCAACTCACGAGTGGTATTCTTTCCACTCGTGAGCAAGAATACCACTCATGAGTCGTATGTTTACCTCTCCCAAGCGAGTCGACTGATACCACTCGTGAGTGGTAAAATACCACTTTCAGAGAGCGATTGGAAAAAAAACACTTTTTACGAACCCTGTTAGTTATGATTGTTTCTTAATGATATGTTAGTAAAATATGCACAGGCGTTTTTGAATTTAGTTTTGTTTGCAATGCCACTCCATCACCCATCACAGTTATTGAATTCACTTATTTTACGTAAGAGACCACTTGTCATTTACCCACTCATCTACGATTCATCCATCGGAAGTGTGATGAACTCATTGCTTGGAGCGATCACTAACAACCATAATTGCATCCTAACCGCATTTCCAAGGCATCCCTGCACTCTTCCAACCCGTTTGCGTTCAAGTAACCCGAGTCCTTTGCGAATCCTTTTGGATAATTGTTGGCTTATGAATATGGTTTAATCTCGAAATAACATGATGATTTCTCAAATGTGTTGCAGTGCGTCGTACTCTCAAGAACGGTTTGACCGATGAAGAAAAACAACACGTTGCAGCCCTGATCAAAACCTATTAGACACGTTTCAAATACAGAGATATATATTCGTATATACAGACTGAAAGAAGGATCTGAACCACAAACGAGAACAAACAATCTGAGGAATGAAATCCTCAACTGAAATCAATCATTCAATGAAACTCATGCAATTCTACGCGACTCTTCGGGACGATCTCAAACCAAAATTCGCAGGGGCGACGTGCTGTGCGGTGGAACGATGGTAGTAGAATTTCTAGCGATCATATACATAGACTAGAGAAGACCGCATGTGTCTTTTGTATTCTTATTTTTGGTTTTTTGTTCTATTTTCAATCCAATTCACACACAACGAAAGAGAAGTATCACTATATACAAAATATACATATTTATATGGAGCATATGAAATATTACACGATTGATGTTGTTTTAATGGAATTTTTGAGATTTTAGTGTTTCTTCTGTGAAGTATTATTTGTTAAGATTATTAATTTAAATGCAAAACTTATTAGGTTTACAGTAAACAAAAGTAGCCCTTAATAAATACGACTTCATGTCGTTGACATTGGTTTAATGAGTCCCTTTGTTTTGTTATTTATATCCTTTTATTATCGTTAGTCTTTAACTTATTGCATTAGTTGATACGAAAGAAGACGAAGCAAGAACTATCAGAGTAGTTAACGTCATTATTGAATTATGTTTAACATGTGTAGCAATGATATTGAAATCGTTGTAAGTGTATTTCGAGAAATATTTAAATAAATAAATGCTTAAATATACAAATTCTTTTGTCGTTCTTTTCTTTGAATTTACATTTAAATTGGGATCTGAACGAGAATCCTAGTTCTTGGTTGTCTGCAGGGCTCAAAGTATTTTTTTGGCTCGTCGTAATGAAATACTGTGCTCTCGTTTCTCCTTTTGCATTTCTTATAAATAAATAAATATCGTAAAAAGCAACATACGGTAAACTACATGCTAAGGTCTCGGGTTCCTAGACTAGTAGCCGTTTGTGCACGGCTGCTGAACGTAGTCGAGACAAAAGCCCCGGTTGTCGATGTCGGTGGGCGCTTCGATGCCATCCGCATGGAAGAACATCCGGAAGGGTCGCACGCTCGCTGAAATGACACAAGAGAGTAAGAGGAGAACAGGACAGCAGAGGACGACGGGCTCACTTTGCACGGTCTTCTGCATGGAGCTGACCTCGGCGTTGAAGGTGCCGCCGCACACGCGGTCCTCGCAGGCGCTCGCGGGCGGCACGCGGTCCGCCGTGCGGATGCAGCCGAAGAGCAGCCAGTCGTTGGCGCAGGTGTTCGGCTGGCCCTGGGAACCGCTGCCCACCATGGCCATGGTGGGGTTGTTCGAGTTCCCCGACAGCGTGAAGGACCGGGAGCGGTTGTTCTCTGCGTGTACAAGAGAAAGTCACCAAAGGCTTAGAATTAGGGGAGCAGGACCGAACCTAGGTCGGGGCAGGCTGTGTATTGGATGCCGCAGAAGTTGCGCTCGGTGCGGATGCAGATGCTGTAGTCCTGGTTGGAGAGCTGCCGCCCGGAGACCGTGTTGAAGTTGAAGCTGCGCACGCGTCCGCTGATGCCCGTGTGGTACTGGAGGCAGCCCTGGTCGGCGCGCGTGACGCTGCCGCAATGGATTTGCGTGACCCGGATGCGCCAGAGGCGCGGGAACGTGCCGCTGGTGATCAGCGAGATGACGATCGGGTTGCTCTGACCCAGTCCGGCGTCGATGTACACTGAAAAGGCAACAGAGGTCACTCGTTTGCGTCGGCGGGATCGCGGTCGAGCCTACTGTGGTCGCCGGGGGATGTGCCGCAGATGACCGGGGTTGGGCTGCCGCCGGACACCAGCAGCTGGTCCTGGTTGCAGATGTGGTTGGCCGGCTCGGGAGGCGCGATCGAGAACATGTCCAGGTCGAGTCTGGGGAATGCCATCGTCAGATTGTCTTGCGAAATCCTCTGGGTCCGGACACTTACCTCAGCTGGCAGATGTCCGGGTGCAGCTTGTGGACGGTCACCTGGCAGCTCCCGGTGCCGTCGTACACGTCCGGGTGGTTCGGGTTCACGAAGTAGGTCGAGTTCTCGCGCACGATGCCGCCGCAGGTCTGCAGAACTGCAACGGGAGAGACAAGAGGGTGAGAAGGGGCCACATTGCAGGGGGTGGGCGGGCCTTACACACACAGCACAGGCCGTAGCCGCCGGCGCAGGGTCCCGCCGGAATTCCGCCGCGCAGGAGGCAGTCTTTGCTATGCACACAGCTGCCCATCTCCCCCGAGGGTGCCGTGCACGAGCCGGGTCCGACCTGGACGACTGTGAAGATCGGCAGAACTGAAAGGAGACGAGAGCGAGTTTGGTCGGAGTTCTTCTCTTATTGCAAATATGAGAGGATCAGGGCTCTTTTGAAAGTGCCAAATAGGCCTGCAGTAGGCATTTCCCCAGGAATGACTGCAGTGAAAGTCTCCGGGAGGATCTTTTTCGTTCAACATACACCTTGCATCGCGCGTTGTCGGCGCTGGACTCCTCTTGCTGCCGAAGATCAGGTCCTTCCAAGAGCTTATCTGGTTCGTCTGTTTAGCGACCTCCGGAAGCGCCTCGACCAAAGCCAGGAACACCACTAATCCACACGATACTGTCCTCGGCACTGTGATCATATTTCTCTTATCCTTCTTTTTTGATCTTCAATTATTGTTTCACTTTGTTTTTCTCGCGAATCGCGTTTCTCTTTATACAACTTTTGGTATTCTCTTATCGATATTCCGATATGTTCGTATCGATCACTGTTCGTATTCCGTGCGCCCGTTGCGAATTCTGCTACGAAACTGTTGCGCCTGCGCAGTGAACGGTTCAATTTATCAGGGAAATTCGCGCCATTCGGAGGGAAAAATGCAGATTCAGTTTAACGACCGACAGACGAAACGGAGCGACAAAACACCGTGTGTACAATAACAAAAGCCGATTAGTTGTTATTGTTGCCATCGTCGTGCATTGTTGCGGCAGGCGAGCAATTAAATCCTATGCCGACTCCGCGCCCCGCCCCTCCATCCACCAACCCCCGCTCGCTCCATTTGCGCGGCACTTTGTCAGTTTATTGCGCTTGTGCTGGAAGCATTTTCACACCGCGACAAGTCGACTTCATTTCCGAAAAACAAATAATTTGCAGCTCTTGCCGAGTAATCAGAGACGCAGCCGAGCGGAACCGGCGCGCCGACGCCGCATCCTCCGGCCACGTCGAGGGAACCCCGCGAATGGCGATGACTTCTGTGCGCATCTGCTTCTTGCGGGAACCGGGGTGAGCGCCGGAGCAAAAAGGGCCCCATCAGACTCCCTTCGCTTCTGCTGGATGTAGTGCAACTTCCTTCCTCGTGTCGCAATGTCTTCTGGCCCGGCCGACAACTTAACCTGTTCACTGAACCACTTTGTGCACGTTAGGCGTTTAATTGTGCGCAACGAGGGCTACAAATCGAAGGCGACAAGTCACAACAACAAAAACAACGACGTCCGTACTTTCCCCTCTATTTAGTAGTCATTCCTGGCGGGGGTGATCAACAATTGTCACAAGTTGGCGCTCCGGGTGTTATATAATACAGTATATTTACACCGCAGACATTTCCACATAGAAGGCCAATCAAATTAATTTCTCTGTGATGCAATATCCCCGAATTCATCATATTATTTTGGTGGTAATTTCCGCCTCCAACCTCTGTCTAAATACCTGCCAGTGAAGTAGGTCAATGTCTGGATAATATGGGGTTCGTACGGGTTTTTCCCCCAGAACTTTGTGCGCCCGTGGAGTGGCATCCTACAGAGATAATGATTAGAATCTGACAAGCCCACTGAAAGTCATTTCGTAACCTCCCCGGAAACCGTCCGTTATTTTATGAATCGTTTGTTTTATGAATTAATTTATTGGGATGGAACATAACTATTTGAATACAGAGCGGATTAGTTCGCAGCCATGGCTTCGTTGGAGCACTCCAACTCCTCGCCCCCCATGTTGCACTCGGAGACACACAGGTCGCCGCCACTGGAGCGACAATAGAGTCCTTCGGGACAGGTGCCGACCACGTCGGTGGCTGATTCCCCGTTGCACTGGACGAACGTGGTGCGGCTGGTGCAGGTGAACATCTTCTCTCCGTCGCAGATGCCGCAGTTTTTGTTCGGCGAGCAAGCGGGCTCGATCGCGCCCTCGTCCACACACTTTATAGCCAAACTGGTGCAGACTTTGCCACTGGAACAACTGTAGGCCTTCGAGGTATCAGCCTTGTCTGCAAAAATAACCAGTAGATCTATGTTAGGGTTCGTTCGAGAGGGTGACGTTTGGGCAGAAGTCGCCTACCGGAGTAGCAGAGGTGGAAAGCAGTCTCGTTGATGCAGGCGATGTTGTTCTGCTGGCAGACGTCACACACGGCACTGCTCTGGTGGACGAAGAACGCCATCAGGCAGACGAAGCTCTGGAGAAGATTACATGGATTCAAGTAATTGGTCTGATACATTCAGCGAGAACTCACCAAAACCATGGATTGCTGCAGCATCATTTTGACACAGGAAGAATTTCGGGGCTGGGAAGTACTTGACATCTGGTTGATCGACGACCGAATAAGCTTTCGTGGCACCACCGCCTACTACTTATATTGATGGAGCCCAGACTGATGGTGGTGACTTCTTATCATTTTCGTCGGAGATCATAGATCTCTGGATCGTGCGCCTCAAAGATAAACAGGCCTAATGCTGTTGCTGCTTCTTTCCGGGCATTATTTGGACCAAGATAAGTTTTATTTCTTAATTGCTGTCTGCGACAACTGATCCATCCGTCGTGGAGCCGAAGGTGAAATGCTCTATTTATTTACTTACCTATTTTAGCAAAAGACATAAAATTAGAAGTTCAGGAAATGTTTGCATTGGGCTACTCTAAATTCCGGATAAATATGATTCCAGTCTAAACATGGCAATCAAGGACTGGCTCAGTTACTCATGCGCTCTGTTCGGGTTTGTTTTGGTCTTCACTGGCCATGTTTATCATCTCGACATTGAACGTAATCGTCAAATAAATCACCTTAATCCTAGAGATAAACCCCAACAGATTCTTCCCAAAAATATACCTATATAACTGTTTTCCCCGAGATGAACTCAGTTTATTCGACACCGAGTAACCAAGAGAAGGCAACAAACTATATTTAACGCTGAAAATGTCGAAGATAGCAGTAAGTTCCGCAGTCGAATACAGAGTTCCTTTGAGCATCGAACTTCCCTTATACTCGTCCGTAGATCTTTCTAGGATTGACAGCTCTGCTACTGCCGAGGTCAGACGCAATCTGCGGCGTATGCAACGCGAACGGCGTGTCCTGCATCAGCAAAACCGAGTTCCATTTGTGTTTCGGTAAGTGTTTGTGGCGAGGATCGCACTACACTGACCTGTTGAGCTGAAATTCCTATCCTGTCCTTTCCAGATGGCGTCGCTGACACCAGTAGCAAATACAGCTGCCAGACGGATGAGATCTGCACAGGATTGAGTCTAATTTGCTTGCCGGAGGAGCAGGCCACGAGCATCGTAAGTAGGTGCGACAACACCGCGATGTGCGGCGTGTGCGAAGGAGTCGACGATTTCGCTTTCACCTGCACCAGTCGCACAACCTTCACCATGTGCCTCGATGGCCAACTGACCGACCAACGAGGCTCGTGTCCGGCGGGTCGCTTCTGCGATGCCTCTCTCCACGACATCCTGTGTGTCGAAACGTGCGATCCATACGAGCTGACCTTGTGCGACCTGGAGACGGCCATCGATGCGCCAGCCCCAGTCGAGACAACCACCACCAGTGAGGCCACCACAGCAGAGATGGAGACAACCGCATCTGCGTCTACGGTAACCACACCATCATCTACAGAGCCAGAAACGACAACTCCATCTACGGAGACAGAAACGACGCCATCATCTACGGAGACAACTTCTTCATCAACGGAGACGGAGTCGTCAGAACCCACAGATTCTTCATCAACCACGGAGGAAGAAACAACGACAGTTATTATACAACCCACTCCGCCGATCTCGTCAACGGTGACGGAAACGGAGACCCCGGAACCCACCACCACGGAGCCCACCACAACAACCCTGAGTCCCTTGGGCGTGTGCGCTCAGCATCAATCGGTCGGTCGTTACGCCTACGCGGACGAGACGGACTGCTCTGGGTGAATCCTACAGGCTTTCACAGCGATCGTCTTTTAATAATCGATTTGATTTCGTTTGACAGCTACGTTTATTGCTTCTGGAAGGCAGGAGCCTTGGCCGCCAGCACCATAGACTGTCCCACTGGTCGGTACTTCAACATGGAAACCAGTACGTGCGAGCTCGAGAAGCCAAGCTGGTGTGTTTAGTTATTCAAACATTTTAATCTTATTTAATTATTTTATGAACACATTTAATATTGAATAATTCAATAAACAGTGAATTATTAAAAAATATCTGATTTGGTTCCATTTTCATTAAAACTATATTGAAGAATAATCACTGTTTTTACCAATCATTCGTAAAGGCCTATACATAAACGCGACGGAAACGATAATTTAATGAAAATATATTGTTCTCTATTACCATGAATCTGTGAGAAATTACTACTACACCTAAAAAATGTTGAAAACCTAATTTCTTACTCTTTTTGTATTGTATGATGAGCTTTGTTTCTTTTTTTCAAATGAAATAACTAATCATAAGGGAGGTCGTGGAAACTTGATCAACAAATTTGAGATTGAAGTTTGAAAAAAATGCTTGTGGACATTCTTTTCGTAAAGCATCACTATCCAAAACTAATGAAATTCAAGAAGACAAGGGTTTAATCTACAACACTTACGAAACTAAACATTTTTAATGCCCTATCTTCAACAATATCAGAAGAAAATTTCCAATGATTTCTTCAAGATTGAACCTAGAGTCTGGGACTAAAGATTAAATGCACCCCAAATAATTTTCTGTGAATTTGCCAGAAAGAATATCTGCACGTGTTTTTGTAGTTCCCTCGGAAAAAAGACATAATTTTTGTAAATTTTTTCGCTTACGTAGTGTTTGTTCATTATCAGTTCTGATTCGATCGTTACCGGTAATCTTAACCCTGGATTCCTCGTCGAATCGACGACACATGTTTTTATTTTGCCGTTGTACTATTTATAGTTATAACTTGGGTGATCATGCTCTAGGTATTAGTTAGTTTAGCTTGATGCACATCGTATAAATGGGTTTTGTTTTAAAACGCGTCGCCGGAACGACAAAGTTCATACAAAAGTTGTGTAACTTTTACGGTTTTTGTGAAACAATCCAAAACAGGTAGTGCTGTTAAAAATTTATTTATTATTATATAATAAGATAATAATATAATTTTTTGTTGTATTTCGATGAAAAAGTAAGTAATTGAAATCTACTAAAATTTATACATTTTCCGTGCGAAAGTTATCTTCTTTACCCTTTTAAACAGCAGCGACGCCGATTCGACGAAGACCTTTTAGCAACAAAAATATGTATGAACTTCTAGACTTAAAAGTAAACTAATAGGCAAAGGAAAACTAATATAGTCTAGCCAAAATTTTGATTTAATTTTTGACAGTGAGCAAAATTTTATAAGAAAATATAAAACACCATATCAGCCCAAATCTGAATAAGAAAACTGTGGACAGTTTTTGGAAATAGAGTTGGCGGTACTTATTCATACAGTATTTAAATATATTTCCTCAACATAGTAGGTTTTGAGGTGGGGATAATTAAGTCGGCAATACGGCAGGCAACTTGTAGAAGACTTCGAGAGAGGGGGCGACCAAAAACTTGAAGCGATACGATTTGTCCTTGAAAATTAAAACAGAAGAAGTTCCTCTGCAGTATAAATTCTTTATTACACTGAATACTTGATGTCTCACCTATGATGATTCCTTTAGCAATAATCCTCGAAAAAACGACGGATATGTTCGGGACTTATCCATACAGCTGAGTGGGGACTTTTTCCGAAGATCATTATATACTTAAATACGAAGTCCGCACTAACAAAACATGCTCAAACTTGTTTGTAATGATTTGGACTCATGTTGCAAACAAGACGTTTGGCGTTAACAGTAATATAGTAATATATACTACTAGACTGGTCCAATTTTTTTATCAAAGTATTGGATTGTATCTTGGCGCGGCGCACTTATAGGATTAACACATTCAAACCAATAAGGAACAAAAATCCGTGTAATAAAAATACAAATGTTTCGAACGCTATTCAATTCCGAAGTTGTCATTTTGAATTGCTCACGGAATAAAAACATTTTATAGCAATAAATATCTTTGGACATGAATCTTGCATCTGACGTTGCTCCAGGTAAACGGAATTGCAAAAAATTGGGTAAATAAGTCAAAAATGAGTGAAAGCTCAAATAATTCTTTATAATCAGCCCTCACGTAATAAGACTTTAATGCTTTAGGACAAAACTCTTTATGCAATTCTATTTCTGTTGGCGTTAAAGCTTTTAGCACTTCTACGTCTAATTCTATTTCTCTAGGATGCCCGGACGCTCGGGTACCCGGCTATGGCATTACCCGGGTAATAGCAATACCCGGGTATGTGTTCAATGTGCACGCGCACCAAATCATATATGATACAATTCATTCAAATAATATAACATACGACGTACTCTTCAGTTTGTACTTCAAAACAAACGTACGCTTCCTTATCCTTCGAGTGCATCGCGCGCTATGCATCTTTTCGCAGCAAACACGAAGATGTGCAAAGGCAAACACACAACGCATCAAATGGTCATCAAAACAAACAACGAACAAAAAACAACAAAATAAACAATAGACGCACTCTGCTTCAAAACCAACCCCGCTACCTGCTCCGTCGCTTGAAAGGCCTAACGACGTGCACATCGTTTCGCTTTCTAACACTCGAAAGCTAATCGCCTTTGCCCTGCTACCCGGGTAATGAAAGGCTTTGGGATAGTTTCATCCATTGGCTAATTAATATTCTTCAAAGCGCTGTATTGCTATAGTATTTAACATACCCGGGTATGGATACCGTAATAGCCCCCGGTAATGCCAATCCCGCTATTTAGCATATAGCATTACCCGGGTAATGTGCTTTCATTACCGGGTAATGCTATTACTGCTAGATTGGGTAATAGCATTACCCGGGTATTGGCTATTACCCGGGTATTGCTATTACCCGGGTAATGCCATACCCGGGTATTGTTAAAATATACTATAGCAAATACACTTTGCGTCTTGAAGAACATATTATATTTAGCTCATAATTTCTATTATCAAATTGTGAAAATTTTTGAAACTACTTCCCAAATTTCTTTTGTTCAATAAAGACGTGTCGTTTATATTTCAAGTTATTTCTTGCGTTATTCCTACATTTTCTACAGGTTATGGGCCTTACACCATAACGCGGAACAATTTGCAAAATATAAAATCGACTATTAACGTTCTAATGGCAGAAGATCTGAAGACATCGATTTCAAGACTGAATAACCGGAACTACCAGATATGGAAGTATAAGCTGGAGTTGATGCTGGTTAAGGAGGGTCTTTGGGATGTAGTCCTTGCGTCGGTAGCTAAAACAACAGCGGATTGGTTGGCGAGAGACGGTAAAGCCAAAGCGCTCATTGGTCTGTTAGTAGAAGACAACCAATTGATTCATATCAAGCGGCTAAACCACGCATATCAATATTGGAAGGCGCTGAAGGACCAACATGAGAAGTCATCGTTCAGCAATAAGATCCAGATTCTAAAGAAGCTGTTCAAATGTGAACTGGGATCGAAGACAATGGAAGAACATTTGCATAATGTATTGTCAATGGTTGATGAACTCAGAAGAACTCCTGGAGAAGCTACTCCAGGAGTACAAACGCCGTCACAGTAGAACTAATTCGGAGAGAGATGAATCTCCACTTAAAGCCTAGCATCAGAAGAAACAAATCAAGTGTTTCGGATGTGGCAAAATTGGACACTTTATGAAAGTTTGCAAGTCGAAGAAATATTCAGCAACAAGATTGGTAATCAGGAAGAATCATCAAAATCGTACGCAGCAATCAAAATCGTACGCAACTTGGCGGCAGAAACAAGTCCAAAGATTGGTTGGTAGATTCTGCAGCATCTTGTCACATGACAAATTCAAGAAATTTTTTCACAAATTTGGATACAACAATCAAATCATCGGTTTTCATGGCAAATGGCAGTCATCTTCAATCCACTGGCCAAGGCGAAGGTTTTCTAACCAGTTGTGATAACCGTGGTGAGAAAGTTGAAATTAAGGTGCATGAGGTATTGTTTATTCCAGAATTAGATAGCAACTTATAATCTGTAAAGAAGTTGGTTGACAAAGATTATGATGTTATTTTTGATAAGAAAGGATGTAAGATTTCTAAGAAACGGAAAACTTTTGCAACAGCCTATGTCAAAAATGGAATGTTCACGTTATCTAGACCAGAAGTAGCAAAGAAAATGGATGCAGGAGCTTGCATTCACACATGGCATAAAAGGTTTGGTCATCGAAGCATTGATGCAGTTAAGGACACAATCAACAAGAATCTCGTAAGTGGAATTTTTACTAAACCATGTAGCGAAGGCGATTCTATTTGTAAATTTTGTCTGGAAGGCAAGATGACAAGAAAACCCTTTGAAAAGAATTTAGACAAAAGGTCAAATTCAATTTTAGATCTGGTGCATTCGGATATATGTGGTCCAATGCAAACATGCACTCCAAGTAATAATCGCTATATTTTCACATTGATAGATGATTATAGTAGATATAGCACAGTATATTTTCTTAGAAAGAAAAGTGATGCTTTTGTAAAATTTCGTGAATTTGTGGCAAATTGCAAATCGAAATTTAATAAGAACATAAAGGCTATTCGCACAGATGGTGGAGGTGAATTCATTAATCACGAATTCAAGAATTATTTGAAACAGAAGGGGATTATTCATTATATTACAGCTCCTTACACTCCACAGCAGAATGGAATCTCTGAAAGAAAAAATCGTTCATTGACGGAGATGGCAAGGTGCATGCTGTTTGGTGCAAACCTTCATAATAAATATTGGGCTGAAGCAGTTCATACAGCGAACTATTTGCAGAACAGACTAATAACCAGTGCAAATGACAAAACTCCGTTTGAATATTGGTATGGTACGAAACCTGATTTGGCACATTTGAAGACGTTTGGTTGCACCGTATATGTCCATGTTCCTAAAGAGAAACGGCGTAAGTTGGATCAGAAGGCAAAGAAATTGGTGTTCGTTGGATATTCTGAAACGTGTAAAAATTTTCGTTGTTTGGTTATTCAAAAAGAAAAAGTTACCATAAGCCGGGATGTTGTTTTTATGGAGGAACAACAAAATGTTAATCAAGATAAACGTGCGAATTGAATTTGTAAGGATGTCAATGTGAGTTTAAAACAAGAATTCAGAAGGGGAAGACAATTTTAGCACAGCAAGTGAGAATGATGAAGATTGTGAGAACGATGAAGATTGCATCGAAGTTGCAACAGAAGAACCCAGAAGAGTCTCGTCAAGGAGCACAAAACGCAAGGCACCTGACAGGTATGTAGCTAAAGTAGAGACCTCTATTGTTGAACCGAAAAACTATAAACAAGCATTAGCACTACCTATGTAGATGACTTGCTGCTGGTTTGCAAAAATGAACAAATTATAGAGGACCATGTAGAAGAGATTGGAAAAGAATTTGAGTTAACAAATTTAGGAAATTTAAAATTATTTCTTGGAATACAAATAGAGAGAAATGATAAAGGTATATAATTTATGTCAAACTAATTATATTGAAAATATCTTGAGAGAACATGGATTGAAAGAATGTAAAGGATCAGCATATCCTATGGATCCAGGATATTTGAAAAATTTAACAGAAACAATTAAGACAAATAATGAAGCTGTTGATAACGAAGAATACAGACAAATTATTGGATCACTATTATATCTATCAGTGAATACTAGACCGGATATTGCTGTGGCAGTCTCGATATTGAGTCGCAAAGTAAGCTGTCCAACAAAAGCGGATTTTGTGGAGCTCAAGCGAATTTTGAGGTACCTGCAACAAACTAAAAATTTAAAATTATATTTAGGTACTGCTGACCAGAAATCAGATGTTTTATTGGGTTATTCCGATGCAGATTGGGCAGGAGACACAATATCAAGAAAATCAACGAGTGGATTCATATTTCTGTTCTGTGGTGCATCAGTTAGTTGGATGAGCAAGAAACAAAGCATAATTGCACTATCATCAACAGAAGCTGAGTATGTGGCTTTAGCTGAAGCATGGAAGGAAGCAACATGGCTGCGAAATTTGTTTAAGGATATCAACATTACAATTAAGGATGTTACTTTGATGGAAGATAATCAAAGTTGTTTAGCATTACTAGAGAATGAAAAAGTTAGTCCACGAAGTAAACATATTGATGTAAAATTTCATTATGCAAAGGAGCAGAAACAAAATGGACTGGTTGAATTTCAGTATTGTCCTACTGACAAAATGCTTGCAGACATTTTTACTAAACCTCTGCAGCATGTTAAAATTAAGCAATTTAGAAATGGGTTAAATTTAATTTAAAGACTACAAGTATATATTGAGAAGGGGTGTTAAAATATACTATAGCAAATACACTTTGCGTCTTTGAAGAACATATTATATTTAGCTCATAATTTCTATTATCAAATTGTGAAAATTTTTTAAACTACTTCCCAAATTTCTTTTGTTCAATAAAGACGTGTCGTTTATATTTCAAGTTATTTCTTGCGTTATTCCTACATTTTCTACAGGTATTCGAGTAACCCGGGTTACTCGATACCCGGGTAATCGAGACCCCTGCTTTTTACTTCTATAATTTTCAAAGAAGCACTTATGTCGATATAAGTTGTTTTGTCGCGGCGAATAGTCACTGCATAATAAGTATTAAATCAACTTATTTCGACATAAGTGCCAAATTTTTCAAATTTAAATTTATTTTTACTTAGGTTGTTTTGTCAAAATCAATATTCGAAAAATCCTAGCGTCTTAAATCGATATGTTATTTTGTCAAATTTCAGTTGCAATTACTTTTTGAAATTTTTGAACGTATCTCAAATAAGTTGATTTGTCAAATGCTTTTTGAAAAAATATTCGAGATAAGTTGAAATGCTTAGTTTATACATATCTCTTGAACTAAAAGGCGTAGATTAGACCAAAAGACGCGTCTTCAAATTGTTTATTTATGATAAAATATTTGGCGAAATTTCATATCTCGACTTAAGTTGGAAAAATTCATGTATGTAATGAACAAAATTATTTATTTTTAGAAACAAAATCTTTTTGTTTTTGTACTGAAGTTCATACAGAATTCGTTATATAGAATACTTAATTTTTCAACCCTTCGTTATTTAGAGTCATCAATAGACTAGAAAAACTGAACATTCGTTATATCGGCGTTCGTCATACTGGACCACCACTGTATATTATTATATATTATTAAAGTTTTTAACATTTTAATTAATTAATATTAATTCATTAATTAAAAAAATAATATTAAATAATATAATAATAAATTAAATATAATATAATAATAATTTAAATAAATAAATAATAAATTTGAATACACAAAAAATGCATTCTATAAAAAGATGTATCAATGTATTTTTA
The DNA here is from genome assembly GCA_017309665.1 of Coelopa frigida. Classification (NCBI taxonomy): domain Eukaryota; kingdom Metazoa; phylum Arthropoda; class Insecta; order Diptera; family Coelopidae; genus Coelopa; species Coelopa frigida. The sequence continues at coordinate 13,932,637 of CM029563.1, forward strand.
AATTAAAACTTGAAAATTTTGAAATTAGAAATCCGATTGCTTCGAAAAATTCGTATTTGAATCTACAGTCAACAACGATCACTACGGAAAACTACGTATTTGATTTTATTCAAAAGTGATGCCAAAAGATTTCAATCCCGCAGAAAATTTACAGAGCTACGTTTAAACCAAAAAAGAAGTGATGACACTTCATATAAGCTGTGTTAATATTATTATATAAAAGAAACAGTGTGACCACATTTCGCTTTTGTTAATGTTAAATTTAATGTATTGATATATTAAAAATGTTGATACATATTCAGAATAAAAAATGTTACCTGAACTAAAAGTTTCCAAGCTACTAAAAAATTTAAAAATAAAAAAAATTACCAGTTTTGATAATAAATTACCAAACCGAAACACATATTTGTTTGTCGCACAACACAGCTTAAAAGTAATTAACAATTTCAGAGGCTGATCTTTTGGTACTAAGCATGTAGTTCACAGAAGTCACCAGAACAAACATTTCTCAAAAATAGTATACCGTTACCGAAATTATGCTTTTGTGTCTTGGGAACATCTCGAGAATACCATAGCAATTTATGTGAAACATGTCCTGAAATATTGAAATGGTAGCCAATACTTAAATTAAAAGAAGTTATTCTCAATTGTTTTATTTGCTGCCTGCAATGCCAATTTTAATAACTTTTGGAACGAAGATCGCTATAGAAGATTTCGAATGCGTTACACATAAATAAGATTTTGAAAGATTTAAAGCAGATAAAATAAACAAAAAATAAAGCTTGCTATACTAAAAGTATTAAAATTCAGTAATTTTAATTCTGCTTGTTAATAGATCATTTTTATTTTTGGAGCATTCTTGTACACAATTTGAATTGTATCATCTGACGAACAAGATACTAAAAGGTTCAAAAGATATGTTTTATGTTAAATATTAAACATAAACCAACTAAGATCCCATTCCGAATGGTGACTTCTTGTTGACTGGAACATAATAGTCTCCATAGGCATTTACATAATTGCTGGATGCTCCCATTTTAATGGTGGAGTAGGTACTTCCACATGATTTCGCCACAGCTTTTTCGTAGGATGAACACTTCATTGTTGAGAAGTTATTTTGACGAATGGCTTCACCGTAGTACTCATAAGAACGAGAATGAGCACAGGAACCAGTAAGATCCAATCCACATCCTGGTTGTGATTTTCCACCATTAGGATAAAAAGCTCCTTTACCGATTGGTTGCAGGAATCCCAGGAGTCCACCACATGTTTGAATACTTTCAACATAGAAGGCATCGTTTTGATTCAGTCGTTCCGATGGTTTGTCATAGCTAAATAATGGATAGGCAGGGTCCAGACCAGTGATCTGCTGAATTTGTCCGTATTTTACGTTCTTTCCAGCATAACCCGAGACATGGGCTCCCAAACTGTGGCCCATGACCAATAGAGTTCCGAATGACATGCCTCCATTAGTGTACAAAAAGTCAATAAAGGTTGCAACTTGTTTGCCAACGCCGGGAACACGAAGTACAGAAGCTGCATAATTGATTGTTTCGGCCTTAGAGCTCCAGTCAACACAGATCACGTTATAGTTGCCGGTCTCCAAAAGAGCCTTTCGGAGGATGACATTGACATCGGATTCGTAATTGTTTTGCCAGCCATGAATGATTATTCTTGTGGGGTATGCCTTGTTGAAGTTTGAGTTCTTAAGAGATGTCGCATCGTCGCTGCTGATTACTTGTGGGGTGTCGGGGTTTTTGTTGGTGTACAAGTAGAAATCCACGACAGCAGATGATCTTGACTTATCAGCAGACCTTGCAAGGCTTTCGAAATCCTCTTGGCTCATCCATTCATAGGATCCATCTAATTGTGGAACGTACCAGCCATCGGCGTTCTGGCTGAGTTCCTCCAACGGAACTCCTAGGGCTAAAATTTTAAAATTTGAATGAAAATAAGTATTTATATTCAATATTTATTAATTTTTTTTCTGCACCTATAGTTAAACCCAGTAGTAAACAGCAAACAACCTTCATTGCGCAACTTTTTCTCAATGTTTAATTCACTATATTAGAAAGTTTCGCTTTTATACGATTTTATGACCACAATCTATCTTATCGCTTACTTATTCTGCAGGAAATACGATTGCCTTTAATTATAATAAGATTTCCGATATATGATATTAAAATACTATCTATTTTAATATTTCTTATCATCAAGTACTTCTAAAAGAAAAATGTTCATTCGAGATGATTTTTTGCGATAACAAGTAAGTATAGAACTCATCAGATATTAATTCTTATAGTTGATGTACTTCAATTGGACAATGACGTCCAATCTTGTTATTTTACATACATACATACAATGACGTATAATTTCAATGCGTGTTTTTAATAAACAAGTGCGTGGAAAATAAACACTAATATAACTTTTCTATACGAGTATATCGTACAAAACCCTTCGGGGTCTGCAGCGCCCTTTTTGTATTTTGTAAGAGTCAACACCCCACAACATCAACCCTTTTTTATTAATATTGTCTACTCTAAAACGAAACCAAAAGTCCTTCAATTGCCAAAAAAAATAACAGATTTATTTTAAAACATGAAAATGTATATATTTTATTTAGATTGAAAACCTTTTTTTGTTTTCTTTGAATTTACTTTTTCTTTAGTTTTAATTTCTGAACAATAAAAACGATTTAAACTACTATTTTGGTACTAAATTTGAATAATCCGATAAACGTTCTTTTGATATCCATATGTTCCAGATTGGATTTATGGATTTGGGGGCGACCCCAATTTTTAACTTTGACCCCAATTTTCTCTCAAATGGGGGGAGATCACACCGATATATATTGGATTTTTGATACTGAAAATGACTACTTTTTGGGGGTATTTTTCGTTCGTTCGGATTCGGCATTAAACTGTAGGTCTCTTTCATTGGTGTAAAACATTACGAAATGATTGCGAGTAGCTCGGTCAAAGCTCCTCGTGGACTGGATAATGTGTATTTTGATAACCTAAATAACAAAGAAATAAAACATACAACTTAGGTTTCAATTTTTTTCAATTAAATTCAATATTCATTTACACTATATATCTCATAGAATATAAAAATTTGAACATTATGTAATTTACAATGTATGAGTTAATACATAACTATAGCAGCAAATATTTACTAATTTACATAAAGCGTATTCATAATTGGAAGCATATTAAGGAACAAGAAATCGGGAAAAACATTAAACCTTAGGTTTAAAAAATTAATACCTTGCAAACATATGCGCAAAAAAAATAAAAACAATTCTATGAAAATGTTTGTACAAACCAAGAACTGATTTGATGTTTTTCCGGTTGAAAATTAGTATTCTGTTGGGTATCCTTTGGCTTTTAGGATACATTGAGCTCTGATTGTATTGATTTGATAGGATTTTTGGTGGTCAAGTCCTTTTTATTCTGTATTATATTGTTTTCAGCCTTTTCATTTTCTATTAAAATAACTGGAAGTTGTTTAAATTCTTTTAACACTTTAATATGAATACAAATTATAAAAGATTTTCTTTGTTATTATAATTATTTATTATTCATTTTATTTGAAATAATATAGAAGTATTTGTCAGGTTATTATTATTATTTATTACTTAAATTCTACAATAATACTTGGTACATCAATTGACAATATAAAAAAAAAACCAATTCATAGCTTTGTTATCGGCTTCTTTATATTATTTGGTTGAGAATGTTGTGAACTGTAATCTATAAATTTATATAATTTGTTGGTTTATTAAAATGTTGTCGAAATGATACACGTGTTTCTTTTTCATACCTGTAATGAAGTATTCTATGTATTAATAGACATTGAAACCGCTTTTCACTTCAAATATCCTTAAGATAAAGTGGTGGGCTCTTGGGAATTACAGAAGAATTGAAACAAAGCCAATGACTATACATTCCGCCCTTAAGTTGTCATTGAACATATAATTTGCAGAAAGACCAACTTAATATTTGAAAGTTCTGGCAAGGCGAAAGTGATAAAAAATTGTAAAATTATTGTCTGGATCGAATAAGAAGTAATATTAAAACGCTTGATAGAACTTTAGAAGTTTTACGAGCGAATGCAATAGGTTTCGGAGGAGTTCTTTTTTTATTAGAAGTTCGCTTTCTTAAGAGCTAGGTTACTAAAACAAAATGTTTGATTTTTGAGGTTCTATATGTTCCGCGTTGTATGAAAATTATGGAAATATGTATTTGATAGTTTTACTTGATAATATGTATTCTAATTTGACATAAATTACCAAAAAGATGTGCACTTTATTTGTAGGAAACTTATATATATTTTTTTATATGAACATATTCAATATTTTTATATTTAATTATTCATATTTTTAAAATATTAATTTATTAAATTAAGATAACATTCCATCGAGATGGTTTGGTTGAATTCGAACTTGACAAAATTATGTCTTCAGTTTGTTGAAGTTCAAACTGAAGCTTCAAACTCCAGGGCAAGACATTCTTGTAGATTTCGTTGGAATCTTAGTACTACACATTTTCAAGCAGACTTGAGAAAATCGTAAACAGACCTCAGAAAATCGTAAAGTGACTTGAGAAAATCGTAAACAGACCTCAGAAAATCGTAAAGTGACTTGAGAAAATCGTAAAGTGACTTGAGAAAATCGTAAAATGACCTGAGAAAATCGTAAACAGACCTGAAAAAATCGGAAACAGACCTGAGAAAATCGTAAACAGACCTCAGAAAAAAGACTTAAGAACCGAACTCGGTAGAATAATGAAATTTTTTCTGGTTTACTGATAAATAAAAATATATTTAAATATTCAATATTTAATAATAAATTGTAAATAATACATATATTCTATAGGGCCAGCGCATCTCCATGGAAATTGGAGCTGTGTTGAATTGCACGTGAACAGTCGGCCACTGTTATTGTCTCCTCAGCCTGCTCTGAATGATCCAAAGAATGATGGCAAAGAGGATCATTCAGAGCAGATATATGTAATACATGGTTTTGCAGTGTTTTGGAGAGTGTCCTGCAGCAAGGAAACAATTTCGAAGATGTCGTGATTGTACAGTGATGCTCCATGCTCCATGTCACACATCTTTGGAAGCTGGTCTTGCCCGTTACACGCAAGACAAAACCAAAGTTCTTCGCTTGGGTCCATATTCACCAATGCTGAACTCCATTGAAACAATATAGTCCAAGGTAAAGTCTTACGTGAAAAACATGATGCGTGTCCCGGAAGTTCAAGGACCTGGTGTTTGTGGACAGAGACTAAAATTTTTGGAACGTCTTATTGATGAGGCTAACATAGCTCCAATTTCCATTGAGATGCGCTGGCCCTACACGATATGCGAGTAGGATTATAGAATATATGTATTATTTACAATTTATTCTTAAATATTGAATATTTAAATATATTATTATTTATCAGAAAACCAGAAAAAATTTCATTATTCTACCGAGTTCGTTTCTTAAGTCTTTTTTCTGAGGTCTGTTTACGATTTTCTCAGGTCATTTTACGATTTTCTCAAGTCAATTTACGATTTTCTCAAGTCACTTTACGATTTTCTCAAGTCTGCTTGAAAATGGTGTAGTGTCTTTAATACGTGCAGATGTTAAAAAGGAACCATTACCCACACTAGCTCTGATTTTTCCTTCATTTTGTTTAATTGTCCGAATTGTTGACTCATTTCGATTAAGATGTCTCGATATATTTCTTAATTTTATACATGATCTCAGTCCAGAATTGTAATTTTTTTTAAACGAAATATGAACATATTCTTTTTCGTTTTTGGTGTTTGCATTACTCCTTTTCTACGGATGTTAAGAATAAACACGTTTATAGATATTGACGCTTCTAGTATATTTAGAATACACTTTTGAATGAAAACATCTTGCATGTGCGTGTGCATGTGTGTGAGTAAATGTGCGAAAAAAGTTAATATTTTGTTAACATTTTTAGCTATATCTTTCCTATATTGTTTACTATATCTAAAAGAAAATTGAACGAATTGTGTACGAATTGTACTCTTTGAAAGCAAGGAAAAACATATAAATTTATTTCAGTCACTGGGACGGTCTCAAAATTTTATTACCAATGTATTTAACAGTCGAAAACGAAAACAGTCCAAAGTCGAAAAAGTTGGGAAGAAAAAAAAACACCACAAGAGCGAAATGGACCCATTCAAGAGTTCTCGCATTATCGTCAATGAAATAGATAATGTTGTTAGCGCTCGGACTGTTCGTCGAAGATTGGAAAATCTGTCAGGGCGAATAGCTCGCAAAATTCCACTACTACGAAATACAAACCTGAAAATGAGGAAACTTTTTGCCACAGCGCACCAACACTAGCGAGAAATTGATAGGGTCTATGCCTCGAAGAATTCCGAAACCAGGTGCCGAGTCTACCCGATCTTCTGTTGACTGCAGAAGATGAAGATATCGGCGAATCAAGCCCACCATCAGTGAAATATCTTCTGAGGAAGAGGATGAGCCGCCAATAGAAGCAGGTGTGATGGAAATAACAAATAAGACCAGTGGCTTCGTCCGGTATCAAACCACTATCCAAACCTCCTACACTCTCAGAGTGGGGTCGGATGGAGAGTCCCTGACCAGGAGCAGAAGAGCGAAGAATCGGGAGGCATAATAGAGTTCCCACAATCTCCACTGGAACTTTGCGGAGGGCAGGGTGGCAGCAATGAACTCCCAACCAAAAAAAGATATGTGTTTCATTTCTTGTAGTAATTTTATTTTTATTTATAGCTTTACAGGGTACTATTGCAACGCGTAGTCGGCGTTTGACATCCTTGAGGGTTAAAACCGCCAGCTTTCAGAAAATATATAAAAATTAATTTTATTAATTAATTTAATTTATAGGAGGAGGCCGTGGTGGTTAAATGTGTTTCATAGACCGAGGCCGACGTTCGATCCCCGTTCGAACCCGGCTCGGCCAACATCAATTTTTCTTTAAGACTTGAGCACATTCGGAAGGCTGAAGCACATAAAGAGCGTTGGAAGCGTCGCGTTGAGAGCGTTGCCGTCGGCGACGCCGAGCCGAACACATAGACCGCTTTGACGTGTGAAAATTAAGAATGATTTTCTTTAAATTTTAGAGATTTTTATGAAAGCAAACGTTGTTCTTATATTCAAGAATTCATTATTTATCAATCCCTCAAACATTTCATGAACAAATTTATTTTTCATTTAATATTTTAATCAACAACGCGTTTGAGGCGCGTCAAAAGTTGAACATTTCTCAACTTCGAGCGTCGCTTCAAACGCCTCGTTGACGCGCCTCGTCTTATGTGTTCGCTCCCGTAAGAAACAATGTATTTCAACTCGTCTGTCAACGTTGAAGTCTGACGCGAAGCGGCTAACGCTCCAGGCTGAAGCACATAAAGAGCGTTGGAAGCGTCGCGTCAGACTTCAACGTTGACAGACGAGGCGTCGAGGCGTTAATACAAGAACAAAAATTGAAAAAAGTCATCAATTTGACTCCACAAAAGTCTTCGTACACCAATAATGAAAATTGTTCAAAAAATCAAAAAACAAAAAATATATAACAAATTATTGTAATTATTTTTTTCAGTTGCCTTTATTTTTAATAATGTCTTTAAGGTGGTATTTTTTATATCGTTAAGAGAAGCCAAATTATATGGATCAAAGTTTCTGCGAGAACATTTGAAGTTAATTATTTGTTTCTGGAACAATTTTGTCAATATCTTTTATAATTATTTTTGTGGAATGACGCGTGAAAAACTAAATAATAACAAAATTTACCTTCTTTGTAGGATTCTTTATATAGTCTGCGTAGATACTCCAGTATCCAGTACAGAATCCATTTCATTCTATTCTTTTAACCCTAGAAAGGTAATTTACGTCGATTCGACGTAAACTGCATATATTTTTTCAATTCTCTCATTTCTGTCTCATGGTACGGATATCATTCTTCGCACAGTTCTAGTCGATGGCATGCTCTTGCTCTTCAGCTCTTATTTGCTGAAATTAGTTATATTTTGTTCCTTTGTTGCTTGTCAGTGTTTCAAATTATGTCAAAAAGATTCATCGGACAATGTTATTGTAAAATTCTTACCGAATAACGAAAAATAACGATTTTTCCAAGCCTAGCAAGGTCTGTTGAAGGGAACATCACAGAAAAGCTAAGGAAACTATTGAGGTAAGTAAATTATTTAATTCCTCGATTCCAAGATGATGTACCACTAAATTGGTTACTTAGTATATATTTTCATTATCAAAACTGATGAATGAAAAAGACTATTTGCAAAAAATATGACTCCAATATATGTATGCTGAGAGCGCAAAATTCAACATTATATTTTTAGCAATTTAGTAAGTATTTGAACTAAAAGTCTTAATTTATGAGATAATTGAACGAAGTCCAAGTTTAGATAGATATAAACTGGATTACGTCGATTCGACGAAGATTACCTACAATGTGTGTAAAATATGATTAGCTTTCTAGGAACAAATCATTACAAAACTTATATCTAGTATAAATATTTTTCATATTGGCCATTTCAGTTTATTTTTATTACAAAATTCTTTCAATAAAAATTGTCCTAAACGTGCATAGGATGATTCGGTAATTTGATTTTTGAAGCATTTCAATTTGACATATATGTATATATATAACTGATATAACTTTTGTATGGGCCTTGACTCATCTTGTAAGCACCGACAAATACATCTTTGTCATAATCAAAATAAGCTATTACCTCTGCTCGCAGTTTTTTGCGTTCTTCCCAAATACTTTTTGTTGTTTACGAACAGAACGAAATATTTTTACATGTTGGTTCAACTTTTTTTTCTATAAATAAGGGCAGATTATCTATGAATCACTGCCTTTTCAACAAATTGCTGAATCCCTCAACTGGTATGGTTTTCTTTTCCTTAATTGGTGGGTTATTGAATCTTCAGTAATATATAACATGGTCGTTTAGGAAAAAATAAATAAATGTACCACATATAGTATTTTGGCAATATACTATTTAAAAAATAAAAATTATTAATATATTAAATTATTTATTTATTTATTAAAATATACAATAACCATTGAAAAGAGACGAAAAATTCACTTATGCATGTCAATAGTAACAAGGAAAAATTAGTTACGATGAATGAACCCTTGAAAATTGTTTCCTGATGGTATTGGATGGATAATGGGCTGATGAATAGGTTCTTCTTTGCCGATTTAGCGGTCTTACATTCACTTTCACAGTCTAGTAAATTAAAATGTTTGCCATTTGTGTCTAATGTCTTTACTATTTGGTAGTCATATTATTCCGATGTTAAGAACAGTTGGAGAGTTGCAATATTTCATTTTACGAAAACAAGTATATTCTCTCAAAGAATTATTAGGTATATTTCGATTCCAATAAATGCTACGATCTGATCATGAGTGGTAACAATTCAATCGCCCAAGAGTGGAGAAAATACGGCTTATGAGCCCTAATTTAATAGAGCGATGGAAAATGGTTAAACTGTTATATTTACATTGTTATTTTTTGTTACTTAAAGTATTTATGAAATAAAATTTGTATTTATATACAAAATATTACATTTATTTAAAAAATATGCATATTAATTTCAAATTATGATTTTTTTGAAATTTGGTTATACATTTTCGTATTTGGTAAAATTTACATATTTTGGTACAATATTGAAAAACAATTTCTCATCCCTGATATGCGGTGGTCGATTGTTTGACAATCAGCTGTTTTCCCGTCTGCGCACTGAGAGAGCGTCCACAACAACAGCTGATGACGGGAGCAGAGAGACTGCTCCTCTCCAACCTGAATCTTTGAAGAATGGAACGTTTTTGATGACTTCTTATTGCTGATTGAATAGGACACAATTTGTTGGTTTGAATTGTGAGAAAAAGTTAAAACAAAATGTTCAACGGAATTTAAAAGATTTGTAACCAAGCAAATGGTTTGCAGTCGGAAATAAGTATTGTAAGTAATGAAAATCAATGCCATAAACTAATCCTTAAGTGGTGAACTATCGGAAAAGGTTCCGAAGGGCTCAACTTAACAAATTATCAGTCTCGTATTTGTTGTCTATTTATTGTTGGTTTATTTAATTATTTTTGAGTGTTCTGTATTTTCCGAACACATTTTTCTGTGTTTGTGGCTGTAAAATTTTTTATTTGCAACAAGGTGTCTATAACAGGAATAAATCGATTTTGACCAAAAACAAATCCGATTTGTTTTCAATAGTTTACAAATTGACATGTTATTTATTTAGTTATTAATTGATGACCTTTTCCAGCCACAGGTGTTGTCAACGATTTTCGCAAACGCCGTCCACTAACACATTAACTGCTTCCACATTCATAGAGATGCCAAGCAGTCTTCTCTTTGCCACCAATAGCGAGGGTCGGGTTTACACTCTCTCAACCAGCTCCGCAGCATGGCGAGAGTTTCCATACCTTGGGCTGGAGTTCAAGAAGATCTCGGCGGTGCCAAACTTTATGTGGGCCATTGGCGGCGATCGCCAGGTCTACGTCCATGTTCACGGACTCGATGTTCCGATACGCATTAAGGAGGAATCGTACGAGAACGAGCGTTGGCTGCCAATTGAAGGTTTTTCGAAGAAACTACTGCCCACCGATCGGTACAAGTTCTCCTCAGCCGATGGTAGCGTGGAACGCAACATCGACAAGATCCGTCTGCCATCAATGGCCTGGCAATGGGACGGCGATTGGCACTTGGACCTGGATTTGGACGGGCATACGTTGAGTGAAGATGGCTGGATGTATGCTCTAGACTTCCCAGCGACGTATTCAGTCAAAAATTCTTGGAACTCGTATGTGAGACGACGCAAATGGGTGCGCTTTCGGCGATACAGCGCCTTGAACAGTTGGTGTGCTGTGGCCCCCTTACATAAGGATCCAACGCAGGAACCCTTCATCGACGTTGCCATCGGAGGTACAAATGTGCCGAACGCCCCGCCAGGTACCCTGATTGTGTGGGCGATCACAGCACATGGAAGAGTAAGTACACACTTCATTTAAGTATAGACGAAACTTTAAACCATTGTTAATTTCAGGCTATGTTCCGCTCAGGTGTTAGTACCTCTTCACCAGAGGGACTACGGTGGACGGCAATAAGCACCCCAGCTGGCTGCGAGTTGGCACAAATTAGCGTTGGTCCCACCGGTCTCGTTTGGGCGGTGCTTTACAACGGACGCGCCATAGTCCGTTCAGGAGTGACGCGTGAGAATCTCTCGGGCGAAACGTGGTTGGACGTCAAGCCACCAGTCCATAGCTCAGGCTCAGGCTCAGAGTCGCCCAATGGCCTGAAGATTGTGCAAGTTTCGGTGGGAACTGATTCTGTGTGGTGTGTCACAAACGATAATCGTGTGTGGTTTCGCCGCGGCGTCAAAGGAGAGGCAGCAGGCATTAGCGAAGATGCTGCTATCGGCAGCGGTTGGGTGGAGATGATCGGAAATATCTCAATGATCTCTGTGGCGGCTAACGACCAGGTTGGCTTAAATGACCTATCGTGGTTTTTAATAAAACTGTATTATTTTCAGGTATTCGCTGTGGGCTCCGGCGATCGAGCTTTATATTTTCGATCTGCCGTCTCAGCATCTGATCCCACTGGAAAGAAATGGAAACAGATTCAGTGCTCCATGCAAATAAGTCGAACTTCTAGCACAATGTCTCTAGTTTCACGCAAAAGTGGAAGCGGCTCAACGCCCGGTTCTAAGCACCAAAGTTTTTCTAATTTGTATAATAAAGAAAAGGAGAAAGCAGTTGTCGAGACGTCGGCAGTGATCGAGACGATACAGCATAGCCCGGCCTCTAACCACAGTGCTGGCCATTTGCCTCAGGGTCGACTGAAGAACGATCTTTGGAGAAATTCCACGGAATCACCACCAAATATAGGAAGCTTGAACTTGGCCGAACGTCACAAGAAACGAACCACAACACTGAAGGAGTCAACGCATGCTTCGAGTGCTCCTGCGGCCGAGGTTGCGGAAATTACCGGGAAACATTACGAAACTCAATTGAAGAACCCTCGTGCTTGGTCGCCGGTGAGGAGCGTCGGCTCGATTGTAGGTACGGAGGCTCATCCAGAGAGTGATTCGACTGTTTTCGACGCCGATTCGTCTCACCACGGGTCAGATGCGTTTCTTGGAGACGACGATGATCATGCAGGTGAGCAAGAAATAAGAAATCCCTTATTCGTGTGGTTCATTTCATTTCTTTACAGGTTCGCAATTTTGGACGGAGTGCGATGTCATGTGGAGCTGCTGTGCGGCAGGCGCCGTCACAGTTGATCCAGTAAACATTCCCAACTGGTTCAGTGAATCATCAAATAGTGATGGAAAAGTTTACCTTAGTCAAGAGTGGCGCGTGGATATTGTGGGAAAGCTCAAAAAGCGACAGGAAATGTTTGCTTCCCTGAAATCACCGGAGAAATATGAGAAAGCCGTGGAGTTGTCCTCATGGATTAAATCGGCGGAAGCACGTTTTCAAAAACCTGGTGGAGAATTCGAGGATTGCCTCATTGAGTTGGAGTGGGTGAGTTCCGGGTCCAGCTCCAACAACGATTCCGACTCTGGAACATTCACCGTATTGAGTCCCGATGGGGTTACCACGAAAGTACAATTTTCCCTATCTGCCATAACGTGCGTGCAATGCTGTAGTGAACCAGCGTCTCCGCGAATAGCCATGCACGCACCTTGTCTGCCGAGCGGCTGCTCGCCTATCAAACTCCAATTCTCGAGCGATGCTGAAATGGAGGATTGGCTGTCGCATCTCACTTCTGTCAGTTGCCAGATCAACGAGGTTATGGGCAAGCCGGCCAACAACTCCATTTGGGTAACGAGCGAGCTGGGCGATGTGTTTGCATTCGACCCGATTAACGAGAGAGTTGATCAGTTCAACAAGGACTTAAATTGCTTCGAGGAAAAGATCGATGTGACAGCAACGGAGACACCATATTACAATACGTTGTACAATGGGTAGGAAATAATATCCTTCACAGTTCAACATAATTGCTTTTCACATTTCCAGCATGCCCTGTGGTACTGAGCTGGAAATTTCCGGATGCGTCTACGACGATGCCGACCAAATACGCTTTGACTTGCAATGCCACCCAACGATAAAGGTGCGGCACAAAGTGGAGAAATTCCGGGTCATTGCCATGCATATAAATCCCAGGTTCGTAGAATCCGCGTTTCCAGCAGCGTGTCCAATTTGACCTCCTTTTAGATTCAACGAAAAAACCAATGTGCTGAACACAATGGATAATTCGGAGTGGATGGACGAAATACGGAATGACAAGATGGTGTTTGCGCCGGGTGCCACATTCACGTTGAAAATAAAGTAAATACAAATTATGCGAATATGTGCGGTTAGCAGTAACACTCGTCTCGTTTTCAGAGCTCTTCCAAAGCACTACGTTATTCTTGTAAATAACACACACTTCGCCGACTACACATACCGCACCGATCCCGAGGCCGTGACCTGCCTCTATGTCAGTGGCCGCGTCAAGCTGTTCAACATCATTTATCGCTGCCCCTCGATGATAATATCAATGCAACAGATGTTTTGGCGTCAAATCGGCGGCCACGTGAAGCGCATTTTCTCCTGCAGCGCCGGTGTGGTTTGGGGAATTAGTTGTGACAACACGGCGTGGGTGTACAACGGAGGCTGGGGAGGCCTCTTCCTGAAGGGGATGGAGGGCAGCTCTGGCAAAATAAATCCCATGACCGACACCCACACATACTACGTTTACGAGAACCAACGTTGGAATCCCATAAGCGGCTTTACGACAAAGAGTTTGCCAACCGATCGGCATATGTGGAGTGATGTGACTGGGCGTCAGAAGCGTAGCAAGGAACACACAAAGTTGCTCTCCACACATTATGAGTGGATATCGGATTGGATGATCGACTATAACATACCTGGAGGCGCAGATAAGGAGGGCTGGCAATATGCAATTGACTTCCCAGCATCCTACCATGGTCAAAAGAAACTGACGGACTGTGTACGTCGGCGCCGCTGGCAGAAAAAGTGTCGCTTAGTCAGTAGTGGGCCTTGGCAAGAGTTGAGCAACTCCAAGATTCTGGACGCTGCTCTGCAGGTTCTGGACGAGAATGATGTGGACAGTGCAAACGGCGAGGTGTACGATGTGCCCGTTGCGGCTTGGGCGATTGCGTCAAACGGTGACGTGCTCATTCGCAATGGAGTTTCGCAGGCGAATCCCCGAGGAGACACTTGGGAGCACATTCCAAGTGAGCAGCCTCTGATTGGCATCAGCGTTGGCCATAGAGGTCAGGTGTGGACTGTGAGCAGAAATGGCATGGTTTTCTACAGATATGGCATTACTTGCCATAATCCAATAGGTATGATTAGGTTCGGCTAATCAATTAAATTATTCTATAAACTGTTATGTACAGGAGATGCATGGCAAGCAACTGAAGCTCCTCCTGGTGTGACATTCAAGGCGATATCTGTGGGACGAGCGGGTGTCTGGGCTCTGGATAATACAAATCGATTGGCTGTGCGAAAAGAGATCACAAAAACATTCCCCGAAGGATCTCATTGGCAGTTCTTACCAAATGTACCCAACATTCCACCGCATACAGAGACACATGTTGGTTTCAAGTCTGTCTCAGTGGGCAATGAGGTGTGGGCCGTGGCTCTCAATGGCTTGGTGTGCAAACGCTGCGGCATCACAAAGGAGAATCCAGCAGGAGCTGGGTGGAATTTAGGAATACCAGTAAGAAATATCAGAAATGTTCATATATATCTATGTATGTATATATAATTTTAATTTTGTTGTGATTTATTTCAGGGTCATTGGCAGAATATATCTGTAGAAGGTTTCTCTTAATCTCTGTTCAAATGTTTGATAGCGAAGACTATACATTCCGCAAGGTTTATTGAAAGTTTTATTTTACTTTAAGTTTATGTTTAGGCTTTCTGTTTAAGTATTATTAAAGTATTATTTAACTATTGTTTAACTGCTTAGCTTACTATAAACATATTAATATATGTTATTAACGCCAAAATAATTTAACAAGAATAAAAACATTAATTTATGCTTCTTTGAATACCATTTGCAAATGATTTCCGATGAACTAATTTATTTTAATGGCTTTTTTATTGTTGTAATGAAAATAAATAACAATCTTAGAAAATAATCATACTATTAGATGGCAAGTATTCTACATAAAATCGCACAAATACTGCCGGACATTGAAGCCGACCACTTTGCCAATGTACAAAATAAACTCCAGTCCCACAGTGCATTGCAAGCGAGAGGACCCATCCATGACGTTGTTTTCACCAGCGGCAAAGCTCAACAGTTTCAAGTGCACCAAAGTTGAAATCTGCGACAGCAGATTACATGTCAATCCGACCTTCTCGTCGAGAATGGAATAAAAGATGGCCAATAGGCGATCGATGCTAAAGGACTTGGGACCTAGGGAGGTGGACATCTTCTCGGTCACCTTACTCTTGGCGTTCACCGTTTGCATACGTTTGCGTTGTTTGCCGTGGTTCTTCACAAACAGCCTCTTGTCCTCTTTGGCGGAGTTGTGGCTGGCCAGAAATGCGGCGATAAGCAAGAACTTCCCATAGTAGGGCAGTTCAAGCGACTGCGCCAGCTTTTTTACACTCTGGTCCAGCAGTTGCTGGGACGCATTATCAACGGAGTTGACGGAGACATCACTGGATGTGTCTTGATCGATCCGCATGTAGACCTGAGCCAATGCCGTCCGCAAGGGGCCGGTGATGTGGCGCCAGAGACGCGAAACGTCATTTGCTTCAATCGTGCCCGTCAGCACAGGCTCCAAGTAGATGGAAAAGCAATTGCGCGCAGTTATCTTGAGCTCGGGCAGGTCACGACAAGCCTTGTAGAATACGCTTAGGAAGAGATTCAGGTAGTTGTTGAAGAAATCCAGCGATATTGATTCCAGTATTTTTATCCGATTTTCTACATCGTCGGTCGACTGTTGCTCCAGCTGACAACGCATTAAATTCACAACGTTTGTAAAGTCGTTACTCAAGATTTTCTGCGTCTCATTCTTCGAGTACTGTGGACAATGCAGAGTGATTATCTCTGGAAGGCCCGTTTTGCATAGAAACTTTTCGAAGGGAAGCTTCGACAGCATTACGCAGCATATGTTCAGGCCAGTGAACTCGTGGAGACGCATGAAGGTCGGCAAGATATTGGCATCCATGTCCCGAATGCGCTCCACATTGTCCAGAACCACAACGTAGCCCGTCGAATCGGGCGGCTCCAGATGGGAGAGCTCGTTTACGAAGTCCTTCAGCGTGTCACAGCGCTGCGCGATCCCCTCCTGCTGAGGCATTAACTCGCCGAGAATGTTCTCCAGAAGTATCTTGGTCGTGTAGCATTCGATGCAGTTCAGCAACACGCTGCGGATGTTCGAATGTTTCCGCGCCTTCCGGAGGATCTCCTTCACAATACATGTCTTACCCGTCCCGGCATTTCCGTAGAGGTAAATTGCGGACGGAAACGTCTCGTTGGCGTCGGCGATGAGTTCGACCAAGACCTTTACGATTCCACTGCGGCACGGAAACTTTTTGTTGACTCGTTTGCAAATGCGATCCATCGCTCTCCAGGGACAGCTGCGACGACCAACGATCAAAACAAATATTGCAATTAATTACAAACAAACACGGTTTCCCGCCCGCCAGGGTTCGGTCAATACTACGATCGTAGTAGATCTGCTTCACTTTTGGAAGAGTTTTGAAATCTACTTCTATCTACTGAATTATATTCTACTCCGATTCGGGTTCGGACTGCTTTCAATGCACTGGAGTTGCCACCTAATGTACATTTTTTGTAAATTTAGTGATGTATGTTTTTATTCCCTGTGTAAATTAAACAAAATAATAACGTAAAGAATATTGAACCATTTAACAAAGTTCATTAGAAGTTACATTCAAGCAAAGATTAACTATTCTTTGTTGTCAAGTGTTTCATTGTCATTTCTATTGGCCCAATCCCACTCGTTCGCTTTCATCGAGCGTTTGAAACACTTGCGAAACACACAGCGAATTCGAATGACAACCAATTGGAAAAAATATTCGGTACCGTGTGGAAAAGAACCGAAAGAAAGAAAAACTGATTCAATAAATAAAATTTGTTCGGAACTGAATAACAAGTTAATAATACTCAAGAAATGGCTGATAACGAATTAGAAGCCTTGCGCGCCCAACGCATGTCCCAGATGCAGTCACAATATGTGAGTAAGTCTCCGAGATCACTCATCGGAGTCCCGGCCAACGCATGGCTCGTCGGGAAACCGTCCGTCTGGGATTTTAAAGCCAAATATAGCTAAATATGTGCACCACCAAAATATAAATCCAAATGCGTAAATGTTTGACGACTTGAAATTGCATCGTTATAGAGTGAAATTTGTCTAAAATTTATGGGATCTAGAATCACTTCGAATTTAGAGTATCGTCATAGTTATGTGTTCGCATCCTTAGTGCAGACGAGTGATTCATTGTTGTGAACACATGAACTCCATTGATTTTTCGCAAGGTAATTTGTAGTTCTAATGTATTCTAAATTCGTCTTTTCAGGGTGGTTTAGGTGGCAATGAACTCGAAAAGCAAAAGCAACAACAGGAACAGATGCGCCAACAGGAAGAGATGAAGCACTCGATTCTCTCACAAGTGTTGGATCAACAGGCGAGAGCCCGTCGTAAGTAATCTAAATGATTTATTTTGGCCTAGGTCGGATTTCGAATAACTTCTTCTTCTCTTTTAGTAAACACATTGAAAATTAGCAAACCTGAAAAGGCACAGATGTTCGAAAACATGGTTATACGAATGGCCCAGATGGGCCAAGTGCGCGGCAAACTAGATGATGCCCAATTCGTGAGCATCTTGGAGAGTGTGAATGCACAAATGCCCCAAAGTAAGTCAACCGTAAAGTACGATCGCAGAAGAGCAGCCATCGATTCGGATGATGATGATGAAGACTATGGTTGCTGATTGTTGTTTTTGGCTATTCTATGGAGCAGAAGATACAAACGACTGCAAAATGAAAAGTTATTGCTTATAACTGGAAGGAAACAATAAATTTGCATAAAAGCAAACTTTCAAATAAGGAGAATAAATCTGTTTGTTTTAACACAATATAATTTTACATAAATTTTGTTACAATCAAAAGAAATGCATTTAACTACGAGAAAAATAATAACATACTGATATAAAACACATACGACTTTAATTGTTATCTAAAAACAATTTAAAAGAAGAGATCATAAATTAAGCATTTTTAAATGAACAGTTTACATACAAATCCAGTAAATATTCTCTATTCTTTGCACTAACAAATTTAGTTTTTGACACTGATTTTCGTTTGACAATAAATTTGCAAGTCATTTTATATGAAAAACCTTAAATAAAAATTACATTTACACATAAATTAAATGGACTAGACTATTCACTTAATTGAAATATACGTTTTTATAATAATACGTTTTTTAAATAATGATTTTAAAGTTAAAAATTTCTGTTGGGCTTAACAGTTAATTTGTTAGAAAATCTACTATACGTAGTTACTTATTCTTTCTTCTCATGTTCGTCGTCTTCTTCTTGAGCATCCAAACAATCTCCACAAAAGATTGAGTAAACAATTAGAGAAAGAAACCCTAGTGGTAAGCCGAACAAAACTGAAGTTAGGACAGGATTTCCTAACCACATTTCTTTTATGCCCTTTTTGGCCTCAAAGTAAGCTCGATAAAAACGCATGGCAAATGTATCTCCACCGTACGCAGTGGCACTTTGGTTATGAATAGACTCCAAGAATATGTGCAATGATTGCGGAGTCATTTGGAGTGGATCATCATCAGGAATATAGTGATGCTGCGTTGTCGAATTAATTACGATAAGATGTGGAGTGGGCAATTGGTCGAGAACGATCGAATGTGCTATGCTGGGGTCTCCAATCTGAAAAGCCCAGAAATAATTATACATTTGAGGAAATTGACGTTATTTGAACTTACCCATCCGAATTGAAACTTATCATGATAACGGTCGCGATATTTGCGTATCACGTTTTCCACCATATCTCTGAACTCTAACTCGTGTGAAGCCACTTGGTTAAGTTTGTCCTCCTCAACAACGGCCACAACTAAGTACTTTTTAGTACGAAGCAATTGGTGGAAGTTGAAGCGTGTAATTTTTGGGAATGTTATGAATCGCTCCGCATTCACCCACTGGTGTATTGTATCGTTCACCTCTATAGGATTCATCTCGTGAGCGACGTGCCCGTGGGGATAGAAATGGTGATTTTCTTCTTTGTATACAATTACCGAAGGAAGTTGTTCGACATCAAAATGCTGGACTGCAATGTCCTCAGCGGTAGCATAAAAGAAACCATGTTCTTGATAGCTCTCTGCCGCCGCATAGAACGTATCCCATACGATTCCCTCCTGTTGGCCGACAAACATGAAGAAAATGGTGTGCGAACTCTTCAGCATATCCACGCTTTCGGTGCGGGTCACGAGCTGCACCGGAGGGCCGCTCATTCGCAAAGCGTAGTCCACGAGCTCGTCCTTGGTGCGATCGCCATTGTAGACGAACTCCATGTTGCCCTTGATGAACATAATGGTCGGATACCCGCGCACCTTGAACTCCTTGGCGGCAGCAGGATACCGGGTGCAGTCCAGGCGTCCAACCCGCACGTTGGTCGAATGCAATGACTGGGCCACGAGAGCGAAAATGGGTTCGGTTCGCTTGCAGTAGCCGCACCAGGGTGCATAGAACATGACCAGCCACTGGCCTTCATGGCGAACATCGATGAAGCGGTCGCTGAGTTCTAGGACGCGAGAACTCTCAGCTGGGCTGGGCGTGGTGAGCAGCAAAATAACTGCAACGAAAAATATTACATTATTTACACTGCTCCAAGAGTTTTCTGAAAATATTACCGCATACTGCTTTTACGAGAATACACAATTTATTCAAATTCTTCATTTTCAATGTGAAAAATTTAACAATGAGTTCGGCAACCAATTTTGCACCCTTTGTCACTGTTTCTCTATGCACATAACTACCGCAACTCTAACTCAATTACTATGTTTTAAATATAACAAATTGTTCGTCCGTGCTATCTCTAATTTAATTATAAAATTTCACAAATTATTCACTATTTGCAAATTTTCACCCATCTCAAACAAAGCGGCGAAATGAAAAATGTCAAAAATGGAGTAGAAAATCTCCAATTCGCTGCAGACCGTCCGTTCCGTAATTCGCCGGCAAATTTGACAGTGCTACATGTCAAACTTTTTTGTCTTCGTTTCGCCGTCTTTACAACCGTCAACACGTGCGTTTGTTTATCTCCTTGTTGAATTGAAATTAATTTATAAAACTACGAAAACTCACAAGCACAATGAAAGCGAAGGAGCAAGAGCCGCAGCACCCCGATGGACTGACCAAAATTCACAATGTTGGCT
This sequence comes from Coelopa frigida, assembly GCA_017309665.1. Taxonomy (NCBI): domain Eukaryota; kingdom Metazoa; phylum Arthropoda; class Insecta; order Diptera; family Coelopidae; genus Coelopa; species Coelopa frigida. The sequence goes on from CM029563.1 coordinate 13,953,128, forward strand.
TCTACAACCTGGCACCGCGCTCCATCCAGTGTCTGGCCTACAACAAAGTGTGGCACAAGTTGGCGCTATCCAGGTGGGTTCCGCGAGCACTCCTCTTATTTGTCTGTGGTAATTATTATTTCCGCCCACTCTTGCAGAAGTGACGGCTCTCTGGAGCTGTGGGATATGCAGTACGCTCCGTGTCTGGAGAAAACCATTCCCAAATCCCCAGGCAACTCGATCGAGGGAATTGCATGGGCTGGAGAACGCCTCTTCACCGTTGGGCTCAGCGGTGAGCTGATAGAGTGGGATCTGCAGGCTCTGAAGCCACGCCGAAAACAGCATGTGACTGGCAACTCCATTTGGTGCTTGGATGTCAACTCCTTGGGGACGGAACTGGCCATTGGTACAGAGGAAGGATACATAAACATCTTCGACATCTCAGATGACCAAATGATGTACAAGAATCTGTTTGACAAGCAGGAGGGCCGCATTTTGTGCTGCAAGTTCGACGCCTCTGGGGAGTTCTTGGTCACCGGTTCCCTGGGCGCCATTCGAATTTGGGACGTGAAGAGTGGGCATGCCGTGCACAAGATGACCTTATCGCGATCAGAGAAAAAGAAGGACACCATTGTGTGGTCCCTGCAGGTTTTGCGGGATTTCACCATTATTTCGGGTGATTCCCGCGGACAAATTACTGTGTGGGATGGCAAAACAGCGACCCAGGTGGAATCGCATCAGGTGCTGAAGGCCGATGTGCTGGCTGTGACCGTCGACGAGGAGGAGAACATGTTGATATGCTCTGGCGTGGAGCCCGTAATCCGCATCTACGCCAAGACACAAATAAAACGCGATGATATGGTCTTCCACCGATGGGTGAAGTTCCTGCAGCGCAGCGTGCACGACCATGACATCAAGACCTTAGCATGCGTTGGCGACCGCATTCTGTCGGGCGGCATGGACGGATATTTGGGTATTTCCTCAGCATCGAAACGAGTCTCAACGATTACCAAGTATGGACCCTTTTTACAGGTACGTTTGAGTGCAACGTCGTCAACTACATTTTTCATTGAATGATCTATTGTTTCAGAATCCTTGCGTTACAATTTCGGCGCCTTCTAGATTACTACTTCTGCGTTACACGAACTACTTGGAGGTCTGGCGGCTGGGCTCCACGAAAGGTAAACAAGAATTACACGCTATCGACGGCGACGACAAAGCGGAAGATAAAACCAACGTCGGCGTTCAGTCCCAAAACTCCCAAAAGCTACTTAGTCTAGACACGGCCCCTGAGAAGCTCTTGGAATTTAAGAGCAGAGGTGAAGAGCCAATTGTTTGCTCCGCCCTGTCGCCCGACGGCAAGTGGCTCTGCTACTCGACACAAGATGAGATACGCCTCTTCAGATTCGTGCCCGCAGAGAGTGGTAAATGTTCCACGCAGCTGTCACGCGTTAAAGTTCTGCCCGAGCAATTCGTAGCCGCCACACACGTCTATTTCACAGCCGACTCCACGCGACTGTTCCTCGTGAACAACGACACCAAACAGATCCTCATTTTCTCCATCGTCTCCAACGGCAGCAGCGATCTGGACTTCACTGAGTGCATAGAGACGGGCAAACACATCAAGGACGCCATCAACATATTCACCGTTTCGGAGTGCGGCATGTACGTCGTGGCCGCTGGCGCCTGCCGCACCATTTCCGTCTGGAGCGTCTTCAATGGCAAGCACTTCAAGCACCTCCTCAACCTGCCGCGCTACGTGGCGCCCACCACCGCGATCGCGATTCACGCGAATACGCCGCGTCTGGTGGCCACCTTCTCGGACGGCAAGACGTTCGAATACGACTTGGAGGAAATGTGCTTCACCTGCTCCGACAAGGATTACTTTGTCAGCAATGCGATGACGAATAGCGTGAACACCATAGTTCTAGATGCGCGCAATCCCTCGGTGTTCATCATGCAAAATGATGCGAAATTGTTCGTGCTTGAAAGATGCTCCGCAGAAGCCGTCGCCGCTGAAATCGCGGAGAACGAAGCTGCCGAGCCGAAGAAGAAGAAATCCGTGAAGAAATCCAAACGGGTCTCCAGTGACGACAAGGTTATGGGTCTTCGTCTCAAGTTCCAGAAGTCCTACGAGGTGAGCTCGATCAGTTAGACAGTTGCGATATTTACTAATGTGTGTCTCTTCCTGCAGCACTTGCTCCACCTGTCCTGGCTGAGTAGCACGGAACTTGTCACTGTCGCTGTGAACCCCACCTCGCTGATAGCGCAGCTGCCCAACGCCTTCAAGCAGAAGAAGTTCGGCACGTCCTAGGTTAGGTTTTCGATTGTTTTCATCGATCGTATTTAAATTTAACAACATTTTAGAGAGTTTATTTTAGCGTTAAGCATAAATAAAATGTAATTTCTATAGAGAAGTAACATATTTTGGGAAGTTTCATTGAATGCCCAACAAAGGGTCCTCGTGCAATTAAATTGGGACCGATGCTCGCGAGCATAATTGCCATAATTCAGAATGTTCGGCGGACTCGACGCCCACGACTGCGCCAACTTCCGAATTTCACGGTAATCAAACTTCGCCGATGTGCAACGGCATGGTGCGGGTGTTCAGGATATCTTCTCGACTTGGCTGCCGGCCGTTGCATGGACAGACAGCATGAAATCGGCATTGTTGTTGTTGTTATTGTTGTTGGTTTGCACTGTCTAGCCAAAGTCTAGACGAGCGCACACCACGAACTCCGGAGCTGCATATGTTTTCCTTTTTCCCGGACTCTATTGTTGTTGCTCCCGCTGCCGCCATCGTCCTTGTTGTTGTCGCAGTTGTTTGTTTGTTTGTCTGTTCGTTTGTGTGATGTTGGTGCTGCCATTGTCCTTGTTGTTATATTCCCGTGCATTGTCGTTCGAACATAAATTGAACGAGTGAAATCCTTTTTCCGCGTCGGTGCCATGTGCACCGGGAGGCCGGGGATCGGGGCGTCGAGGCAGAGGCGGAAGCGGAGGCGACGGCGGCTGTGGAAACGCCAGGATTCTGCTGTGGGATTCTGATGCTGGATTTGCATCGTCTCGTCATGTAGTGGGTTGTCGTCGTTTTTGTTGTCTTGCTGTTGTGGTGGCCGTTTTGTTGTTGTGCTGAGTATGGTTTCTATTGTTTTTTCGTCGTTGTTTTTTTAATAATTTGCTCCTGCATTCCTGCGCCAGGAAGCCAGCTCTGCCTCTTCTCCGTTCGTCTCTGATTCTCGCCCTCCCGTCGTATTTCCTGATTTTTTGGTCTCTCAATTTTCCGTCTGGCTATGAAAAATTACCGGAAACCGGCGATTGCCTGCCATTATGTATTTCGTTTCTCCTTCACTGCATCGAGTGCATCCGGCGATCGCTACACTGAGAAAAATCGCCGGACACGAGGCAACAGTCGTCGGAAGAGAGAGAGAGAGAGACCAGAATGAGAGAGAGAGACCGCTTCATGGCGATCAGAAATAACCTCGAAGGGGACGTTTTTCATCTTTCTCTTTCTTCTTTTTCCGCGATCTCGCCGGAGCGTGGCGAAACTCGGCCGCAGCTCGTGGTCGCCTGCAGACAGCTTGACGCTTCCTCCGAGACTTCTCGTGCGCCGACGGTCGCATGCACGAGTACACCGTGCGAAAGCGGCGATCGTCCGATGATTTCGACCACCCCAAAATGCCGTCCGCACGCTTTCGCCCAGTGCTGCGCGGACTGTTAGGCGTTATTTTTAACTCGCGCATCGACCACGACGCAAACCGCGCTGAAAAACAACGAAACGCACTGGACAAAGAAAATTCGCACGACATCGGGGAATGAAGGAGAGCGAGAACGCGGTTCGATCGCGAAAACAATCCGATTCAATCGGAGCTGCGTCCGCGCCGCAATTCATCCTTCCTGCTCTCCCAGTTCTTCGCCCCCTTCTCCACAACCTCGGCTTCTTCCTGCAATTAGCGGGAAATCAATGTCTCCGAGCACAGGAGACGCCGCAGCCCGCCTCCCCCCGACGCAGCAGACGTCTTCTGACTGACGAGGCGTCGACGCGGCCTCTCCGCCGACGTAATCCTAATTCTTAAAGCAATTAAAAGGCGATTTGCCGCGACGCAGACGTCGAGCAGCGCGTGCTAATCCTTCGCAAAACTTTTCAGGAGGGCTGGCCGGGCTGTAGGGGTCGGAGGAGGCCACGGTGTTGTGGTGAAAACCATGTCTGGTGGTGAAAAGTTTGTGGAAGTGATTTCGTCGTCTCGCCGCGGTTGCATAGTTTTGCATGGGAAAACTTTTCTTCTCGTCCGCCGTACACTCGATCAACACCGGCGCCCCCTCTGCACCCTTCACACGCCCAGTTGTCGCTGCGTTTGATGGATGCCTGCCCCGGCCGAGGGATGCGAACTTTGCGAGTTCAATCGTCGAAAGGAGTTCTTTCCTCTTCCTCTTCCGCCTCACATCACTCGACCACCCTCTGCTCAAGAAGTGAATCAGTTCCCACCCCCTCCGCCTGCTCCGGGACGAGTGCCCTTTGAATATTTCTCCATTCGCCATGAATTCCAACTGCTCGCCACTCGATTATCCTGTCGCAGGAGCTGCTGCTCCCCAAGTTCACCTTCAAACGCCGCGGGGTGAAGTGCATGCAATTTAGAGTTTAGCTTGGCGCCCCGAAGTATGCAACAATGTCTGCCCTCGAATGCACTCTGCCAGAGGGCGGGGGAGGGCGGTGTGGAAAGTGCATAAATTCAGCTGTGAACGAGGAAGGAGCCTTCGTCGCCCGACAACCCGTGGCCCAAAGTGCAACGACTTGCATTGGGTTCACTCCCTCGTCGTTTATCGCTGGTTCGTCCTTTGCCGCCGGCCAAAGGACAAAGATGCAATGAACGGCGACTACTGACTTCCCTTGATTCGAGCACGATGGCCGGAGCTGCACCAGAACCTTGGTGTTGGCGCCCTGCATGCCTTGGGGAGGGGCGAAGGGCTTCTGTGTGTGGTGGCGGTGGTCCGAAGTCACTCGGTCGCTCGCCCCGCGTGGGTCCGTAAATCATATCTCCGTCGACAGGGCGAGGGGAGCTTTCGGCGTCCTCCCTGTCGTCACATTTAATTGAACACCCGTCGCTCTGCCGCCCCACCCCGGACGTCTCCACGTCGTCCGCCCTCGTGCGTCCTCCAAGTGACCTTTTTAAAGCCGCCCGCCGCCCCTCGTCAGCAGCTGCCACGCTTCGCCACGTTCTCTTTCACGTCACGTTGCACAAAAGGTGCATCCAGCTGCTTTGACTCTCTGGCCGTCGCCCTGTGTGTCTCCTGTCTGTCTGCCTGTCGGTCTGTCTCTCTGTCTGTCTGAGGGATGTCTGTCGCCCCTCACTGTGGATTTTCAAGTGAATTTCCGACGGAGTTTATTTCAACTTTTATTATCTGCAACCATCGACCCCACCGACCTCCAGCGAAGCAGTCAAACGACCGAGGCAGCCGGCCCTCCACCCTCGACCCCTCTCCGGCTCCTCCAAAACATTGAACCCCGACCCCGCGCCGCATGCGCTCTGTTATAAAATTCAATCAGCTTCGCTTTGTCCTCTCGTGTCCTTTCGCGCGCTTCCATGGCGATGTGTCGTCCTTTTATTCTATTAGCTCTATAGTTATTGTTATCGTTGTTGTTACTATTGTTGGCCACTTATTGTTGTTGCTGGTGTAGTTGCATTGTTAGCTCTATAACAATTGCAAAGTAAATTAAGCATCATTGATGCCATTAGAGGCCAATTTGCACATCATTTACGCCGCCTCTTCGGCTCGCACCCCTCGTCCTCCCCTCTCTCTCTCTCTCACTCTCTCACTCATCCCCTGTTATCGCTTCTGCTCAATTATGTATGCCCCTGTTGTATGAGTGGCGTTGTTGTTGCTGTTGTCGACTTGAGGTTGCGCATACGACGTGAAGCACGAGCCGTCCTCGAATTCACGTGTGCGAATGAGGCTTCCTGGGACGGTTTCTCCCAACAGGTTGCGAGACCCGCCTGACAGATGAGACCCCAGTGAAGACTCCTTTGTTCGTCTCGAAGTCACGCATACGCCGTGTTGGCCTCACTGAAGACTCTCCGTCTTCGAAAACGTTCCACCGTTCAAAACGGACGCTTGAAGTTACATAGGAACCAACTACTTTACCCACGAACTCACAAGGAGCGGGACTTAGTAATCCGCAAAGGGACCCGCTCTCTTTCTGGAGCCACCTATGCATGCTTTCGAGCCCCCTTCGCAGTTCTCTAAGCGCATTTCTCTCTTAGACCAGGCTGTTCCTCCGCAGGCTATCGCCGCGCCCTTCAAACGTCGCCCCCGATCGTTTGCCGCTTCATTGCACGGCGGTCGCTTCGGCTGGTGCTTGAATTAATATTGAAAGCCCACTCAGACGATCTGAAGTCCTTAGACGGCGGCGGCGACTCTTTCGGGGAGTTCTTAAGGGCGCTGCCGACACGGCGGAGACGAAGCCAGAGACGACGGGGCTGCTGCAGGAAGAGCGACGACGACGACGGCGGCGATGTTGACAACGGGGACCAAAAACAATGTCGCAAACAATGCAGCCGACCGCAGACGGTTGAACTTAACATGGAGACGGCAACAACAACAACGGCAATCCAACCAACTACAACAACAACGCCAGCGAGGCTTTGTAGACGACGACGGCGATGACGACGCCAGCAACTATAATAAAAGTGCCGCCAACAAAAAGCAAAGACCCAGTTCCGAGGCGTCTCATCTCCCATCCCCCTCCCTTCCGGCTCCCCTCTCCGTCCGAAGTCGCTGCGTCGCTCTTTCCGGCTCTTCGTGTGTCGTCGGCGCGCCGCGTCGTCCTCGATCGCAATTATTTATGTGCAGCGAACTCAAGACGCCTGTGAAGCCGTCGCCGCACCGTGGACCACACACACAGCTCGCTCGCACACAGACACACACGCACACAACTACACATGCCGCCTCTTGCAGGCCGCCGATAGAGAAAGCGAGCTCTGAATTTATTATGATTTGAGAATATTTGAGAATTCGCAAATCGCAGCATCGTCTCATGTTCGTTCCGGCTTCGGTTCGTCGCGAGTGTCTCATGTTGTGGTTGCAATCCATTGTTGTTGTTGTTACTGCTCTTTCAAATTTGGTCTTTTAAAGGATTCCCTCCCGCACTTTACCCCACCCCAAGAACTGAGCAAGAAATGTATGGTTCCTATTCAACTGGATCAAGCAGGACGCGTCGTCAATCGACGTGCCAGAACCCCTCAATCGATGGCTTCGATTCCCATATTCCATAAATCTGTGACGATCCAATTTATTCGAAGACCCAACCGTGTTAACGTTTTTAACTAAGTGAGTTTTGTCGCACTTTAAGACGACTCAAATGAAAAAGAATAGCGGTTAAAACGAATCTTTTAACATTTGCAAAGTTTAATAAAAAGACTGAAGCTATAGAAAAACAAATATATTGGACGAAAATACGATTTGGTACAAATACAAGAAGGGTAAATTTAAATTGTTGATTATAACAACATAAGGCACAATTTCGTTAGAAGAGATATTTAAATACAATGCATCATCAACGCATCAATGCAGGAAAGGATTAAATCCTAATTCACAAAATCATTGCCTGATTATATTCAATATGCCCCCGGCTGCTCGGACTTGGGCGAACACAGGCACTTATCTCCAGACAACTTCAGACAACGAGCTTCAGTTAACTTCTAGTCTCCCCTTTCAGAAAGCCACCCCTCTCCTGTTGCTCCGACCCCTCCGTTGCTTCGTCACATTTCCTCATTCACTGGCGACTACCGTGATGTTCGTTCGATCGATTGGCTCCATGTCGATGGGGGTTCGGGGAGTTTCTGCTCGGCGGAAGTTCTCATTCGCTGGTGTGTGCTGGTGCGAGCGGCGCCATTTAATGATGGGCCATTAAATTACAACAACAATAACTAGTTGATATCGCTAGGCACAACAACACGATCATAATCTTTGTTTAAACAATTTTGTCTCAGAGGTGGGAGAAGTGGAAGGCAGTTGTTTTTTTTTAACACGGTTCAGACACCAGACAACGTTAAATTAGTCACCAACAGCATCATCAACAGCAACAACATCGACAGTAGCAGCGACATTCTCATCATCGTGCTGATCATTACCACCTTCAGTAACGACGTCGACAGCATCGGCGACAACAACATCACCAACGGACGAAGAATAGACACAACAACAGTAGCCGCATAAACAGTTTGAGTGGAGCAATTTGGTCGGTGTTGTTGTTGTTGTTGTTGGTTCACTTGTCTAATGACCAAGTGGCGCCCAGTGCGGACTGCGGTCTCCCCGTAACTGCTCTGCTGCTCCACCACGGCGGTGCAGCCACTGCTGGAGCGACTGTTGTTGCTCCCGGAGGACGGTTCAAGGAACCTGCATCCAGCAGACACGTGCTCTTCGGCACCACCTCCGCCAGCCATGGCGACGATGTCCTCGCGTTTCTATTTTACCTCAGCAATCGGCGCTCTTAACTGGAAATTGCTCACTCACCGTTCTCGCTGCTGTTGTTGTTGCTGACGATGCTGTTGCTGCAACTGCAAACAACTTCCTTATCACGACATGCAATGTTAATCGCTGGAAATTGCTTTGTTCCGCTGGCAACAGCAGCAGCAGCAACAACAAGAACAAGAACACAGGAGACAATGACTGCGGAGTCTGTTTTGATCGGAGCCAGTCAAGTGGATGAATAGACAAACGGACGGACGGACACACGGGGGACAGACAGACGGTGGACGGACGGACCGGGAGACAAATGCATTTGGCTCTGGGTTCGCCGTCCGACCTGACGCCAATATTATCCATTAGAGCAACAACAACAATAACATGAAGGCTTTGTTGCCGTCATTACCATCATTCGATTTGTTGTTGTTGTTGTAGTTGCCGTTGACGGGACTTGAGGTGTTGTTATTGTAATTAGATGCTCCTCGGTAAACATAGTGGAGCATCGGCTCCACTCCGACGTCACCGGTGTGTTCGAAGGAGCATCTCTCTCTCTTCCTCTCAATCTCCCTCTCTTTGAGTGCATCCGTTTATGAGGTTTAAGATGAGAAGCAGGGTCGATGAAAAACCCCCATTTGGAGCGAGAACGCAAGGCGAAAATCTTCCCCCTTAATTTCACTCCAGGGCACGCCCATATCTGCTCGGGGGAGGGCGACGAAACAACTGCAAACAGTGCGAAACAATGGTCGAGGAGAGAGTGAAACAAAACATCCACGCGGGCAGACATGGATTTATTTCGCAACTATTTTCGAAGCACCCCACGAGACGTCCGATGTTGGGGAGGCGGGATCGGGAGCGGACGATTGTGTGGACGTTGCCACACAATATTCTATTGCTATTTCGCCTGAAATTTCGTACTCTATTTGAGTAAAATTTATGTTGAGTTTATTTCTGGGCCGCCCGATCACAAGCCAGAAGCAAAGGCGAACCTCTCGTCGTCGTCGTCTCCGCCGCGAGACGCAACATTTTGTCTTAAACTGAAATTTTTATGTTGTCTTGAGTTCTGCCTTCGCTTCTTCTCAGTGTTTCACTTGCGATTTATTTTTATTTCCACTGTAAGTGCAAAAATACACTCTTTGGTGGGGGGATTTTCGCCTGCCTGCCTGCCTGCCTGTCTATCTATCTGTCCGTCCGTCCGTGCGTCTGTCCGTATGTCTATCTGTGTGTGCTCCGTCCGTCCGTTGGACTGCCCGCTTGTCTGTGAAATATTGGAGACAAACGGGAGGATCTTGCGTTAGTTGCGGTTTTAGTTGAATGCGACGAACGTCTCGGAGAGCACCGAGCGCCGTGTCTGAGTCGAGTCGAGACGAGACGAGTCCGGGAGACCTTGCCTTGAGCGGCCGCGATCGTGTCCGAGGGTGCGCGTTCGGCACCTCGAGGGTGAGAATCCGCTGTGTCGAAGCGAGGAGCCGCGAAAGGTGTGCATGGAAATTCGGTGAAAATTCGTGGAGCAATCGCGGCCGGACTGCGAGAAAAACGACAACCACGCGGGATTCGTCGGCGAGGAGGACGAGACGAGGCGAGCCGCGGCGGACGAGGCCTCGGCGTAAAGTTCAACGCGCATTCCGGCGGCATTCCCGGCTGTCATGTGTGAAATTCCAACGCGGTTCTCGAACGCGTGGCCATCGCCGCGAACCCACCCAGACCGGACGCCCCCGCCCCACTCCCCATCGATCGTGCGCTCTTCACAACCTCCGTGTCTCTCTTTCTCGGTCGGCACTCTTTCTCCAATGTCAGGCCCCGCGTGCGTGTGTGCGTCGGTCGCGCGCTCTCGCCGACGCGCCTCTCAGCGGCCCATTAAATGTCAGCCACTTCGGCGCTCGGGTCCTCGGCGTCCAGGGGTCGTCGGCGGTCGACCGTCGATGGCTCCGCATGTTTGACAAATTGCCGATTGGCCTCGCAGCTCCCGGCGCGTCCGGCGGTCGCCCCTGTTGCCATGGCAATGGAATTTCAACGACATGTGCTCCGTCTCATCTGCTGATGTCCTCCTTCATCCTGCCGCATCCATTCTTCGGCTCCATCTATCTGCGCGTTCCGATCGCCGGACTTTGTATTGTTTTCGGTCGCCTTTCTGTTTTTCCGTTTCCCTCCCCTTGTGTGTTTCGCCTCGTTCGTTCCTCGCCGCCTTCGTCGCCCCTATTTGTAAATATTTTTGAAAAATAGTCGTATTTTTAAATCGCGCGGAATTCGATGCTAAAAATATTTCGCAATTTCTCAGCAAGAATTTCTCCTCGCCCGTGGTTTCGTCTGCGGTTTGTTTGGTTTTCTCTTTTCACACTCTGTTTGTTTTCGTTCGAAAGGAGCTCAGAGAAATCCACGAGAGCAACCGGAGGCGGAGATCCTCGCGACGATGCCTGGGACTTGGACTCGAAAGTGTGAGTAATATGGATATGTTATCAAACCCTACGTCTGGCAGAAGTCTCCTCCCTTCGCCTAATATGCCGATGACGTCTCGGCATACATTCACATTAACTAGCAATAGATTAGGGATTATTTGAAGCACTGTTTTTGAGCTATTACACAGGAAGTGAAGCGTAATAAACGATTGAAGGTCACAAGGTGTCAAAGTCAGTTTAAATTAACCTTTCAAATATCTGCGTAGGACTCCTTCTACTATCTGTAATTTCTTTGATTGATTGAGAATTAAGTGATATACAATAGCCCATGGTCCATTGGAGGCCTTGAAGAACTTGGAGTGAACGATCAAGAAAAGATCAGCGAAAGACGAAAGTCAAAGACCAGTTAACGATCAGTTAAAGTATCCATTAACCAACTCAAAGGGGGATGCACAAATCATGTTAAGCGTTGAATATACTATGTAGTGATTGACTTAAACCCGACCGACCTATCCCTGATTTAAAGCGCCAACTATATGGCAATAGAAATGACATTAACAACAACAACCACCTCAATGCTTATATATGAAGAGGCCAACACTATCTCCATCTCTTTCTCTAGATTTCGCTGTCATTAATTTAAGTCGCTCTTTTTTATAGACATCATAAATTTCCATTTAAAACCGACAACAACATTTTGAGCGCTCTCCACCACAACAACAACAATCGTAATAGCAACAACAACAAGGACACCACAATAAGAAAAAAAAAAAAGAGCGAATTAAGATGAAAAAATCGACGCATTTGTGATGTGAGACAAATGATCGAGATAGAGACAAAGAGATAAGATCGGAGAAGAAGCAAGAATGCATAAATGCAAATTTCACTCGGCGGCAATGGTTCCTGCTGTTGTTGTTGTTGATGTTATTGTTGTAACTGCGGTTGCTGCGAAATGACAAAAACAAAGAAATAAATTATAAACACGCCGACGATGCGACAGCAGCAAGAACAACAACAACAGCCAAACGAACATCGACAACAACAAAAAGGCAGGAACAGCAACCAGCAGCCAACAACAATACCAGAAACAACAACATAAACAAAAACAAAGCTGTTTGTGTTGCACAGTAGCTGCCGCAATCAGCAAATGATCGTCGTCTACGCGCGTTTATCATGACAACAACAACAATAATAATAGCAACAGCAAGAACAACAACAACAAAAATCGTACCACCACAAAGGCGAACAACAAGAAGAACCGTGTTGAGAAAAGGTGAAGATGAAGACGAAGAAGGATGAACGACGGATGGAGCAGGACGAAAAGGGACGGACGAAAAGGGCGCGTGGTTTCACATTCATGCCGTTGAGCCCGATCGTCGTCGCGCATTATTAATACTCCGTCTGCCGCGGGCAACAATGTTGCAGGGAATTTGTTTATCAACACGCGGCGATCGGCGACCGCATGGACAGATGGTGAATGGGCGGAAGAGGAGGCGGGAGCCGTCAAAGGAGCCGATCCCCACCACCCGGAGGAGCCACACAGTGCCCACTCCTGAACGGTGTACCGATTAATTAACCTGCCCTCCACGGGCTTAAACGAGCCTCTCCCGCCAACTGTGCGCAGTGGGTGAGCGAAGGGAGGAGGGCGGATCGCCAGGGATCCAGGGGGAAATGTGGATTATTGAAATAATGTGAAAACAACGGGCAGGTCGCATTTGGACGGATGCCTTGGGAGCAATTTTGTACAGAACTATTTGGTTTTTCTCGTCTTCTTTAGTGTTGTTTTGAATTCTATTTCGAAACAATCTCGGAAATCGCAACATTTTCAATCTGGTACCATCTCGTCTTGCAATGTCTGAATGTCTGTGCGTCTGTCTGTCTGTCGCTTTGTCTTTTTTTTATTTCTTTGTTCTCTGGGAAAAAACAATAATTTTCTCTCTCTCCGTTGTTTTCGTCGACATTTTCAGGTTGTTACTGAAGCATCTAAACATAGTTGTTGTTGTCGTCGTTGAAAGAAATTCTGTAGGGATTTTTATATATAGATTAATGTTTTTGTCACAGAAATAGCAGCAACAATAACAATCAGCCAGAGAAACTACAACAACAACATCATGAACATAAACATCACTTGCAACAACAGACGGCGACAACAACAATAAGAGGTTGAAAATTCGCATTTTTCTGTCAGAATTGGCTGAACAACCAGCACAACAATAACGACAACTACATATTTTCGGTCTTATCCGCTTCGTTCGTCGCCCCCGCCCTTCGCTGATCCTCAGTCTTTGTAGTTGTCTATTTTTGAGCCATTAATTGTGATAAAATATTGCACCAACAAGCAACAACAAGAACATTCGCAACAACATGGACACCGGCATCTAACATCAACAACCGAATTAGAAGCAACAACGACCTCGCGAAATTATTCCTGAGAGGGGAAACCGAGATAGAGTAAAACTAGAGCTAGACAGAATACGAGTAGAAGCGTTTAGTCGCCGTGATAGAGAAAGTGAAGGAGTAGCGAGAGCTGAGAAGGCCATTTAACGCATTCCCAGAGGAATTCTCCATATTAATTGTTCCCTTAATTTCTCTTTCAGGCCACAATTCACCGCAAGTAAAATGAGGTTGGCACGCTGAACGTCGTTTAAATAGTGCAGAAACCCTTGGAAAATGTCCCAGAACCGTTTCAAAGATCGAGCGCACAGTTTGACGGTTTAATTTGGTGGAAATGTGCGATTAGTGAAAGCAAAATACACATTGGGAGAATCAAAGATAGTTGCGGCAGCGGAAGTCGATCGGTTGACCACTCGCTTTTCGGGTGCGGCTGGCAACGCTGCTCGGGTCCGGCAACGCGGCTGCCGACTTGCGCAACTGAGACGCTGTGGCCCCCACGACTGCAGCCAAAGGCGCCGCGGGGGCCCGCTCATCGGCGGCGTTGATCGAGGCGCTTCTACTGACAACCGCGATTCTGTCGGCGGCAGGTTCCCTCGCGGCGCCACCACCGGCCAGCGGCGACAACCGGACCCATCTCCACAGCCACGAGCATCCCGGGAGCGGCGACGCCGCCAACGATGCTGGCGCGCCGACGTCGACGCCACTGATCACCGCCTGGGGGATGCGCCACTGGAACGACCACAACAACAGCGACATCGACGGCGGACACCGGACGTGGTACCAAGTCGAGGGCGCGGGAGGCGGGGCGGACGCCGTGAGAACGGTGCTAATTGGAAGCGGCGCAGGCGGAAGGCGGCCGAGTGCCGCGACGGCCAGTGTAAATAGCGGAGTGGGCCGGGGGCGTGAGGTAGGCGGGGCACCTGCGGCTGGTGGGCGCAGGCGAAAGCGCGTTCGAATGAAATCCGGCGCCCGTACAGCGGGAAGGAAGTGTGTAAATAGCGTGCGAGTGCGGAGTATTAGGCATAGAATAAAAGGTGGCAGGCGCAAAAATAGTAGTAGCGCCGAAAACACTGGTGGCAGCAATAGTAGCAGAAACGTGCGAACAGCGCGCGCGAGCAACAAGAGCGGCAGTGAAAACGCCACAAATGTCAACCGGCGTCAACCGTTGAGACGGATCCTACAGGCGACGACTGTTGCTGCTGCAGCTGGTGGTGACGATAGCACCAGCAACCACAAGAACAACAACCGCCCCGTCCTACAGGCGACGACTGTTGCTGCTGCAGCTGGTGGTGACGATAGCACCAGCAACCACAAGAACAACAACCGCCCCGACAACATTCACGACATCGGAAAGGAGGCGGGCGGCGGCGGCGGCGTCTCGCTTCGAGTGAATCGCATAAATCAACAGCAGACATTGTTGCAGACACCGACAGCAACAACAACAACAACAACAGCGGGAGCCACCAGAGCAACAACATTGACATTCATTTCCACAACGACAATAAAGCCAAACGCAACAATAATGATAACAACAACAACAGCGAGAGCAACCATCGGCTACATTCTGATCACCGACTATGATCAGCTGCAGCCGAAATCGTTCTGGCAGAAATACGGTGAGTAGGTAATGCATCTCTCTCTCTTCTAATACATACTTTAATCTCCTAATGTCCGAAATGTCTCATTTGTGTTTTATTTATATTCGCTTGTATATCGCTGCGAAACTCTCTCATTCGAAATTCTGGCGGCCTTGGCCACATGTCGTGGGTTTTCGCGGTCCCTCGGTCGCTATCGTGATTTTATTGCTCTGGAACTCAGAGGACTCTGGGTTCATGGCCTGGTTTCTCATTCGCGTCGGTTTGGGCAATCGTCTACACGTAGACAAGTTGAAACAATGCAATTATATGAGAATCTCTCTTGTGAGCCAGCCCAGGCGATGAATGCCTAATCAGAGCCAACTGTGCTGTATTGTGATCATATATCGTGAATATCCCTGTAGTCATTGTTTTAAGACTCCTCTGATTCCAAAGCATTCGGCATTTTGACTCCTCCGACGGGGTTGGCAACTCTGAAATGCGATTAATTATTCACATCCATGTCATGGCGGGCAATAATTTTATGCAAGTCCGATATTTGTTGTTGACGACGTTGTTATTGTTGTTGTTGCTGTTGTTACTGCTGCTGTCCGCGATGATAGCTCCGTTTTCGTTGACGTCGTCGTCGTTGTTGCCGTTGCTGTTGCTGTTGCTGCTATTGTTGTTGTTGCCATAGCTGTTTCCTCATAGCCAAACTCTGCCTCGCCTTCGGCTGCCCCACCCCCTGGGGCCCTGGGCCGTGGCGTCCGTTGCCAAACCACATGCATTTCAGTGCCACGAACGGTTTTCATTTCGGATTGCGCTGTTGTTGGATACGGTTTTTGTTCTTGTTCGAACTGGGGATGTGGGCTCCAACAGCGTCAGCCTGTCTGGTCTTCTTCGTCGAGCTACCGCCCCTCCGTCTGTGCATCCGTCGCCGCAGACATGCGACCACCGTCCGGCGTCGGCCAACGGAATGGGTCAGAGGCGTTCGGGCCGAGAGGAGCCCGATTTCGGACACAACAGAAAAACGAACGTCATTTTCCAAAAGAGAAAAAACACTCGACACATTGCGAAACCCACGAAAAATATGCAAACCGCGCGTCTCGCTCCAGGTCCCGCCATCGGCCATGTGATCAAAACGAAATTATTTCGGCTTCGCAGAGATCGCATTGTTCTTATTGTACTATTATTGTTATTGGTTTTGGGGCTTGCGGAGGCCCTGAGAGTCAGCATGTGTGGGTAAATGACAATGGAGCCCTGGGTGGGGGCGACTGTCCACCTCAGCTGCCGCCACAGACGTCGGGCCTAATCGTCGGCCATTACGAAAATGAAATATTTATTAAGTGCCGAGTTGGGCCGGCTCCACGGAGAGGTGGCGGCGCAGTGCGGTCTGGATCGCCAAAGGTTGGGTGGGAGCTAGTGGGAGGCGATCAGGTAGCGTGCGTGGCAATAAGGCGGAGGGAGAGAGAGAGAGAGAAGAGAGAGAAGAGAGAGAAGAGAAGAAGATAGATCCGAGAATAAAATAAAATGATACCTCTCTTGAGAGAGAAGAAATTTGGGGGATATTCCTTTGACAAAAAACGTCGTTGATAGAACAAAAATCAATAAACAGACACTACGCAGGACTGCTCTGGAGGCGGAATGCAATGGAAAAGAAGAGTAAGAGACCGCCTTCAGAAGACATGATCACGAGAAGGTTCTTCGATTTCGTTTTCCCAATTTCACAGTGACTTGGACACCATCCTCCCATCCACCATCCCCACTGATCAACCCTCCTTCTGACCCTACCCTGGCCTCTGGCCACGCCATGATCTGTCCCCGTTCGCCCCTCTCGTCACCTCCTCCCTGGGTTTCGTTCATCGCTTTCAATTGCCACCGTTTTTCCGGGCCGTGATTCCGTTCCAATTTAGGTTTGCAGCAGTCGTCATGCGTTGTTGTTGTTTCGGTTGCAACAGTTGTTGCTGTTTCGGCGGACGGTGTTGCCAGACATTATGACTGGCTCTGGTCACGCATTCGAAGCCCAGCGGGAGCTTTCTGCCATCCAGGAAGGAAAATACAGCAAGCGCGGCACGACGCAGGCAGGCCGAGGCAGGGACAGGCAGACGGACAGCCACGCGGACGATTGGACAGACTGATGTACGAATGCACAGACAGACGGACAAACCGCAGACAGACGCACGCATAGACAACGAGGCTGTTGAAACGAGCCCTGGACAGACGGATCGAAAGCCAGACGTCTGGCGGACGGACGACATGCCTCGCTGAAGTCGAGGCCACTGTTCGCACCACACCACAGGCAGAAAGACGGACAGACAGACATGCTATCGGTCCATCTGGTACAAATACATTTCCCACAATAAACAACCGCTGGTCCCACTGTTGCAACTGCTGCTGCTGAGTCGGCTGATGACGTCGATGACATCGTCCATGGAGAAGTGGATGAGGAGCATGCGAGGAAGACGATGAGGAGACGGACCAAGAGGAGGAGGAGCAGACGACGAAGTGGATGATGCTGGGAACGAGTTGCAGAAGCGGAGCCAGACTATGAGATTGAGAATAATGTCCGGGACGAGAGACAAATGTCTGGAGGTGGGCAGCGACAGACAGATGGATTGTCTCGCTGTCAATCCCGATCGCAACAGTGGAAAGCACGAAACCGACGACACCATGAATGGCCAAGAACGATCCCTCCAGGTCCCAGCCTTCTTGCCATATCTCTGGCTCTTCCGAAGCGGTGGCGTTGACAGAGAGACGTTAAGACGAATGGATCCACCAGGAGACCGTTGGCTTTCTCTTCCTCTTCCACTCGGTGCAGTCGGCCCTTTGTCTGTCTATCTGTGGAAATTTCCCGCCTGAGCGAGGCCCAGACGTCTGGAGGCGGGAAAGCGATGGTCGAAAATGTCACTGCCGCCCCTCGGTTGCCTCCCTCGTCCCATTCGCGTTTTATTATTTAAACAGTTGATTAAATCGTAATAAATTAAAATGTTCTCCTCGCTCCGCCGAGGTTCATCCTCGACCTCTGCACGGCTGCAGCCCTTGTGCATGTCGTTGTGATTGTGTTGGCTTCAACACATAAGCCAATAAACGTCAATAAATACCGTTAGGCACGCTGTCAACGTGTCATTAATTCGCTCAACGATGTCAACCCGCCCGACAGGCCGGCCACCAACCCGTGGACAGGAGGCGGACGGACGGACAGACATGTCGACTGGCTGCATGGGCGCCTGGTAACCCTAATGCAATTATGGCCAACTGGCTAATGATGCCCGCCCAAGCGGCCCAAACGCCCGTCAAATGCGCGCCTAAACGGACCGTGGGGACGTCTGGGGCGGGTTAGAGGAGGAAGGGGGAGGAGAACGATGGTGAGAAGGGGAGGTGGGCGCGCAGTGTCGGACGGAGGGAAAAGGACAATGCGATTGGAACGCGAACGCGAACTCGTCAGACTTCATTTGGCGGACATGTTTGCATGTTTCGCATTGTTGTTGTCAGTTTGTTGTTATTGTTGTTGTTGTTGTTGTCATAGTCGTCTCTTTCCCATTGTTGTTGCTTTCTGTATACTGTTGCTGTTTATTGTTTGTTGTCTTGTTGTAGTTAATTTTCTGTTCATGTTGATTTTTGTTGTTGTCTGTTGACGTTTTGCAGGTCGGTATTGTATGCGTTGTTGTATCTGTTGTCTGTCATTTGGCACGAACCAACGAACGAACAACTAATCATGGCCATCATGTTCGCTGCCAAAACCGATCTCGCCACCACATTCCATTGTCTTCGAGGCGTGCGAGACACGAGAACCACGCGCTCTATGGATTGGTAAAGTTGACCCCAGCAATCCCAACTCCTGGAGCCCAACCACCGACCTTCCATCTGCAATAGCTTAGAACTTGAGTCCTTGATGTCCTTGTTAGTTTAGGTTCCTCTTCGATCACATACATGTGTTTGAACTTCTCACTCGTTCCGAATGCGAGTTTTGCAAACATAACTAAAAAAACGCATTTCAGTCATCGGTCCTCCAAGAACCTCCAGCCATTGATCAGAATCCGCACAACGAAGACCTTCACCGTGAGACCCCTGTGACCTTCGAGGACGCCGTGGATCTGCCTCCCACAGTGAGACAATCTGTGTCCTTTTTGTCAGTGTCAATGAAGGAACCTCCACTGCTCTTTTTCCTTCTCCTATCCCAGATCCCGTTCTCCCTACAATGTCTCGAGCCCTTCCGAGTGCCCCCGACGAGACGAGAACAATCGTGACCAGGGCGGGGAGGGTCGCGAGACGAAGCGACGACTTCCCGCGGATTCCCATCGTGATGACGCGTCGACGGGACCCGATGCATCAAGTGCCCGGAGGGAAAGAATCGAATCGTCTGCTCTAAAATCGGACAACCTGTTAAAACCACTACAACACCGACAGCAGCAACAAAAAGCAGCAACACAAAAGGTGCCCCGATATAAGAAGGCAGTAAACGAAGAAGCAGCAGTATCACCGAGAAGACGTCGAGACAAAGAGAAGCCGAAGAGGACAGAGGAGAGGACAGAGGAGAGGGGCAGTGAAGCAGGGAGACGGAGAAGAGCGGCCGATGAGGTGGGGGTGGCAGGGGCAGATGTGGTCGAGGAAGGAATTGCAGCCGATAATAATTATTTTTATGGAGTCTAGTCGCTGTCTAGACGGTTTTTTTGCCGCTACTGTGTCATTGTTTTCGCTCTGACTCTGGTTTTGCTCTTGCTTGGCATTGGCTTTGTTGCTGGCTTCGTTTTCTCGTTGTTGTCTCTTTCCTCTTGATTTGTATCGCTCTTATTTTTATTTATTTTCTGCATTTGCTTGTTTTTCCTTATTTGTGTCGTCTGTCTCTCACTCTCTCGTTGGCGCTGATTAGTGTTGTATTTGTTACTCGGTGTGGTTGTTGTCGTTTCTACCAATGATTTCGTTATGGTCGACGGACGAATCGTGGTCGTTTTGTTATTATTGTTGTTATTGGTGCTTCTGTCTTCTGCTTGTCAAACACACCGGAATCGCCGGCGAGACGAGAACAACCGGCAATTTGTTGTTGTCTGATGTTGTTGATGCTTCTGTTTAAAAATAAAAATACTGCTTTCATTTCTCTGCGATTGTCCCACGATTGTCTCCCTCTCCCTCTCATTCTCATCCTCTGACTCGTTCTTCCTTCTTCGTCACCCTTTTCCCAGAGGCCTTCGCTATCTGTCTGTCCTCAGTCTGTCCGCCGTCTGGTCGCTGTTAATCTTCCGCCTGGCCGCTGTCAACGCGACTTCGTCTGTCCCGTCTGACTGTCTGTCTATCTCCTTCGTTTGTCTGCCTGTCCTCCGCTTGTCAGTCTGTCCTTCGTCTGCCGTCGATATAAAGTTATTATATCAATTATAGGCCTAGACAAAGGCCGCCTCCATCCGTCCCCACCGTGGCCCCCATTTTGACAGCCTCCGGTTTGACCAGGCCGCCCCATTCGCCCCGATGCCCGCTTCTGCTCTCTTCCTGTTCCGTCTTCGCCATTCGTTCGCCTTCGCTTTGTGGAACGCCGCTGTCTTTGAGCCGCCTTCTCGGCCCTGTCTTGGCCTGGTCTGGTCCCAGACGCTCGGGAGTGGGCAACCGAGTGCCGCGGGCCGGCAGCGCGTCGCAATTGCAAACATTTTAATGCAATTAACACACCTGTGCATGCGCAACATTCCCGACGACATCGCCATTTAAGACCTTCTCCTGCTCCTGCCTCCTCTCTCCTCTCTCGCTCTATCTTCCCATCACCCTCTCTCTCTTCCTCCCGCCGCTGTGATTTTCGCCGCCGTCTGCGAGCTTATCAGCGGCGGAACGCGTTTCAACCTCGCCGCCGATCGTCGCGACACAGTGGGACCCGCGGACCTCGGGTGCCGGCCGCCCATCAGCACCGGTTACCGTAATTGTAATCGGAAAATGTAATTTTTTAATACCATCAACAACAATCGAAATTCTACAATTGTTTCTGAAAACATATGATTCGATTTTCTGTATGTATGTATGTATGTATGGTAAGGAGAAGTGGGACTCAGGCCTGAAGTTCTGGTTTCAAATACCCAATCCAGCAGCATCTTCATCACTTTACGGATTCCACCTCTCGGCGATATAAAACTGTAGGTATCCTTTCATTAGTGGAAAACATTACAAACATCAATGTTTGTGAGTAGCTCGGCCAAGAGGGATGTAGTGCCAATATTTTGGATGAAGAGACGTCCATTTATTGTCCTTTTGTCCTTAATTCCTCATTAGGATCCCATGACTAACTGGAATCGTACTGAATCAGGCCAAAAATCGTATTAAGTGCCAAATTCCTGAAGAAGATTTAAAATATTGTGTAATGATCAAATATACAAAAAAATATTATTCTGCATTCAATCTTATATTTTTCAAAAGTTAAAGAAACCAAGCGCACTAAAAATTATTTTGAAAAATCAAACTTAAACCAACCCCTTATATGTAGTTCCCTATTCTTTCAATCTCCCCTCGCTTCACCACACCACACTCGGTAACCGGCTCCGACCCCGTGGTCTCGAGTGGTTGCGTTTGTTTTTGAAAAATTTCATGCTTGATTTCGCAGCGAATTGATTGCTTTTGTTATTGTAGCCGATGGGTGCATTCTGTCGGCGCGGTCGATGGACGATTGGCGACGGGGGGAGCGGGCGGAGTCGGGTCGGACTCGTTGCAATTGTCGCATGCACCGCGAAAAGTCGGGGGACGGACGGACGGAAAGGTTTTCTGTGATCTTCGCCGCCGGCGGTGGTCGCTTTGAGAGCCTCGAACGGAAGTGCGCGGCATTGCGTTTCATGTGCGGCCCAGGAAGCCGCAGGGGGCGGGGAGAGGAGATTTGTTAAGAGAGGCCGCACCACGACGCAGCGCAGGAGGTGTCCTTAAAAGGATTCGGAGCCCTCTTCTGGCTTCCATGAGATGCTGCAGCTGATAGCATTGTAAAAGTCTCCCCTCTCCCTCTCTTTCTCCCATGCCGTGCACAGACGGTAGACAACAGCAACAACAACGACGGGCAACAAAACCTCGTCCATGAAATCTCGGTAGCAATGACTAATGAACGAGATCGTCAACGGAAAAAAAATAAACCACGGCCGCAAGAGTCGTCAAGTCCCGAGCGAGAGGGAGACAGAGAGAAAGTGGCCGGCGAAGTCAGCGAAGCAAGAACTACAACTCAATGGAATCCGTCGACGTAGTTTTTAAATACCATCGAACAACAACAGCAACGACGTCGTTACCTCTGCCGACAGCAACAACAGTGAGAGCTTTTCGCCCGGCAGCCAACTCCGCCCACCCCTCGCCCCAACCGACGGCCCGACAGACAGACAGACAGACGAAAAGAAGCCGGGCCAACGTCAGGAATAATATTTAATATCCATGTCTAGACGGTTAGACAGACGAACGAACGAACAGATGGACGGACAGACGGACTTGCGCCGGTGCCCCATGCGCTCTCCTTCAGCCATTCGCTCTCTATATATCTGCCTCGGTTTCTCTCTATCCCTTCGTCTGTTTCATCCCAGAGTTGCCACTCAAAAATATGTTTTGCAGTCAATCTGGATCTAAAATGCTACCAAAAAGTTACCAAATATTATGGAGCCCGATGTTCGAACCTCGCTCCTCCGAATTGTACCAAAACAGAACAAACAAATTTCCAATCTGCCAAATGAAACTACCAATTTTTGTTAGAAACAACCAAAACGACCAAAACTCATCACGTGCTGTCTCCTCTTTCTCTCTCGCGACGACGCCTCTCTTGTTCTCTGTCTATCGTTGTCTGCCTCTTTCGGCCTTCGCAAATCAAATTTAACTTTATATTCGTTTGACGAGGAGAGGAGGAAAGGCGGATCGGGGAGGAACCGAAATATTACGCAATGTCTGTCGGCCCAGCCTCCTCCTATCCCTATCAGTCTCTCTCGCTCAGCCACTCTCTCGCGTTGGGGCCTAAAAAAGACACCTGCGGCTGCTCGGGCAACCGTCGTTGACGCCCCCACCCCCATTTGAGCTTGCCGCGCCCCTCCCGTCACTCGGCCCCCCTCGGCTCGTCGTCCGTCGTTGGCCTCTGAGTCACGCGTCCGCCGCTCGGCTTCGGCCACGACGTCGCGGTGCATTCGTGGACGCCGGAGTCGGAGCCGA
The DNA here is from genome assembly GCA_017309665.1 of Coelopa frigida. NCBI lineage: Eukaryota > Metazoa > Arthropoda > Insecta > Diptera > Coelopidae > Coelopa > Coelopa frigida. The sequence goes on from CM029563.1 coordinate 13,976,064, forward strand.
TGTCGCCGTCGTCGCTCGTGTCTGCGTTGTCGAGCGGTGCTGCTCTTCCGCGTCCTTGGAAGCTTTCGCTCCTCTCAGCTCGCTGTCTCTCTCGCTCTCTCCCTCTGGCGCTCTCTCTATTTCTGTAAACTTGGGGGTTCTCTTGTTGTTGCTGCCATCAGTATCTATTATTGCTGTTGCTATCAGTGCCGTTGTTGGTTTAATTGTTGTTGTCGTTATTGCTGCAGGCGGGTTCGTTGTTGTTGTCGGCAGTCTCTTGGTTCGGGAATCGATCGATATATGGCAGCGCCATCGGACAATGTTGCTTTCTGGGTCATTAGGATATGCGCTATCTCTCTCTCTCTCTCTTTATCTGCCATTCTCTTTCTCTCCCGCTCTTTAGTATTTCTCGCTTTGCAGCTGTTTCTCTCCGCATCTCGGTTTCTTCCATATTTCGCCGATTTCTATCCCTCGTTTCATCTTAGTCTCCATCTCTTTCACTTCTACCCTCTAACTCGATTGCAATTCGGCGATTGCTCGAACGTGCATAAGAAGAAAGAGAAGACGGGGGAGATAGAGAGAGGGAGAGAGAGTGAACGGAACGGCACGAAGAGGTGGAAAGAAATTAATAATAAATCGCTAGACTGTAAGGTAAACTTTTCATTATTAATGAGCTTTCGTCTCCTCCATCGAGCACATTTCTCTCGCAGTGTGTGTCAACACACACGCGCACGCCGAGAACTCGCTTGAAGGGAAATTCGGCAACGACCTTGAGCATTTTTTATACTACTCTTGCTGTTGATGTTGTTGGTATTCGTTTTGGCTCTGATTGTTGTTGTTATATTTTGTTATTGTATCGTGTTGGAAACAATTAGGGCCTCGCATTTGATTGATTTACGATTCTCTCCTCCGCCTGACATTCGTTAAGAATTCACTTTCTGCATATAAATCGAGGTTTAACTTTTCAACAACAACAACAGCAACAATGCAGCAACAACATTATTAGAAACACTTCGCCGATGATAGGTACAAATGACGAGATGGGAAATAGAAAATCTCGGGAGAATCTCAATGAATGGATTTGTTTTTCACTTGTTGACTTCCCTGCCCTGCGGCTGGTCGAGAGTTTATGATTCTAAATTTGGATTTGGTGCGGATCAGGATATACTCTTCGGAGGGTCTCGTAAGGGCAGAAGGTTGAGAGTTATACGGTTCTCATATAGTCCTGACGTCCGCTGCCTCGGAAACGTCTTCTTCACCACGAGTTACCTTAAATAGGTCCCAGGAAGGGATCCGTAGCACTTGCTGATTGGTCGTCATATCCTTGTCTGAACTTCACTGGGATATTCCAACCCAAGAGACTCGGGCCACGTGCTTCCCGAACCCATCGACCCTGACCCGTCCAGAAGTCCTAATGAAGAAATTAGCGAAAGCCAACGAAGAAGGTTCCATTAATTACCAGGGAGCTACTCGTGAAAGCATTTAATTATTGAAAAGACAGAATCTCGGAGTGAAGGCGAGAGGGCGAAGGAGACACCGAGACAGGCCAAGAGAGGGAGACAGCGCGCTTTTGTGTACTTTCCTTTTGGGTATTTATCTACTTGTCGGCATTGCTGGAGGTAGGGCCGCCGAATTTAATGAGACCCGAGTCTAGACGAGACCTTCAAGAGAGCGAGAGGGAGTGAGTGGGATGAAAGGGACAAAAATCCTTTGGGGGTGCGTTGGAGGCAGACGCCTACTTGTTGAATGTTGAATGCACCGTCTTGACGATGATTAAAAAGAATCCCGAACGTGGATGCAGCGTCTCCACCTGTTCCTTGAGTCCTCTGCTGCCCGTGTTTGACCAGGGATTGATTGCAAAGGGTGGGGATCGGTCGATCTGAAGGTCGAGTGGAAAGTGAAGGAGAGGAACCTTGGACCTGGTCAGAGACTTCGTGCTGGGTCCTTCTTAACCCCAATCCCAACATCCTCGCCGCGCCATCCTTTCCAGCAACTCTTCTTCTCCGTCGCCTTCATCTCGTTCTCCGCCTCGACCCGGTGGCCCCGTCTGCCTCCATCGGTATCCGGAGGCGGCTGCCACAGTGAGTTATCGCTCTGGCTGCTTCTCCCCATGCCTTTTCCCCGCTCCCACTTGGCGGGAGTTGTGTGCATCCTGCAGACATGTCAAGTTAAGGATTCATTGTTGCGAATACAATGCTCTGTGGCAGACATTGCCTTGCTTCACTGCTTCGTTCGTGCTCACCCCTCCCTTCCTTTTTCATCCTTCTCCAGCCCTTCCATCGGGATTGTTGCTGCAGCAGTAGTCGTCCCGACTGCGGATCCCTTGGCGGCGGTGTCGTTGCCTTCATCGTTGTTGTGCCGCCGCAGTCGTTGACGAAATTTGTCAAAGTTATCAGCAGCAGAGTCTCGGTATTTTCGCGCTTCACTTGCTTCCCACCCCCGCCTTCTGTATCGTGATGTTGTTGTTGTTGTTGCTGTCATCGGTAGTGATGACCTAGCAACCGACCGATCCATCCCGAGGCCGCCTCCCCCGGAGGAATCGCACGAATTTCCCCGGAACCCCACGTTCTTCTGTTGCCACGCCTCGGGATTTCGCTTGATTTTTTTGCCGTCCCCGCCCCTTCCTCCGGCCCCTCGACAAAAGTTGTTCCGGCAAACTTTTCGCCCAACAAAAGCCAATTTACTGTCTAGACGTGGCGGAAGAGTTAGCGAGTTGTCTCCGTGTCTGTCTGTCTGTCCCTCTGTCTCTGTCTATCTCGTTCTCTGTCTTTCCCTCTGTCTGGCAGTCTCTGGCTGTAGGCATGTCGGGACTTATTCAGGGCTCGTGGCCCCGAGAGATGAATGAGATGATTTTCGATGGAATTATCGAGGTGCGCATGGAAAGGAGGAGGACTTCTGTCAGAGAGAGGACTTTTGTCTGACCTTTAATGTTGGTCGCCGATTAGGCTATTCAAGATGCCGCTGGGTTTCAGAAGACTAGTAGTCCTGGAACCTAAGCAGGAACTCCTCTCTTCCACATCTGCCTTGAGGTTTCCGCCGTCCCGAGATCAACATTCCGCCCTCTTCGTCTCTGGCAGATAAACCCACGAGCATTCGATTGCCGGGCGCCCCGAAGTATGCACTAATTACTGTCTGTCACATTGCTGAAATGTCCAGCATAGTTTCCAATTATCCGCGCATTCACTTCCCTCAGTCAATCCTCCATCTGTCCATTCATATGTCTGGCCGCCGCTTATCTGTCTGCACTTGTTTCGTTGTCGTCGTGTTCTTTTTTCGATCGACTTGCGGCGGCTGCTGCATTCACTTTGCTTCATCAAAAATTAATTAATTGTAATTCATACAATCGCATCCTTCATTACAGCCATTGTCGCCAGCCGCTCCCCCTCCCTCCTCGGTGTCGATACTCCTCCCGTCCTCTGGCCGCCAATTGTTCGCAGTCCATTATCTGTCCATCTGTCTGCCCAGTCTATTTATGGACTGCCCGCCGCTTCGTGACTCGGTGTTCGATTTCAGTCCGCTCCACGGCCGTGGTCGCCCTGTGGACCCTGCTGGAGCGAGGCGGGAGGCGTTGCTCTAATGACTTCATCGATTGCCGTCCGACAGGGGAACCCGCAATTGTCTCAGATTCCATCAACCAAAGGTTGGAAGCATCTGGGCCACCCAGTCATGCAATGGGAATTGAAGTTCTTCTGAACTTCGGACGACCTCCTTCGAAGTCCTCGTGGTCTCACACGGGGCCTGGGTTCCAATAGTCGTTGAACGAGCTGTCAGCTCTTCTGCCAGGCTCGAGAGTTGGAAGAGGTTTCTTCGTCCAGATGGCCTCCCTTTGCCCAGAACCTTCCTTCTTAGTCGACCCCCCTCCTGGGGGAGGCTCCAACAACCACATTGTTGGGCCTCAAAGTGTTGACGATAAACATCGGTGCGCCATCTATTGGCGGCAATAACGCCACCAACAACAACAACATCGGCGGCACTTTACGTTTGACATTTGAATTTTCATTTCGAGGCAGCGTAAATTAATGTCCGCCGATGTTGAAAACGTTGTTGCACGCGCTCCGATTCCCACTCTTTGTGTCTCCGACAGCAGGAGACTCCGACCCTCACTCTCCTTCCGTCCCTGTCGTCGTCTCTATCGCGGTCTCCGACGCTTCGTCGGGCTTCTCGGCTTCTGTGGGCCGCTTTTATTGGCTTCCACTTTGCGATCATAAATTTGTCTGCGCGGACTATAAAATACACTCTTCCGCAAATTCGCAAACGGCGCTGCCACCGAGGCCGACATCGAAGCGTGGCCCAGGGGCCGTGGAAGAAACGGCGACTCGGATTTTTCGGCACTTGCCGGGTCCACGCAATTTTACACCAGCCGCTTTTTCAGCTTTGTGGCGGTTGCACTTGTCCGCGCTCCCTCCGTCCGTCTGTCTGAGTGGCCGTCGGCCTCGGTGCGTTGCAGCCGGGCCACGGTTCAACTCGGTCCGCCCGGTTCCTTCCGGCCCCCTGGTTCTCACCGCCTGGTCCGTATGGCACGGATCGGTCCGGTTCAGTTCGGATCGGGCTGCGTTCAGTCGCCCGCCTGATTTATTGAATGGATATCGTCTGCAGCGAGGAGAAGATTCGGATGCAGAAGAGCTCGAAGAACACGGCTTTGCTCCGTCGAAATTTATGTGTTGTTTAGATATGCAAACGTCTGAATCACTGAGCAGACGCTTTTTTGTCTCGGCTGCGAGTGTCTGTGACTGCGTGCGTGTGTGGAAGTATCACCGCCTGACATATTGGTCGTGTTCAGCGCACGCTCTGTCTCTTCCCCCCTCATCGGTGGTTGGGATTGCATTGTTTTCCCTTCTCCCTTTTCAATCCTTGACTATTTTGGGATCTCCTAATCCGTCGCTTCAACTGAGTCTTTGTCGCAGCTCGGAGAGTTCTTCAAAGGACCCCGCGCATTTGCCAGGGTTCCTTTTGGGCTGCTCCTCGCAAGTCGTCCCAGTGATTTCTTCGGCCATGTTCATTCCCATAATTAAAATGTCCTTCGGAGACCTTTTAGTATCATTACTCGCCCCAAGGACTCCGGGCAGACATCCTTCCCCTCGTCACCGCCTTGAGTGATGTTGGAAAAATTGCATTTCGTGTTTTTTAATCATCTGAAGATTTCCCCGAAAAGTCGCCGCGACCCGAGCCTCGCCTAGTGCGAAAGGATGAAAGGCGTCTTCAGCATCTTCTGAATGCCACTGAAGCCAATCAGCTCGGCTGCCAAGGAAAGCCAAAGCCAGACGACTGGGCGAAGAAAATACGCTAAAAGAGAGCAGCGGGGAGTGGGCGGTATAACTTTTTGCATCGTCCGTAGCCGGCGGTCGAGGCGGATCCTGCATAAATTGTGTCCCGAAACCCGCGTCTAACCCACTTTGCAGACACGCCGCAGCCAGGGCCAGAAGCCAATCCAGGCTGCCGGGTGCTGAGGGGAGGGGGCGGATTCATCCCGTGAACACGAAACAAGGAGAACCCGAAAACGGAATAAAGTCGGCAGGAACCCACAGACATGTTGGGCGCGGGGAGGGAACGTCTCAAGACGGAGTTTTTACTGCACGTCTGGGTTTCGTTTTTTCGTCGTCCTCGGGCGGCAGCCACGGATGGAGCTCCCGTGTGAGCCGCAGAGCAGCTCCGTTGTAGCGCCCGTGGGTGTCGCCTTGGCCGCCCTTCTCTGGTCCTCCTCCTGCTGGTCGTTTCAGGTTGTGGCTGCCAAGAAAAAGAAGCGACAGCCACAACAGGAAAAGGAAGTCCACGAGATGACGAGACATTCGCAGGACAAGGAAGAGAAGAAGAACTAGAAGAAGAGCCCGACGATACATGAGCAAGAGCAACAACAAAGTCTGCAACATCCAAAGGAACATGAGAAATAATTCGATATAAATTTCGGTCTGGTCGCCACGACATAACAAGGTCGAATCTTGGCTGGTAATAACAGTGCCAACAGCCACAAAAACAACTGCTACAACAACATCGACATCGCCGGCTACAACAACATGGACCCCTGGGCGTCATCCGTGATGTGCGTGGACAGTGGTTTCCACATCGTTATCACAGATGCCTGAATCCATTTCGAATTGGAATCAAAGGACAATGAGAGTTGAAGTTCTGGGCTGCCTTTTTTGTGGGGAGGAGAACGGTATGAAAAGGTTGGGAACCACTGAATTGATGATCAGTTAACAAGACTCCTGCTCCCCAAAGATCAGCGAATGTTACATTTGCGTTTAGCCTTAAAGAACCGTCTCTATCACACCCTCTCCATCTCCCCTAGTCCTTTGACCCAATTGGTTCACAAAGGGATGGGAATAAAAATAAATAAAACGTCGTTTATTTTAGGCCCTCCAATATTTGCGCTTCATTTCCAAGAAGTACAATGGAAATATAATATACATCAACACAAATATCCCTCAAGACCTGGGCCGACATTTTCAAAATCCTTCGGCACGTCGTCGGTGTCTGCGCCCGCGGTTATGCAACGTTCTTTGGATACGGCAGAAATTGCAGAATTTTTGTTTGCTAATTTACTGAATAACGAAAAAGACCGAATCCAAGTTTGGCCCATTATCAAATTTGTATTTTCCCTTTAAAATTTGGCATTCTAAATTTCAATATTTTCATAGAAAGAGGTTTTCCAAAGATTCTCTGTCACATACCTCAATAGTTTCAATTCCCTCCATGGCGCTTTCTTCTATCCATGGACGCAGTCTGGCGCCGACGGTACATGCGGCCAATTGTCGCTCTGTCCTGCTCGCTCTTCCACGCGGCCGACAGAGCGCCACCTGCCGCCCATTGCCTCCCTTCGCCCCAAGCCAGCCCCTTATCTCCCCCTGCCACTGACTTCCAATTAAATTACTGCAATTGTCTTCATTTTTGTTTTGTTGCTCCTTGTTGTATTCGTCGCTATTTGTTGTTTTTGCTCATGTTGTTTTTATTGTTGGTGAATCGTCTGATAATTTATCAGTTATGCGAGAATTTAAAAATGCAGCACGTGTCATGGAAACCATCGGACGGCGGCAGAGGGAGCGAACGAGAAGGGCGATCGGGAGAGAGTGAGACGGGGTGAGTGCGACGGAGAACGGACGGTCAAGGGGGAAAGAAACGGAATGCGAAGCGATCATAGTTCAGACATCGGGCCGAAGTCTAGACGAAGCTTACAACAATTTAATACAGCGCCAATAATAGCTGAGTGGCAATAGCAACAACTACGGGCACAACAACAAAGAGTACGACAACAAGAATAGCAAAAGAGAACTTGACATTATTATGCAGAATAGAAGCACATGACATTACAATACAACAAGAAAAATAACAATAAAAACTAGAAAAGAAGCGTTAACTTCCGCCAGGCCGAAGTTTATATACCCTAAACCCTTCATAAAACGCATATTTAAGGAAATTGCAGCAATATCTACTTACCGTCGGTATGTTGGAAAATACCCAAAACTATTGCAAATACGCCATTGCCTGCAACTAATTCCATAGTGCGATTTTCGCCACTATGGTTCCGGCGTTTATTATCAGAAGAATTTAAATAGTTCTCTGTTTGAAGTGTCTATGTAAAAAAGCAAAGCAATTAGGATGTGTGTGATATCCTCAGTATATGATTTGAGACTCAGTATTTTCTGGAAAATATTTGAATACCAGAGGTTCCTTCCGACATAAAATCGTAATGTGTAATCACTCGTTTTTCTGATCCCAACCTGTTCATTTTATTAAAAAGTTCCTCCAAATGGTTTGGGGAGACAATATACAGTTCAGTTGCACTTGCTGCTCTACTACAAGCAACATACAGAGCAGCGCGACTGATCCTACTTCGATTATGAATAGCCACCTGCAAATAAATAGCTGCCCGACTGTGAATTGCTGATCCCCTCAGCAGGTACAATTGGAAATTGTATTCACTGTGTTTTAGTAGGATGGGGTCGTTTTCTTCTGGCACTTGAACTAATGCGTTATATGGGAGGTGGGCGTATCCATTGACCGATTTTGGTCAATATCATTGACAAACAGCGTATACATATAAAACTTATAAATCCAAAAATTTGATGAGAGGTGGGCGTTTCCATTTGGCGATGTTTTTTGGCATGTAAACTTGTATCGGTGGTACATGATCACACACAAAATTTAATCTCGATATATACCATAGTTCAGCAGATATCCGATATAAACCTCTTGCTTTATATGGGAGGTGGGCGTGTCCGTTGACCGATTTTGCTAAATATAATTGACAAACAGCGTAAACATATAAAACTGATAAATCTAAAATTTGAAGACTAGATCTTACCGTTTCTTCAAAAAACTGATTTCTACAGACAGACACACAGACCGACAGACAAACAGATAGACATCGCTAAATCGACTCAGGAAGTGACGCTGATCCAGAACTTTTCCATATCTCCGACCCCTCCTTTAAGGTGTTACAAACGTAAGGACAAAATTAATACGCCCTTACCCACAGGGTGTAAGGTATAAACCAGAGGTCTCGATTACCCGGGTATCGAGTAACCCGGGTTACCCGGGTAATAGCCAATACCCGGGTAATAGCATTACCCGGGTAATGCTACCCGTCCTTTCATTACCCGGGTAGCAGGCAAAGGCCGATATAAGCCTTTCGAAGCGAAACGACGCACATCGTTCGGCCTTTCAAGCGACGGAGCAGGTAGCGGGGGTTGGTTTTGAAGCAGAGTGCGTCTATTGTTGATGTTGTTGTTTTTTGTTCGTTGTTTGTTTTGATGACCATTTGATGCGTTGTGTGTTTGCCTTCGCGCATCTTCGTGTGTTTGATGCGAAAAGATGCATAGTTTATTTTGAAGCAGAGTGCGTCGATTGATGTTGTTGATGTTGTTGTTTTTTGTTTGTTTTGATGACCCTTCGATATGTTATGCTTTGCATGAAATGCCTTGGCTATTACCCGGGTATTGCTATTACCCGGGTAATGCCATACCCGGGTAGAAATCGAGAGCCCTAGTATAAACATAGTAACATCACGAAGAAATGCCACAAGAACAAGGAACAAGTACTTCGACAATTGTGCCTCCTCCCTCACACAAGTTCCGCACGAGAGAGATAGAAAGAGAAAGGCAAATAAAAAAATAGACAGATAGAAATAAGAAAGGCAGACAGACAGACAGAGACACAGACACGTACAGTGATGGCTGGAAAACGAGAAGCTCGAAGGACGGTAGTGCGACGACATCTCGCCCCCGACGGCGCCTTCAGGCGACGGCCATATGCAAATGTGGCGGCCAATCTAATGGCCAGTGTTGCCCCTTGATTGGCTTTTCCATTGACCCGATTCTGCGAAGCCCCATAACTTCTCATCCGGCTGCAGCGAGCTATGGGTTGTTCAAGGGGTCTTCTAGGGGAGCTCGGAAGAAAAACCCCACCCTCCTTGTCGCACCTTCGACGACCTTCGGTTCAACTCCCTGGTCCCTGCAAATCCACCGAAATCGCGTGCCCAATAAATTCGTCGGCCGCGCCGAGATCGAGATCAGGCCGCTGAATCTGGTTCGCAGTCATTAAACTCCAGAGGGACCCCGATGATCGCGAAAGAGACGAGGAGCGGGAGGAGGCAGAGGGTTTTTAATCTCATAAACGGCCCCGAAAGTAATGTCTGGACAAGTCTGGGTTTTATTTACTCACTTCCAGACGCGGCGACCAGACCTCGTTTCGCTTCGTCCTTCTCCCTTCTCTTCTTCGCTCCTCCTCCCCTTTCACATCCGCCTTCCCACCAAGACGGGGACGTCCGAATTGATGAACGCTTTTCGGGCACTGATCGCGTGAGCGCGAGGGACCAGGGGCGCACGCAAGGGGGGCTGAGATGCGTTCGTTGAACGCATTTAATTTGAACAACTGCATCATTTGTTGTTGCCCCTTGTTGTTGTGCCTGTCGCTTTGTTGTACTGTTTTCGTCGACGCCGTCGCTCGTCCGCTGCCGAAAAAATCCCCAAAAGACAAAGACAAAACCACATTGACACGATCACTGCACGGAGGAAAACAAGAAGAAGAAGAAGAAGGTGCATTGGCCGCCGACGTTCGACGTCCGTCCGTCCGTCCGTCCGTCCGTCCGTCGGTCCGTTCGCCTCGGCCACACCGTGACGCACACCAGGGTCCGCTGCGTGCGAACGAGAGGGGCGATGGCGCGACAGTCCCGATTCGTCGCACACACATACAAACACATGAAATCGGCCGTGTTCATTATTTCGCCGATCGCAGAGTTCGTTACCCGCGATGCACAAGTCGGCGAAATGTGAAGCAGGAATGAGCGAATTGAGGAACGAGAGATAATATGTAAACACGGGAAGGAACACACAGAGTGTAGGTAAAAAGTCCGGTGAAAAGGCGCGATGTAAAAAGTCACATGTGCAAATCATATTGTAAATGGGGGGCCGCAGTTGAACCGAAAACCCATAAATAAAGCCCGTCTTTGTAGGATTTCGCTCTCTGGAGCCCAGGTGGGTCGCTATCGCTCTCCACTTCTCCGCCCCTGCCCCACTGCTGTCGCGTCTTCGGGTCGTCAGAGTTCGAATCGCTGCTGTCTGGAGTTCAAAGCTCTGTGTGTTCGACGTCGACGTCCGTCCTTCTTCCTGGCGATTATCTTGCACTTCACCACGAGATCTCCATTGTCAGTACCTTCGCTCGTCTTCCTCTCCGTCCCCTGTAACCTCTCCACTTTTCGGCCTAGACTCCGCGATTGTCTGCTTTTCCTCTTTCCAGACCGCTCGTCGATCGTTTCTCCACACTTCCTGCCCCATGTGCATTTCTGCCACTCTGCGGACCCTGTCCACTGGCGGCGGTTCCTTGACCCGTGTTTCGAGCCTGTTTCGCCGCCTCGTCCCTTGCCGTCCCTTTCCTGGTCTTACCTCAATTTCTTTTCGGCGCTTTCGTGTGCACGGCGTTGTGGTCATTGTCGTTTGAGCACTCGAATCTCATTCTGATGCAGCGGCCGAGCCTCGTTTTAATTCTGATCGAGCTGTCGTGTTCGCCTGTCCTGTCCGTGTCTGTCCTGTTCCTGTCCTTGTCGCTGTCGCTGTCGCCGTTCCTGTCCCTGTCCGTCCGCCGGCCCATGTTCTGGACGGTGGGCTATTTTCGGAATGATTCCTTATTTTTACGATCAATAAACCGGCAACAACCTCGTCCGATCTGCAATAAGAACGCTGCCGAGACATCGGTTTATCCCTTGCAATGTTGCAGAATTTAATTTCCAGTTTGCTGCCCTCGACACCGAGCTCCCTCGAACCACGGGAGGCGTGGCGGCGGCCGGAGCGAGGTGGAGGAAGCACATGCTGCGCCTTGCCTGCTGCATCCACGTCCACATCCGCGTCGCGCTGGACGGAGCTCACGGATGCAACGCCGCGAGATCGCCGCCGAGATCATCGCATCCTCATCGTCATCATCATCATCGTGTTCGTGGCCGTCTTTGTTGTTCTGTCCACCGTCATCGCCAACATTGCGATGTGGCTGCAGCCGCTCCCCATCCCATCTGCGCGGTCCTTCCTGCCCCGCATCCTGCCCCCCCCCCCCCTCTCCTCCGCAGTCGCTGTCTCTGTCTGTCCTCGTGTCCGCCCCCAGCCATCGTCTGCCTCGAACCGTCCTCGGCACCGTCCTTGATGCGAAACTGTTGCAGATGGGGACAAAGTCCATTAACCGCCGCCCCCATCCCCGCCCCTCGCCCTCCTCTCTGTGGCTGTTCTTGGTCCGGACGGCGAGCCTCGGACCCAACTAGGGCCGGTGCCAGAGTCGACGGCGGCCGGCGTGCCCTGGGAAGGTTCTCGGTTGTTAGATTCGGACGTCATTGTTGTTGTTGTTACTGCTTCTGCTGGTGCATCCCACCGAGGGACGAATGCAATTTGTGTGTTGCCGACGCAGGGCTTCTTACTGTTGTTGTTATTGTTGCCGTAGCTTTTGTGCAATTCGCCACATTGCATATAACTGGTTTTTCTTGCTGTTGTCTAGTGTCAGATGTGCTTTCATTTAATTCATTTCTTTTTTCGCTTTCTCCTCGCATTCCTCTCTTCCTACTCCCTTCTCACCACGACAAAGAACGGGACGCCACGAGTCGCGCCAACTTGCAATTCGTTACATGGAATGGGCCGAGCCCACAGCCATGTTGTTGTTGTTGTTGCTGATATTTTCCCGAGTTCCCCACCGCCACCAATGGCCGGAAGAGATTCCCAGCTATGGGTCTATGATAGGGAACGGTGGAAATAGCGACCGCTATGGAAGAGTGAAATTCGGACAAATTCTGATTTGGGATGGAGATGCGATTTAAAGATTTGAAAAATTTTCTACAACCATGAAATATGGACTAGGTGTCGATCTTACATATGTATAGAGATTATAGTGTAGGATCTACGTGTTGTATACTGTTAATTTTGAATTATGTACGTTTTGTTATCAAAATATTTTTAGTAAATGAAAATATAATTTTTAGTCTTTCCATACGATACGATACGGTATTGTAAACGTTTGTTTCCTTTATAAATAATTAAAAGGCTTTTACAATAGTTATTGGCAGGTAACTGAACCAAGCTCATTCATTGCTACCACTCTCGTCTATTTGAAACTGAGTTCATTAAAAAAGAAGCCGCTGGGACCGTGAACTTTGCCGAATTCGAATTCAAATTGCGAAGCCTCGAAGTCGATTGTGCGAGTGAACGATGAGTTGTCATCGATTGTTGTCTGTCGATGGTTGTTGTTGTTGTTGTTGTTGTTGGCGCGGTGACGCTCGTGCTTCACATAATGTTGTTGTAATTGTCTGGCATTGCACTCACTGACTGCACTCAGTCATTCAGTCAGTCAGTCGGCCGATTGTTCGGTCGTTCGCTCGTCATAGTGAGAAAAATCAAAATATTATCAACAACAACAATACCATCGGCCCCACCAACAATTGCAACTTTTGATTTTCGACTGTCTGTCCGCATGAGTCGGCTGTCTGGCCGGGTATCTGTCTGTCTGGCTGGCCGACCGGCTGGTTGGCTGTATGTATGTCTAGACAGCAGACATTATCACTTCAGTGACTCCTTTGTAGTTGTTTTTATTGTCGTGTCGCTTATTGTTGTTGTTTCAATTTTTATTATTATTGTTATTATTTCAATTGCTATTTGTTTTCGCCATTCATTAGTGTTGTAGTTGCAGTGTTGTTGTAGATATTGCAAAAACAATAGGGATGAAATCGAAAATAAATTTCATTCCCGCAGACAGATTTTTTAATGAATTGCAATTATTCTCATTGCTTCGCATGATGGACAGCCAGCCAGACAGACGGATGGACGGACAGATAGCCCGTCTGCAGGACAGACGGCCATAGGGCTAGACAAGCAGCCGGCCAATTGCTCGTTGGTGCTTGTTGTATTTGGGTCATTAAATTTTCGCGCACTCGGCTCCATCGACGACTTCGAAGCCGCGGCCAAAGCTTGAAATTAAATATTTATTTAGTTTTAATTGTTTCTCGTTTCCATTTCAATTTTTACTTCTTACCACCCGTGCCGTCGTCGTTGTCGTTGTTGTTGCCGTTGTTGTTGCGCCATGCATTATTTCAATTTCGTATTTGTTCGCGCCATCGTCATCGGAGCCAGACGATGTGACAACAGCAGTCGTCGCCGTGTTTGCTCTGCGGTCGGCCCCTTCCCCATTTCCGTCTGCAATGTGTGTCATGGCGGCTGTTGGCACGCCGTTATCAGCCCCACCTGCTCAGAGCGAGGGCGGGCGACTCTCGATGGCCCACCCTCTCCATTTCTGTGCTCAGCGCAATCGCCGGATTAGGGACCTGATTCTTTGCGGATCCGCATGAAACCAATCTACATTCACTTCAAAAGGAGACTCAAGTGAATGCAGCGAGATTATCCCAGAATTCCAGTCGTTGTCACTCCAGACCGACGCCAGGTCCTGGATGCCGAGCGCAGGCCTGGCTTCGAAAACAACTCCGATTTATGTCGTGACGAGGAATTCGAGGGCCATCCGCACGGAGCCCTCGATCGACCCCAGGCAGGCAGCCGAAACGTCCGGAGCGGGATCGGGAGTTTCATTGTTGCAGCTGCACTCGCTGCATGCGGCGCTTCTTCCGATCTCCTGGTGCTGGTCAGGCGTGAGCCCCAGGCCGTCCCGCCGTCCTGTCCGTCCCTCCGTCTGTCTGGGTGTCTGTTTGCTCATCAGTCGACTTTGTATCCCGTATAAAATGTCAGACGTCAGACAAACTCATAAATAAGCGCGACGCATGCAGCAGCCGAGAGCGAAGGAGCCGACGACGACGAAGATGATGATGAAGAAGACAACGACGGAGGCGACGGAGGGGGGTGGGAGGCCGGTGGACGAGGCGATCCTCCGAACGTGCGATGATAAATGAGATTTTAACCGACGCGAACGGCGCTCCTCGGGAGAAACCGCAGACGCGCTGGGCGGCTGACTGGCTGTCGCTCCACCGACCCCAGACGGCTGCTCGCTCGTTGTCTGCCTCCCCGCTGTCGGTCCACGCGGCCGTCGAGCGACTGGCGACGGTCGGACAGCAGGAGGGGGCGTGGCAGCGTCTCGCCGCTGGATGTTGGAGTGGCGAGAGTCGAAATTAACCGAGCGATCGGGCGTGCGCGTCCATGGCCGGCAGCCGCGTCCTTCGCCGTCAGTCTGTCGGCTGTCTGCCGGGTCCGCCTGTCCGCCGTCTGTCCGCGCACATCAACGTTCAATTTTCATGAAATTGATTCTGGCGATCGAGGTCGGCCGTCGGACGTCGGGGTCGGTCGCGCACGGGGATCGGCGGCCACGACTCGCGGCCGTGGTCCGGGAAATGGCGTTGACGATGGCCAGTTAAGGCAACAATGTTGCGTTGATTGCATTCGCCGGCAACAGCGCGCGGCACCGGCAGCAACATAGTTGCAGACATGAGCGGCAGAAATATGAGGTGAAAGATATCGGCGGACGGACGGACGGACGGACAGACAGACTGATAATAACTCAGGTCGGGCATCGAGTTATGAACGCACGATCAGTTTAATGGGTTTTCAATCAAGTTTTATCTATCCCCGCCCAGCGGAGCACGAGAGGCGGGCAGATAATGCAATTAAAGGGTTTTCTCCTTCCGCTGATGGGGCTCCGTCCGATAAGGGGCCTCGGCGGAGTCTCCACCTTTGGAGACATGTCAATTGACTTCTCGTGATCCTGACGATGATAATGTCAGCGGCTGTCAGCCGTCATATGTCTACACTGTTGTTGTTCTCATTATCATGGCTCTCTTCGCACAGACAGGCGGGAAGGAAGGAGGGAGGGAGAAACACAAAGCGAGATGGACTGAGAAGGAGACAGACAGACAGACAGACAGACAGACAGACATGTGTCACTCTGGCTTCCACAGCGACTTTCGTCGTCTGTCATCGGTGGGCGATGTTTTTGTTAC
Organism: Coelopa frigida; assembly: GCA_017309665.1. Taxonomy (NCBI): domain Eukaryota; kingdom Metazoa; phylum Arthropoda; class Insecta; order Diptera; family Coelopidae; genus Coelopa; species Coelopa frigida. The sequence goes on from CM029563.1 coordinate 13,991,443, forward strand.
TGTTCTGGGTTTATTATGTATGGACTGGATTTGTATGTATATCAAGTGTCAATGGCAGACAGTTGGCAAACATTTACAGTTATTAATTAACACCCAGTTGCCGTTATTTTTAGATAAAAATAAGAAATAATTCCATTGAAATGAATCGCAAAATCATTCGCAGACAGAGCAATCGATAACACGGCCATTTAGTTGTTGTTATCGAAGCTACCCGACGATACTCACTCAGCCCGCAGCTCAGGTGACTGACGAATCCATCTCCCTCTACCCGCCAGTCAGCCAGACGAAGTCGACGTCCAAATGTGTGTCGACGTCTGGCATTGAAATCGTTCGCATTAATCGATAATTACATAAATGCTATATCTGTGCGTTGATATATCATATGTCGACTGTTGAGCAATTCCAAGTTCTCAATCTGAGGTTCGGATTCGATGTCATTGTGGGAGGCGGGTGCCCCGCCCACGTCCCTCCTCCTGCTGGTCAGTCGTCATCGTTGGTGCCCGTCGGACGGACAGACAGAAAGACAGGAGTATATCGATCGAGGAATCGGGGTTATGCTCAGACGACTCGAACTTCTTTTGCAGATAATTGCATGTTTCTGTTGTGGTGGTCTGAGTGCTACGACATCATTGAGAAAATTCTAAACTCGAATCTCTCGAAGGTCGATGGTTGTGCACCAACGATAGCTGATTATTTATCGGTTCCTTTCTGAGTCGATACAGAGAGAAGTTCCCACTAAATATGAATTCATCGATTGTCCACACACGAACGATTTTCTCTAAAAGGTCGCGTCCGATTTATTTGGGTATAAATACATACAATACACCGATATGATATCTGTAATGAAACTTATACTATGTAAATTATTCACTCCCACATGTTGTCCTAGCGTCTGCGTCTCCGCCCCGGGCTATCGAAATATCGACTTCATATTGAATGTCGAAACTGCGAGGAATTCTTTGCATTCAAATAAGTTTCGTATCCTCTGGCAGCCGCCTCTCCGCTCCTCCTGCCCCCCTCCCCTCGGACGGTTCGTTCGCGACCACGCCATTTTAATTCATCGCACAGGTCCTTGTGAAAACAACAAGAACAATGACAACAACAAACGCTAGAACAACAACAATAGAAAGCCTACCTCCACAAGGAATCCCCCACATCGTTGTTGTTGTTTATTTCAGCTGAATATTTCGGCAAATTTATGTCTAAGAACGCGGTGACTCAGCCGCCCTGGGCCTTGATGAGACGAGGGGACGACGTGGATGGAAGGACGAATCGCTTGTTGCCGGTCGGTCTTCGCTTCCTGCCTCCCTCCCCCGTCCCTGCATCCTGCGTGCCTCACGTTCGGCCCCTTCCCCCCACTCTGCGGCGAGTTCCATTCTTCATCGTTCGGTCCTTCGAGCCATCCGACCAGACCGAGCTTCCTCGTGATCCTCCCCCAGTCCGTCTTTCTCACATACCGTCTTTCTCTCAGTTTACTCAGTCTGTTAGCGGAGCAGACGTTGCCAGACGACGGAGCATGGGTTTCTCATCGACGCGGACGAAGAGAGAAATCGAAGGAGTAGGAGACGCCTGAGGGGGGAGCGCGCCACTTGGCGGCAAAACCGACGCACACAACCCAATATGGCGTAATAAAATGGCGCGTAGTTGTCCGCAACTGCATGGGTTTGTGTGATAATGAATGCGATAGGAAGTGCGTGTGTGTGTGCTGGTTGGATGTGGATGTGGAGTGACTAGGTGTGTTCAAGGACGTCGCAGGATGTGCGTGCGTCGAGGACGGAAGAGAACTCGTTCGGTCGGGCGCAACAGCAGACGTGTCGTCGGCAAGAGCCAAGGCAGAGGGGAAGAGTGGTGGAGGAGAGGAGGAGCGGAGAGAAGAAAGGACATGGGGTAGACGAGTAGTTGGAAGGCGTCTGGCTGAATGGAGTCGAAGTAACAAATGGTGCTTCGGTGCACACAGCGAGTGGCGACGGAAGTGACTGGAGCTCCGCAGACAAACGAACAGACGGACGGACGGACATGTGGACAGACAGTCATCGTGTGGCAGAGACGCCAGTGGGGGCCGATGACGACTGAATGTCGCCGACGGGGCCAACGCAACAGGAACGAGCCGTAGGGGCTCGAAGGACTCGCCGGGGGAGAAGCGGAGGCGAACACAAATGCTGTAATAATTTCGGCTATCTCAGACCTTCGAAGTCTGTGAACACTGCGAGAAATAGGCTCCTACGGACGATAAAGAAGCATTTTTCGGAGGGAAATCCAATGCCGATCCATGGCATTTGGATCCAGTGGGAAATAGCTCTAATTGATAACATTTTATAGGCTAAAGAGAGACGACATTTAAAATATCCTTCATTGCGAAAGTTCCCATAGAAACTTCACCGCGGAGAGTGTCCGTTAAGTCTTTTCTTGGACATTACCCGTAAAGAAAATCCCGCGAAGAAAAACGAGTCCCGAAGGATTCAACAAAGAGACCGAATGAAGGGAAGAGAGAAACGTTTATATAAAATCCGAATCCAGAAAAATGGACGAGAGCGTGACAAATGTCGAGGGAGTGAAATTATTTCAAGTGTGTCTCAGATGCGAGTTAATTTGCCAACATTTGTTGCTTTGTTACAAATTTTGTCCCTCTGGCGGCGTCTCCCTCCCTCTCGGTAGCTCTCCCTCTCCCTCTCGGTAGCTCTCCCTCTACCTCTCTTTCTCCCCGCACGCCCACAGAGATGCAGACAACGAGACACCGCAGCAGACACGAAGTGAGAGAGAGAGAGAAAGACAAACTGAGGCAAAGTCTACGAAGTGAGCGCGAAAGAGTCCCAACTGCACGTCGCAGTCTGGCAGTACGACCGACACCAACACGACGAAGCCAACGCGCACACGCGCTCCGTCGGTCGGTAGGTCTGGCGGGGGCGGACGCCGTGGTCTGGGACTCAAACCAGGAGCGTCTGCAGTTGCCAGACTGAAATGTGCAGCGAAGGACAAATTTGTTGTTGTTGGTGTTATTGTTGGTTTTGCCACTGTGAACTGTGCTATTGAGATTGCTGTTGTTGTTGTGATATTTTTAAATCCATTATGACGAAGTTTGCGCCACACGACCACCAGACGTCGGCGCCATCGCCGTGTGCGATTCAAACGCATTGCGAAAGGCGGACTATGGGAGGCAGGCAGGGGGCGGGGTCCGATGGGATGATGGGTAGTTGTGCCGAGCCTCGAATGGCCTCCGACCACCCCGATGTCCTCCAAGTCATCGGTAGGCGGCCGGGATGTGGCAGCAGACGACGTCGCAGACGATGCTGAGGTGCACCCTCAAGTAAAACCAATAACGACAACAACAATTTGTAAGCGCACAACTGAACAACACGAAAATGCACTCCCGCCCCACCCCTCCCTCAATTCCTCGCCCTCGCCACCGCCGACGCAGCGGTCCCGACGACATGCGACGATTTAACCTTGAAAACCGAGTCCAGTCTGCGCTCGGTACTCGGTGTCGGCGGCACTCGTGCTACGAGGAGTCGTGGCTGTGGTGCGTGGCTGCGGCGGGGGTGGCTGCACACCACTGAGAGAGACAAAGAGAGAGTTTCATTCAGTGACTTCAGCCGCGCAGAGTGCGGACGGGAGAGAGGGAAGGGCGATAGCACGGGGCAGAGTTGCCAGGCGTTTTATTATTAATTGGTTGACATATGTATATCTCCACATTAAACTATAGGTTGGAACCCCTGTATCCCGATACATATTCCCGGGCATATTCGACAGATATAATTCCAATTCATTAAACGTTTACTTTATTTATTTGATATTATTTTAAAATGTATCAAAATACATTCATGTACCGAATCCTTACAAATTAATAAAAATATTCTAACAAACTTCGGTTTTTAACTCATTTCGAAGGAAAAAACCTTAATTGAAAATATAAAGCAGAAAAAATTAAAAATAAATATTAAATGGCAACTCTGCACAGCGCAAATTGAAAGAAGATCCCCTGAGAATCTCAACTTGACAACGGCACGACTGTAGAAAATTTTCACGGGTAAAATCCTACAACTTGAAATGTCCGAAACTCCCACGAGAGGCGAAAAGTCCCTCTTGAGAGACGATAACGCTGCCGAAAAGGTGGCAACATCGGCCAGCCAGGCGAGTGATTGTGTTTTACGGTCGGCGACAATCGTTAGACTCGCGGAGGACGGAGAGGGAGAGATGTGACGCGAACACCGAGAGGGAGTTGCCACAGCGAGCGCTTTCGTATAAAAATCAAATGAAATGAAATATGTCTTCGAAGTGAACTGCTAAAACGAATTTACACCACTTTTGCGTGCGGCGACAAAGAGCTTTCTTCTGGGCCTCCCCAGGGCGGGGTTGGTCGGGGGCGGCTGTCTTTCGGTGGCCAAGTGCTGCTCGGCCAGACAGCGACAGACCCGGCCTCACATCGCCAGACCGGGCGACATTCGAAGAAAGCCAATCAGGAGGATTCCGATCCAATATGCAAATGGGAATGTCGTCGTCAGGTGGGCGGGCAAGGGAGGAGGGATTAGGAGGCTAAGAGGAGGGGCAAAGGTGAGACATGTGCGGGAGCGGAGAGGGAAAGAAGACTTCTCCAGACAAGAGGTTGGTGAGAAAGAGCGACATCGCATCCGCTGCCATTGGGAAATCTCGACTGGAAGCATTTAAAGGAATCTGTCTAGATGATTAGACATCATTAAAACCCAGGCCCAGACGACCTTGGGGGGAGAAATAGGAGCTTAAATCTTTATGCGATGCTTATGGAAATCGACCGAATGCAAACGAGGATTCGAGCCGACCTCTGACCTCTCAGCCGACCACTCGCCTCTTGCCACGAGGGGCTGCGGGCCCAACGAAGTAATTAAAATGGCGTATTTTGGCAGAAATTCCAAAATTGACTGCAAAGTCATGGAAATCCATGAAAATCCTTGAAAATTGCCGAAAATTCCCTCCAAGCATTTTCTTTTCATTTTGTTTTATTTTCACCAAGGCATTGTTGTTGCTTTCACGTTGTTGTTCTTCGTAATACGTGTTGTTGTTGTTGCTGTCGGTTCATGAAGGATTTAAAAGTTGGCGCTCGAAAAACTTGGGCGAAAACAACTTCTCAGACGAACGAATTTCCACAGCACACACACACTGCGGGGGAGAGGGAGATGGAGAGAAAGAAAGGAGCCACACACACACACACTCTTCACACTCTTCTTCCCCCGACGGATGTGCGCCAGACATGCGTGTGTCCTTCGGCGAGTGGGCGTGCGAGTGTGTGTTCGTTGGTGTTCGATATGGACGGCCGAATGCATCGGGCGTCCAAGGCTTCAATTATTTACAAAAGCCTCTCTCACCGTCTGTCTCTCTCCCCCACCCCCCTGCCTTGTTCATGTTGCCTCCTCCTCCGCCGTCGGTGTCTGTCTGGCTGGCTGCACCCTCCCTTATCTGTCTCGGCCGCTCGCCCTCGTCCTCTCTCCTTCGCTCCGTCTGGCTGGCTGTAAAATATTGGACTTTTTTCCTTCGGTGTCCTTCGACTGCCACTCGCCGTATGTCTGTCTGGTTGTCTGTCTCGTTCTCTCTCTCTTTGTCTGTCTCTCTCGGCAGCCAATTTTCGAGCACTCGTAGTCGTTGTGTTGTTGTAGTATTTGTGTGCTATTGTTGTTATAGGTGTTCATACTGGTGATGTTGTTATTGTTGTTTGACATTATTGTTGTTCTTGTTGTGGCGGCTGCATTGACCGGCTTGTTGCTCGCGTCGCTGTCTGCCCGAAAATGTAGACAACGATCTACAACAACAGCAATAATGCCGTCGTCGGTGGCAGTCACAACAAACGAAACAACAACAAAAACAGGAGCAATATTTGCAACAACATGAACAAAATGAGAAAGAATTTCAATGTCAAATTTTACGTAACCACAATTTTCGCCTCGTTTTCGTTTCATGGTCAGCGAAGGCGTCGAAGGATTGACTTTCCAGCCGAGGGGGCGACGAGGGTGGCCAGACTATTTGGTCATCGTTGTTGTTGTTGTTGTTGTGGTGTATCGTATCGCTTCGGCTCATTTGAAGGTCGCGCGACCAGCAACAGGACGACGACGACGGTGGCGGCAGGAGTCGGTGGGTTCCGTCGGCCGGAGGCGAACATAATCGGGGGCGGGAACGACTTCACAGCTGCCCCCGCTCCGCTGGCGGCCTATCGAACGGCGGGGAGGGGCATCCGAGAGGCGGAATCGGTATGCGGGCGAGGAGGTCAACCAAGAATATCTATCCTTGGATAGCACGATAAACACGACCAGCGGCAGGAGGATCTGTGTGAAGGAAGATCGAGGAACCCCTTAGAGAACTTCATCTAGACCCCACCGGACTCACTGAGATCGATCTGAGAAGCAAAACCCCATCGGTCCAATTAGGGAATCTCAGAGGCTTAAGAAAGGTCACAACAAAACGATTCACAAATGGTGTTTCCACCTTTCCGTCTGTTGACTCGAACTCGGCAACCGTTTGAGACAGGCCGAAGTTGATGGAATCCCCTCTCCTCCTCCACCCCTCCGAGAAAGCGAGAAAGGAATATCACTAGGGAGGACTTAAAGGATGTTTCATGGAATAATATCTCATTGCTAGATGACAACAGCAACAATAATAATAAGAATAAGAATAATAATAAATACTAATATAATACGTCTGAGTGATTTTTCAAAATGCACACGCAGACATAGACAGAACACACACACACGGCCCTGTCGACAAAGTAACAGACTCGGAAGGGCGTTGGATCCCATGAATGGAGCGGAAGGAGGCGAGGGGGGGGGGGCGTGGCAGGATGGGAATCGTAAAATGCAACAAAGTGAATCTGAATACGATTATTTCCCAAATTTATGTGCATTCGTGATGTGTTTTTAGTTGAGTGTCCACGCCGGCGTTGCCACAGTATGTGTGTGACGGAGGCACATGGCCGGGGTGGCAACGCCGCAACGCATGCACCACTTGCCGCACCGTCCGGACCGAATCCGACGGCTGCAGCAGACAGGATGCGTGGATGCGAGTGTGTGTGTTGGTGTGTCGTCTGCGTCGTCGGCCGATCCGGCAGCTGGACGGACAGACACATGGGTGGACGGACAGACAGATTGAATGGTCAGACGCCAGACGACAACAACAGCAATCATGGGGGCAAAAACTTCCACGATGCCGACGGACGGACGGACGGATGGATGGATGGATGCAGACACGAACACACGGATGAATGGTTGGCTGCTCGGACAGACAGACAGACAGACAGACAGACATACATACAGATGGACAGTGGAGCCGTGATGACAGTCGCAGCGACGACGAGATGTTGACAATGACACAGGCAAAACGACCCCGACGACCGTCGGGGCCACCCTTCAAATCAGAACCCAGACGAAGATTGCACTTGACAGACAGACAGACAGACAGAAAGAAAGAAACACAGAAAGGCAAAGTGTACAGGGAAGGGGCAAGGCAAACCGAAGAGGGAATAAGAGGAGGAGAACGATGATGATCGGCCAGCGACGTCCATGAAACGGAATCGCGATCTGCTGGATGGGCCCCGTCAAGATCGAGGAGATAAAGTTGGGGCGAAATTGAATTACAGAGAACAGATATCGAAGGAGAACGGGTTCGCGCCACCGGGGGGTCGGACGAGAGCAGCGGGAGCATCGTTGGCACAGTGGGGCAGACCTCGTAACTCGGTTCCCATCTCAAAAGGAGAGACCCAGAATCGTCCAGAGTGACAGAGTTCGACTTGGCCAGAAACCCCCCCCCCCCCCCCCCCCCTCACCTCCTCAGCCACTGCTCGCCGCCCTCCCTCCGCTGGACGGCCTTCGGTTTTAGTCTCCCAGGTCCATACAGGAATTTGCATATTTTTATCTGCGGCGAATGCTAATTATTACGTACTTAAACAAACTCTGAAGACTCGGAAACCCCGAGCAGACTCCGCGGATCGACCGTAAAATTGGACCCCAGTGGAGTGCTGTTGTTGCGGCTGCTAATCATAAATGTCAATTGCTGCCGTCAGTTCTAGCCGTCCCTCTCTTTGCCCTCTCTTTCCTGCACGATCATCGAGTGCCTGTTGGCCGCTGATGATCGCAAGGCCGAGGCTCGCGAACCGGTTGCCGCAGGTCGTCTGGCGTCCGCAGGGATCCATTCATGCCCGCCTCTCTGACTCTGTGTCGTCTGCGCCTCTCTCCCTCTATGTCTCGGTCTCTCGGTCTCTGTCTCTGGGTCTGGGCTGCAATCATCGGATCCGAACTGCGATCGAAGTCGAGTCGAAGGCTCAGTGCGATTGCGTCCACCTCCCGGCGCCCTGCCCCGATCTGGATGGGTTTCCTTAATGGCGACCAATTAGAATAAATGCATGTTTTTATTGTACTTGTTCTTGTTGTTGTTGTTAGCTCTTGGTGTTAGCACCCTGGTGTCCTCCGGTTTCCGCATCTTCTCCTCTTTGTAGTTGCATTTATGCATTCCATTTGTAATTTCCTGTTCATTGAAACTCTGTCTGTCCATCGGTCGCTCTGTCTGTCCCTCCGTCTGTCTGTCTGTCTGTCTGCCCCCCGCCGGACGAGGACCTCGAGAGAGCGGGTCGAGTTCCAGCTCGAGTCGGACGCGGAGTTGGAGGGACAGATCGTTAAATCGTAATAATTAGCGATCGCCTGAAATATCGGCGACAACGTTTATTAAAAATAATAAATGTTTATTCGCGATGTCTCTCTTGCCTTCCTCTTCCTACTCCTCCTCCTTCCTCCTCTCGCCCTCCCGCCCGATCAGCTTTTTATCTTTATTATTATAGACAGATATCATGCGATCGCCTCCTCGTTGGCCGCGGACTTTAATGGGTTGCCAGGGTATTTCTAGGCGATCGCCCTGTTCGTACCTCTCCCCGCGATGGACTTGTTTGCCGGTGGAAGGCCCGGAGGAGGGAAGTCTACTGGGAGAAATACCAATCCGCAGATTCTGTGTCATTAGACCTGGTCACGATCGCTGGGATTGATGCAGCAGTTGACGAGGGGGGTTCCGGATGATGTGAGGCTCTCTGTGGACCCAGTCGAGTCGCTCATGGGACGAGCCTGGTAATCCTTCTGGACTTGTGTGTCGACCTCGAGCCTCCTTTACTTCCCCCTCCCCCACTCTCCTCACAGAACGTGTCGACGGATCTCATGCGAGACACACGATAATCTGCGTTCTGATCGTTCGCTGTTGGGCCCAGCACCAGCTGAGGCCAGAACTTTGGGCATTTATTTCTGAGTCCTCTTAAGTGTGGCAGCCAATGGAGAGGAAGCCGGAGACGGCGAAGGCAGGGGACCGTGAAGAAGAAGGAGATGGAGAGAGAGAGAGAGAAACACACCCTGCACATGCAGAAAGGCTGCTCTCTCAGTTGAAGCAAATAGAGTGTGCGACCTTGAGAAATATTCCACTCCTCGCGTATCAACTTCGCCAGTGGCGGCAGCAACAGCAACAGCCATGGCAACAACAAAAACATCGGCTATATTATCCACACCGACATCAGCGGCGGCAACGTCATCATCATCGTCTCCATCCCCGTCGTCATTATCGCCGCAAAACAACAGCAACATCGTCGTGGCCAGCGTCGTCAACGAATTCGTCGATTCGTGGTGGTTGATGTCTGTCATGGTGTTGTTGCTTTTGTTGCTGTTCTTCGGATTGCGTTTCGTTGCGTCTGCCCGTCCGTCTGCCTGTCTGTCTGTCCGTCCGTTGATTCGCCTGTCCCTGTTCCCGGTCCTTGTCTGGCATTTGAATTTATGTCTAGAAAAAATTGTTCGCGCCACAAATTGTACACAAAATGCTGCAACAACTACGACGTCAACAACAACAACACGAACAACAACATCACCATCGACGTCACTTGGTTAAACATAACGACACCACGACATGGCAACAACAAAAAAAAACAACCAACAACACGTTGGAAACAAATTCATAGCGAAATTTTTTGGGGAATTTCGAGCCGAGAGACGGACAGACAGACATCGGTCTGGCGCAGACATCGATGATGAAGAAGAAGAAGAAGAGGACTGGTTGTGGCAGGGGGTGAAGCGGAGGAGGAGGGGCAATCAGACCAGACTCCTCGACCGGCCGTGCTCGGACTGTCCGCGTCTGGGTCTGCGTCTGGGACTGAGTCTGGGCTTTCCAAGTGGTTGCTCTTGCTGCCCACTACCACTAGCAGCAGCAACAATAACAACAACGGCAGCAATAACACCAGCAATCAAACAACAAAAATCCATCGTGATTCCAATGGCTTTCGGTCTGTCGCGAAGGCACAAAGAGAGAGAGAGGGAGAGAGAGAGAGCGGCGAAGCAGGGTGGACAGAGAAAAGAAGTGAGTCCAGGAGCGACGAGGAAGGGTTCACGATAGGAGACGACCATGGGCGAGTCGGGAGGGGCCTCGTCCGTGTCAGCCAAAGTCCGAAGGCGTAAATTTGCCGTCGATGCTGCACGGCTGCTGTCCGAGTCGAGGATCCAGTGCATTGCTGTCTGTCTCCCTCTCTCTCCCCCGCTTCCCCGGCTGTCTGTCTGGCTCTGCTCGTCCCCTGCTCGGGCCGCCTCCTCTCCACGCGCGTGGCCCGCCGTCTGGATCGTGGTCTGATTTGCATCGCAGGACACCGTGTGGGACGTCACGTAAAGCAGGCTATCGCCGGCCCGGCTCTCTGTCTGTCCGTCCGTTCTGTCTGCTCTGTCTGTTCGGGCCGTGAAAGTCGCAGCGGCGGCGACACTCGCAGACTCTCCAAATAAACGAATTATCTGCCTACAGTCGGGCCCGGAGTCCGGCTCAAACGAGCCGGTTAATCGGACCGCAGGTGGATGAGGCTTCTCGGCTCCTTGGATAGAGCTGAGAAACCTCAGGTTGGGGTGGGTCGCCGGGCCCTGGAGGGATCTCTGTGGCGGACGCACAGGGTGTTTCCTTTGGTTTTGATCTGGCTCGGATGGGATTCTCCTGAGTGAAAAGGAAGGCCTCAGAAGGTGATTTGGTTGATTGGAACTCGAACCTTTTCGAGTTCTCGGCAGGGTGCGTCATTCGGAGTGGATGGATTCTGTTTGGGGTCAGAGAAAATCCACCACATTCTCCTCATCCTCCTCCTCTTCGATCAACCACTCCCGGGCTCTTTATACAATTTGCGAAACAACTGAAATGAATATGAGAATTCGAGCTTCGACCCCAGGTCGAACTTCGTGCCAGACTTGGGGTAAAGAGGCAGAAAAATGGCGGCGACTTTGCAATTGCCAGGATTGCATTCGAGTGACACGCCTCGCGAGGGTTGCCAGAGTCAGAGAGGAAGAGAGAGAGGACAGAGTATTCTGTCAAAGGGTTTCCGGGTAGACACAGTAACAACAACAACAACAACCACACGGCAGTCGGAGGTGTCAATTTTTCAAATTACCAGCTTCGATTGAGCTGCGACTTTGGAGCCGTCAGAGTTCCCCACACTTTCTCCCTCTCTCTCCCTCATTGGTGCTAACCCTCTCGCTCGTGCACAGCGACCGCAATTCTTTATTTGCCTTCAACTTGAGTCTCGGTCGCCCTTGCTTCAGTCGCCGTGCAGCCAGCGGCGAACGACGCAGACGACGGCGACAGACGGTCGCTTCTTCATGCGACGGCAATGGTGGTCGCCCAGAGAGAGAGAGGGAGAGTGCGAGGGAAGGCGACAGCGACGGCGGACATCGGTTCGGCACAGTGTGATATGCGGGTCAGACGGCTTATCGTAATTTTATGCACGACCGTCTGCTGGTCGGGACAGACAGCCATGAGGCAAACAGCCACGGGACGGACTGACAGACAGACTCGGGATAGAATGACAGACAGACACCGGGCTGGCGATCTGCCGGACATGGAGCGCACTGACCGACAGGCAGACGGTCGTGTGGAAGACAGAAGGACATTTGCAGGGACTGACAGACGACGAATGGATGGACGGCTGGACGGATGGATGGATGGACAGACGGATGACGGAGCGTATTGAGATTGTCTCGTCAAAAATTGATAGGCTCGCGAGTGCAGCAACAACGACAACAACGATCAGCACAACAACAATGCCCAGCACGGCGACGACGATGATGATGATGACGACGACGTCAACAACAACAAAGTGGAAAAAATGCGCCGCACGTCGCCCGTCGTTCCTTCTCGCTCTCCCTTCGGACGGTCTATATCTCTCACACTCTCTTACCCTTTACATGTCTCTGTCTCACGCGGACGAGCTTTGGAATGGTTTTGGCGGGACAAGCGAGGAAATTATGCAATGCAACTACTAACTGCTGAGGACGGAAAGCAAGAGGGACAGAGAGAGGGAGAGAGAAAGAGGGCGAGTGAGTGAGGGCAATGGGCGTGGCAAACAGCGGGCGAACGTCGACACGAATCGCAAGTGGCTTCGAAGTGAACTCCAAAGGATGCTCATCGAGTCGAAAGTCTCAAGTTGATTGATGCAGCGACCGTCGGATGGATGGACGAGAAGAGAGATGAGTGGACAGACCGGCTGGCAAACAGACAGACAGCAAGACAGACGGCCGTGTGGCTGACAGGCAGTGTGGACCGATGGTTGCGAGCACAAAGCAGGCGTTTGGCCCTGTCTGGAGGGTTGTGGGTTGGTGGCGGGGAAAGGCCGAGGAATGAGAGGGGGTGACGGACACTTGAGGCTTTGAGACAATGAACAGATTAGTTCGAGGTTGCAGCAGCGTTCGCTCGTCCGGGACGGCTCCGTGAATGAACTCAATCAGAGCTTCGTTTGTTATCGATCAGGTTTTATTGTGGTCGGTGTTTGTTCTTGATATTTTTGTTGTTGTTGAAGATCTGGTGCCGATGGTTGTTGATGCGGTGGTTTTTCTTCTGAGGTTTACTCAGTCGAGGACTGGAACTGTCGGCACTCTCGTAGGACGACCGGCTTCGATGGACCTCAACCGATCTTAACCACGGACCAATTAATCCCGGCCCATGCATCAGGAAAGGCTGAACGGCTTGGGGGGTTGAGGACATCGGGGATGGAGTGGCATCGCTCCAGAACTCCCTGGAGTCGCCGACCAAAGGGGCAAAACTAACAAAAAAGCCAACTGCAACATCAAAAATAACCACGACAACAACAGCAACAACAACATGTACAACAAAAACTATAATAACAACAACTGTACCAAATGCTCGAACAAAATCATAAAAATAATACATTTGTTTTGTCTACCAACACAGACGATAGTAAACCAACAACAACCACAAAACCAATAACAACAACAACATGAACGCGACACCGCAGAAGGCAATAGTCAATAGCAAAGAGCGAGCGAGAAAGAGGGAGTGTGGGGGAGAGTGAGACAGGGCATGTGAAGTGCATGAAATTCGTGCAACTCTTGTGTTCGCACAGTGTGCGGGTGCTGTTTGTTGTTGTTGCAACGCAACTAATACATTCAATTGTTGTTGTTGCTACAGTAGTATGACAACTAGTCATTGTTATTGTTGTTGTTTGGAATATTTTGCATACCGAAATATTGTCGACTCAGCAGGCTCCCGGGTAGAAAAGGGAATTTTTGCTTTATCAGCAGGCGAAAGCCAGACGACGGCGAACCCACCGTTCGACGCCGAGGACGACGCCGACGGCGCTATCGACGCAGCGATGCAGCCACGAGTCAGGGTCGGGGTCAGCTGGGTGGCGGAGGGGGCGAGGCGTGGTCGCGTCGAAGGCGGCGACGACGATGACGACGGCTTGCAGTGCAGACGTCAACAATGTCTGGATGGATGCTTTTTTCCTCTGCGTCTCGTTTTTGTTCTTGTTGCTGGTGCTGTGGCTGTGGCTGTTGCTGCTGCTGTTGTTGTTCTTGCCATGGTGGTCGTGCTATTGTTGGTCTTCGAGTTGTTGTTGTTGTTGCCAGGGTGTCGTCATATTCCCCAGACGGGTTTCGCTCGCAAGTGCCGAAGGACGTCTGGCTTCGAGAGAGTCTGCTGGAGTGGATTCGAAGCAGGGACGCAGACGAGTGCGACTGGCATCCGGATGGCGGATGGCTTCGATAGTTCCAGAGAAAGAGAGGGAGGGAGACAGAGTGAGAGAAACAGAGGCAGAGCGAGAGGGTCGTTGGTCACTTCCTCGATGCGAACCTTCGTCCATGTCAGGCGGGAGAGCAACCAACATCGACGGCCGAGAGGACGACTCGATTCTCGAGGTCCCAGATCTCGTCGAAAGCACTCGATCTTCAGGGCCAAAAGGGAATGCATCAGGATCTGAGAGGTCGGGAGCGAGCGAGAGAGCGGGAACAATAAAAAGAAATCTTCTTTCTGTCTTCTTCTCCTACGCCGTTCTATGATCTCGTTGGCTTCGATCATAGATATCAATGCTGATATGGCGATGAGTGATCCAGCGAAACCTCTCAACCATCGCTTCATCCTGGCCCCCTCCATCCCTCGCTGTAATCATCCATCCACTCGACATATCACCCTCGATCCGTCGCCCTCGCTCTCCCCATGCACTCCATGGCAACGCTCCAGACGTTCCTGCAGTCGTGCGACCTTCGCCTCGTCCACCCCTCCTCCGCCTCCACCCCTTGTCGCGCCTTCGAGGTGTAGCCCAAGCTCGGTGTTGATGTAGCTCCGAACGAGCTGCCGCCGGGGGTTCGGGACTCCGGGGTCAAGGGTGGGCGAATGCAACGCCGTGGTCGCAGCTCCGTTTCGACCGATCGGAGTCTGGCGGGACTCGTGTCTGAGGACGCCGTTTGTGCTTGGTCGCTTGACAATGTCGTCGTTGTTGCTGGTATTGGTGCTGTTCTCGCTGTTGGCTCTCGTATTTACTCACAAATAATTGACATCACTTACAATCAGTCCTCTCAGACGAAGGGTGGCTGCCACGTCCTCGTCCCCTGCCTTACCTCCTTCTCGTCTTTCACTCTCCCGTCTCGCTATGATGATGCCATCTCTCCATCCTTTTCCCTCGTTGTACTCACTTTGCTCGTTGTCGTCGCAGCTTTTGTTGTACTCATTGTTAATGCTGTTGTCGTTGTTGTTGTTGTTGCTAGGTCGACGCAGACGTCGCGCACTTTGCATGGAATCGGAATCAAAATCAAAATCTGAATCTGACTTCGTCATAAAATCTCGTGCACAGATTTTCCATGTCTGCACGTCGGTGGTGGCTGCCGATTGGAATCTGCTCTTTGTCAGCAGCTTCCAGTTAAAACAGTCGCCTCCCCCCGCCTACCGGCCGTCATCAACGGATGAAGGTTTGGCGGCGAAAATAATCTCAACCCACTTTTCGGCGAGGTTGTTTTGATGTGTGCGAACCCAAGTATCCGTCCGTCTCTGCCACTGTCTGTCCACTTGGCCGGCTCACAATCTGTTCGTCTGTCTGTCTGTCAGGCTGTCTCGGGTTTCCCCGTCGGTCGGTCCCCCTCTCTGTTAGTCGCTCTGTCTGTTTCTCCCCTGTTGTACGAACTGTCTGTCTGCCTCGTTGATAGACTTCAAGTGAATTCGAGAAGGTCTGCGGCTGCAACAGGGTGAAACGTTAACCCTGACTCGTCGACTCGTGGACAAGGTTGTCACTTTTCAATTCTCATGGATCTGCATTTTCATGAGGTTCTATGGACATGAACTCAGATTTATCATAACTTTTAATTCACCACATATGTAGATAAATAACCCAAAATATAGTGTGTTCAGGAATAACAAAATATATTCATAATTATTTAGGTTTTTGGTTCGAATCACGGTGGGTGGTGCCACTTGTAGATTCAGATCTAAAAGAAAATTCAAATAATTCTATTCAGAAACATTGTGTTCTCAATATTATTTTTTCCTCATTCGCAAACATTCTTGATTTACAAAGATGGATTTTTTGAAAACAACTTCTTTCTTGCGAGTGTACGAAATTGAGTTGGGATGTTGCGATTACTATTTCGTCCTATTGGAATATTTTACCCTACATACTGAATTTGGTAAGGAGATAGTGTTCATCCAGAAAGATAGGGATTGACCCAAGATCCTAGACTATTCCGTTCTTCCGGTTAATACAAGAGACGCAGTCTTCGGCGCTCCAGTGTCAACTGGTGGGATCCCCTGGCCGGAGCTACTGCAGCCTTTTCTCTTCTTAGCGCCTCCCTCCCTCTCCATCACTCAGGAGCAGGGGTCCGAAAACGTTTTTTTTTTCAAATCTTTCATTAATATTTATCTTTGAAGACAATTTTATATTTATCTTAAACGATAAATATATGTTACGATAAAAAAATGTTTCTCGCAACAGTTCTTCATCGCAAAGATAAACTTTCGTTCACGAACAAAAACCATTTTGTACGCAAACAAATCCTTTTATTTTTTTCGTGAAAATAAAAATACTTGTCGCGAACAAAACAATATCTCTACGCGAACAAGTAATAAATATTGTCGGCGAACAAAGCGTTTTTTTCTCCGCAAACAAAACAAAATGTCTACGCGAACATGAAGAAAATATCTTTTGCGATCAAACCTTTTTGTTTTTTTCGCGAAAACGTTTTGTCTCCTCGAAAACGTTTATTCTTCATCTCGAAAACGTTTTTTATCTCTACACGAAAACGTTTTTTATCTCTACACGAAAACGTTTTTTTTCTCTACACGAAAACGTTTTTTTCTCTACCTGAAAACCTTTTCAGAGAATGAATGATGAAGGAATGGAATTGGTTCGCGATGGTTCTGCGTTTGCCTGTTGTGCTCGTTCTTTGCGATTCGTTAGGTAGGTACGTACGGTATTGGTAAAAAAATTGAGAACATGTCGAGTGAAGCAAAACAATGAATAATCCTGATCTAACTTAAAGATGGGACGTAAATAGTTATTTGTAGAAATAGAAAAATGAACTAAACAAATTGTAGATTTTCTTTCAATAAATATTCAAACTGCATTTTGAATTTTTAAGAGCAAAAAGGGTTATATAAATGACATTGAAGTAATGTATGAAGTATTCATTCAAGTTCCTATCCTGCAGGTAGGACTCTTTTCGTAGCCAAAAACTGTACCTACACCCACATATCTACCTACCTAACTCACAAGAAATGAGCTCGACCGTTGACCGGCGAATGCAGGACCATCGCGAACAAATTCTTGGAATCATTCATTTGACGCTGAAAACGTTTTCGTGTAGAGAAAAAAAACGTTTTCGTGTAGAGATAAAAAACGTTTTCGTGTAGAGATAAAAAAGTTTTCGCGAAAAAATCGAAAACGTTTTCTCGGAGGACAAACGTTTTCGCGGAGAAACAAAAACGTTTTCGAAGTGAAAAAACGTTTGTCGCAAAAGATATTTTTTCTTGTTCGCGCAGAAATATTGTTCTGTTCGCGAAAAGTATTTTTATTTTCTCGATCAAAAAAAAAAAAAGTTTTTGCATAGAAAGAAGTTCTAGTACGCGATCGATGAGAATCTTACATGATAAAAATATTTTTAACTGCTAATGATAAGTTCGACCGCGGACAGAACTTTTTACACGTCGCAAACGATATTAATTTTTTTATTTGCGATGAGAAACAATTGCATCGTTCACGAAAAGAATTAATTTTTCATCATTGATGATAGTTTTTTTATGGTGAAAAACCAAAGATTAGAGTTTTTGAGAGATATTTTACGAACCCTGCTCAGGAGGCGGCACTCAAATCGCACCACAACGGAGGCAAATCAAATGAAGGCAGACGAGGAGAGCGAGAAAGAGCGAGAGTGGGTGTCGAAAGAGGGAGATGCTCAAATAAAGTGACGGACAAATAAATGCCGTCGTCTGTCCGTCCGTCCTTCTGTCTATCCGTCCGACTGACATTACGACCGAGCGATATTTTTTAAACACAAATTTTTGCTTTTAATGACTCACACCTCGCGTCTCGCGCCAGACGACGAGCGACAGAAACAACAGACCCAACAACAACCATACAACAACAACACCGTCAGCGGTCCCAACAACGCCAGACAAACTGCCGTCCGACCGTCGCACAGGGGGACGAAAATCAATTGACTCATTTTAAGTTAAAATTTTGGAAATAGCATATTTAAAAGTATTCTCATTTTAATACATTTGTTACTCCCAAAACAAGACATAAAATATTTTCATATGGAAATACTTTGACTTTTCTACAAAAAATACTATTGAATGCAATTTCAACAATTCATTTAAAATTAAAATTAAGTTCTTCTTATTTTTCCTTTTCTTTAATTTTACTATATCTAGAGTTGATCGCTGTTTTCTATTATTGAAAATCTTTAAAATTGTTTAAGATTAAGAAATAAGTATGATTTGTATGGGATCGGCCCACTGTGCGACGTCGCGAGTCCGAGTCACAGTGCATGGCGGCGACGCAGACGCTACGTCGGCCACGGCGAAGGCGAAATTTTGACGCTCGGGGGAATCGAGTGACTCGAGCGATTGTTTCAAAGAGCGCGCGCGATGGAGCGAGGCGGGGGCTGCGGGGTAGCGTGGGATTCGCAGGAGAGAAACGCATCGCATGGATATTTGCGAAACCCAGACGTCGAGACGTCGAGGAACAAACAAATGAGTAACGAGAACCGAGCCGAGGCACCAGGCCAGACAGCGGGAGGGAGGGAGAAAGAGGAGGAGTGTGAGGCAGACAGACAGACAGCAGTCAGTCAGACAGCAGGACGGGAAGCGAATTTCGGGTCCGGCTGAGACCGAGATGGATGGGTGCAGACCATTGCAGGTGCAAGAAAGCCGGGTCGAGACTAATGGCTGGGTCCATGGCGGGGTGAGGGAGACAAATGACCAGCCGAGGGAGACGAGAGGAGAAATTAGAATAGAGAGAACTAGAGAAAGGTAGTTTGACAGAGAAACAAAGTGATGTGAATGAGTTGTGGAAGGCGAAAACAGAGATGGAGACAGTGTAGATATGTCTGCCGTGAGCTGATTCATCTACCTGCGAAGGATGCAGCAGACAATGCCACCACCCACCAGCCTCATCCGCCTCTCGATAGATCTCGAATTTGAATCCATATTTTCGCGAATTTCGACGAGCCCCAAATTCGAGTTAATGACTTGGAATGATTACGTTTCACTGAGGCATCGTCGTTGTTCCTTTTCCTTCGCTCGTCTGTCTTCGTCAGATTCTTCTTATTATTTTTCACTTATTTTCGGCTTGGCTGTGGCTTTTATCGTGGTCTCATAATTGCGATTATTGCAATCTCTCTCCACATCGCTCTTGTTTCCCACTTGTTGTGGAGTCCACTCCCTGCCAGTCTGGGGTCAATCTATCCCTCTCCCACCCCCCTCTCTCTCTTTCACTCTCGTGCTTTGCTTTGTCTATTGGTGTCACCGTCCCCCTGGCCTGGGCGCGAGAATGAATCTCTCGCCTCCTCATCGTCGTCGTAGTCATCGAACGTCATCGTTGGCAACTTTTCGCCCCAAACGTTGTTTTATTGCTCGGGTTCGATGTTGCTGTCGCTTGTTGTTGCTG
Organism: Coelopa frigida; assembly: GCA_017309665.1. Taxonomy (NCBI): domain Eukaryota; kingdom Metazoa; phylum Arthropoda; class Insecta; order Diptera; family Coelopidae; genus Coelopa; species Coelopa frigida. The sequence goes on from CM029563.1 coordinate 14,010,836, forward strand.
TAATAGGTAATTGCTGTTGTTTTTGATGTTTCCTTCGATTGTCTGGGTTCATTGAAATTTGATTGCAGTTTGCTGAACCCACTGAAGATTCGCTCACTCACTCTCTCTCTACTTCTCTCTCTTGCTCCCCTCTCTTCTCACACGATGCAATCGACACCTCACGACGCGAAACGAACGACTGCAACGACGACGACTCGACGTTGTCTCCAGACAAAGGTTCTTGGAAATCCGGTTCCGAAGAAGGCTCTCAGGGAAGAGGGAGCGCGAGTGAAGAGAGAGAGGGAGACAGGCCAAGTGGCTGTGGGGCCTCCGAAACCTTCAGAAGAAGATTTCGTTCAGCAGGCCCCGGGCTGTGAATCCGGCTCTGGATTTCAAAGGAAGGAAGCCTGTAGAAGCAGCCTCCGAGAAGTTTGGGTTCCTCCACCGCCCAATGGAGCAGGGTCCATCGCAACTGACAGTGCTGCCAAGTTTCCATTGCCATCGAGGAAGAGTTTTCTTTCCTCTCGACAACTGGCAGACGTCATTAATCATCGTCATCGGAGCTGCCTTCTCTTAATTTTCCTCTATTTATTGTTCGTTTCGCCACAATTGCTGTTTTTGTTGTTGTTTGCTGTTGTTTGTTGCTGTTGTTGTTGGCTGGGATTGAATAGGTGTTGATTTGATTGTGTAACGACGCATCCTTCGGTCGGCATCATCGTCATCATCTCACCTGCGATCGATTACGCCTCGCCGTCCGAGGCATCACGCGAATCCGGCCCCACTCATCCCCAGCCCTTCCCTTCGATCTCATCGTGGCTGCGATTGAAAGGCTCGGCACGTCGTCGGAGCTAGCAATCGGGCAGCTGTCCCTCTCGCACTCATCAAGGCCACTCCATTGGTCGCTCTCTGGCCGGCGAGACAGGCCAGCGGGCGGCGGACGGACGGACGGACAGGCAGCCAGGTGGATGGATAGGATGGATAGGTCTATCGATAGGTCGATAGAGAGCGAGGGAGATAGAGCACCGTGTATTGTTTGCTTTACCTGGAAGTGTCCTTTTCGAAGCCTGCGAGGTGTTGTTTCGGATGTTGTTTTTGTTATTATACTGATGTTGTTGTCGCCCCTCCATGGCTTTCGTTGTTACTAATGCATCATTTGTTGTTGCTCCGGCTGCCGCAAATGTTCTTTTGTGGCGAATTTCAATTCAATTACAAATACTACATTAACTGCAGCCACCAGTGTTGCCAACGACGTCTCTTGCTCGTGGCAACTTTAAATTGGCACATGTTGTTGTTGTTACTATGGTGCTGCATCATTAATTTTCTGGCCGCAGACAACTCCTGCTATCTCCTTCTCGCCTCCCTTTGACAGGCACGAAAGTCACTAGAACTAAATTTCTTTCCTTCTCCTTCTCGTCATCTCTCTCTCTCTCACTCACACTTCACTTCTCACCCTTTTCTCGAAGTTGCACCGATCAGTTTCTTAATTGAAGAAAGTGTTGCAGCACTTTTGTGCCTCAGTGTGTGGTTTTTCTTCCCCCTCAGCTTCGGCTCCACATCTATTTAATACAAGGTAAAATCTCATTCATTTTTTGTCTACGATTTTTTTGTTGTTGTTGCTAATTCATTGTTGTTGTCGTTGGTGCCCTTCGCCCTCGTTTCTTTGTCTCGTTCATCAATGCGTTCATTGTATGTCAATGAATGTCTCTCCCTCTCTCTCTCTCTCTCTCTCTCTCTCTATCTGTCCTCCATTGCAAGTCTTTCTTTGTCGCATTGTTTATCTGTCCGACGGTAATTTGTCTGTCCCTCGGTCGTGCTGTTCACGAAGCTTTGTGAGAACTCCAACTTTGTTGCTACAATTTCTTGTTGTTGGTGCTGCTCCGCATGCTGCACTATTTCCCTCCCCCGATTTCAACGACATTTCATCTCTCTGTCCCTCAACTCATTTGTCTGCCTCTCTCTTGTCAGGTTGTCGTTATCTTATTTTTTTTGTCGTTGTCACCTCTGAGCGGCTTAGCTTCTCAATTCTTTCTGACGTGTCTTTTGCACGATTTTCTGCCTGTCCTTCAGTCCGTCCTGCGGTTCCCCTCCCTATCTGGCACTTGATCTGTCTTTCTGTCGAATTCACAATGACTGCATTTATGTCACTGCGATCACGTCTCTCGCACACACTCGCACATATCTATATCGCACTCTCTCTCTCCGTCTTCCTCGCTTCATCCCTCCCTTGCTTTCATTTCGACCGAGCAGACATCTACTTTGTATTCAATTGTTTTTTACCTCATTCGTAGACTTTGCAAACACTTTACTTCACTTTGCATCTACCCCCGAAGCTCCCTCTCACCATCGACGGGGTTGCTAATTAGCCCAAGCAGACACCTTTTCCTCCATCTCCCTCTCCAACTCCATCCCTGCCCTTCTCGGCTCGTTCTTTCTTTAAAACGTGTTTTGCTATGTTCGAAGAATTAAAGAAAGAAACAAGTGGGTTCTTTATAAAAGCACAGCAATTATAAAAGATCGATTGGTAAACTGTAAATATCTAAATGAGCAGAAACGATCAATCAGAAACGGGGACGAGAAGGGAAGATTTGCAAAGATATACCCAGATCCTTGCCAGGGTGACCTTCGTGCTTCGATCAAAGGATCGCAAAACCAGGAAGACCCAGCATGCTCCGTCACTCATACGACGAGGTGCACAAGCTTTCCACCCTACCTCCCTCCTCCCACGAAGAGCAAGACCAACTGCTATAACTACAAGGTAAATGTTGATGATGTTTCTTCATCAGAAGCAGCTTTGTTGACTCTGCACAAACACAACAACACCAACAACAGCAACTAACCGATTCGCATAGACTTTGGACGGAACGCTATCGGAGAGCAAACAACAGCTGGGTCTCGCTGCGTATGAGCAACTTTTCCAGAGTTATTCTTATCTGTCGTCGTATCCAAAACCGAGACCACGGAAGAGCGGCGGGTGCGGACAGACAGCGGTAGCCGGTCGTCGCCAAGTGGTCCCTGGTGAGGACCGACGGCGGTTGGCGTTCGTTCGTTCGGGCCAGCGCCAGACGACGCTAACAAATGAGTTAATAAAATTAAGCGTTTATTTGCCGATCGGATAGTTGTTGTTGGGCTGCGGTCGTTGCTGGGGCGACTGGCGTTCGTCGGAGATCTCGTTAACACAGCCGTCTCTGCGATTGGCAGCCAGGTAAGCGAAATGGGCCAAGGCGACGTGGGCAGTTGATTGGGTCCCGTCTGCAACTACTCGTTGCGTGTTTGTGTGTGTATACGATTTAGTCCTAATTTAATTTCCCACTTTAGCAGTGTTCTACCTTGTTCGTCTTCGGAGACTCGTTCTCCGAAGATTGGCCTTCTTTGGAAACTCTCCGCACTAGGGAGTAATCGGATCAAGTGGGTAGACGGAACGAGTGGCTCATTAGTCATCAGTATCCAGCGATGAACTCAATACTTTCCTCTTCCACGCAGGATAACATTGAGGGATACTTAAAACTGAATTGTTATTCAATTTCAAGAGAAAATATTCCTTTTGCCAAAATGCAACCCTGCCTGCATCCCGTTGCATGCGCGCAGTTTTCTCTACTCAACGTTCATTGCAAAAAATCGGGAAAGATAGGCATCACTGCTCTGCCATGCGGCTCTCTCCAACTGTCAACTTGCGAGAGCGAACACGAAGCAGTTAAAAACGAGAGAGCGAGAGAGAGCAAGTGGCTGCGAATATGGGGAGAAACAAGAGCAGAAACTCAAAAGCTTCCGCGGCGGTGCTCTCGAAGAGCGTTTATAAAACTACGTTTTACCACTACCGTAATGATTCACTGCGCTTTCCACAACCTGAAGACTCAGTTTTTCACTAAAAGAAACCGTTTATGTATGTTATAATCCTATGAATTCCCAAAAAAACGTAGCTAGCACGTTTTTATCGAACGATTCTTCCCTTCAATCGGTTGTCAATCGTTGCCATCCACCGACTTCGTGATGATTTACGCTGGCAACACTGCTCGCAGACGAGAATGGATGGAACCACGGAGGGCGAAAGCGTCGGTCGCATGAAGCAAAAAAAGCTAAATTCGAGCTGTGGCCGACGGTGGCGAATCAGTTGCTCGAGAGACAGCGAAGCGAGTGAACTGTGTTGTCGTGAGCGGTCGGTAAACGCCGTGAAAAGTAAATTGCGCTCGATGCAGGGATGAAAAAAGTGAAATATTTGCAATTTCAATGAAAACACGTCGAAATGAATAATACATAAACTGAAACTTCCGAATTAGTTCGTGAGGCCGCGAAACGATCGATGTCCAAAGATCGGGAATTTGAAAATATTTGAAATTTAGAGTTAAAAGAAAGCGAGCCCAAGAAGTGAAGCGAATGAGTGGACAAGTATTTTAAATAGTGAAAAATCAATAGAAGAAATAGATAAAACTACGGCCACCTGAACCAGAATTTGATAAAAACCGCGGGGATTTTGTTGAGACTCGGCAAGTGCAACAACGGCAAGAACAACAACCACGTCGTTTTTGAAAATAATGAAAATTTGCTATTTTCCACGACGAGCGCGACACTGAGAAAAACACTCACACACACACACACACACTCGCGTGCTCGTTGACAGTGTGCGAGCGAAAAGCAAAATAGAAACGAACGAGAGGCCGAGAGAAGTGGAAAAAATCGTTAAAAATCCTCGAATAAACAAAGAGAAGAAAAAAAAACATTGCGCAGACAGTTGTCGACGCCGCAGCCGCCGACCTGACCGTCGACTGCCACCCACCGACCCCTCTGCTGGGCCATTGTGTTGTCGTGTTGTTTTTGCAATTGAACATCGCGTCGCGACTGCAACAACAAAGCGCACAGCGAATGACGTTATCCTCGACATCGTTGTCGTCGTTTGCGTCATCGTCGTCGCCTGAGCGTCTTCGGGCATCCGCCGTTTTGGCAGACGGAACAACAACATCACCATCAGCAGCCGCAGCAGCAGCACTCAGTCGGCGCTGAAGCATTAGAAGCGTTGAAGCGAGCGTCGCCGTAGCAGCTGCGACGTCTCGTGTACGCGTCTCGCAATCGCTGCCGTCGTCGGTGGCAGCGCCCCAACAACAAGATACGCATTTCTCTCACTCACGCAGTCGCCGAGTGATCGTCGGCGCGTCCGACGTCGGTCGCTCTACACAACACTAGCAACAACAACAATAGCGATTGTTTAAAATAAAAGCGCTTCGTGTTTTGTTGTTTTCGGTCTCGTTACACGCGTACGAAGTTGCCTTGCCTTCTGTTCGTTTGCAGAAGCAGCGGCGGCCGCAGAACGACGACGGCGAGCGAGGTTTTCGTTGTCTGCAACAACAAAGCGTAGATTTATTCAGTTTAGAGAATAAAAACAACTGAAAGAGAGAAAATTCTGCTTGCGTTCCTGTTTTAAGCATTCCTACAAAAGCAACCATAATATAATCATAATTAATACAACACCACCATTGTTTCAACATTTCAATCACAACACAAGAGAGCAACAACAACATCCTCAAAACATAACCTCAATCAATGATGTGCAGCTGAGAGTAAAGTAGCAGAGCCAACAACAAAGAAAAAACAACCACTGCAACAACACACAACTGCTGAGTGTGAGACGGAGAAAGAAAGCGCAATATTACAGGCGACGAATAGTGATTTTTGCAATATTTTTCATTATTTAAGAGAGTTTCCAAAACAAAAAGTTCTTCAATTAAATAAATGTATTCTATTTAAATATAAGAGAAAGTTGAAAGGAGCAAAGTGCAGCTGAGAAATAAATATAGCTAGGAAGAGCACGAAAGTTAGTCAATGTCTAGTAAAATCTTAAAGAATAGCGTGTGTGTGAAAAAGTAGTATAAATAAATAACCTATAAGGAGTAGCGAAATACACAAGTTTACTAATCAAATCGAACTGCACGAGAATAAGGCCAACAAGCTCACAATCGAGCACTGGGAGCAGCAACGTGAGTAACATTTTTTTTTATGGTATTTTAGCCCTTGGAGAAACAGATCTCAGTTCGATCGAATTTGAGTTTTTTCCTCCTGAATGTAATTAAAACCGCGAAATCAAGGGTCGATCGTAACAACAAATCGTGTGCGAGGCGAACTCCAAATAAAACAGTTGTTCGTCGCGACGAACGTTCAACTGAAGCCGAGTGAGCTGTCATAACTGTTCTCTGGCTAAAAATATCGGGGAAATCGACGAAAATAGATCCAGAATTCCTGCTCGAATTCCTCGGCAGCAGGTTCAGCCAGAACAACAAAGTGGCAACAACAGCGGCTATGGAAATAAGCATGAAACATCAGTGGGAAATAAGAGAAAATATAATCTGTGGGAATAGCAGGAAGTCGCAGTAGACGAAAGAAAGTTCGCAAAATATTTATGGATAGTAAGAAAAAAAAAAGAAAAATAATGCTGAGGAAGAGAGATGTGAATAGGAGTATATTTCGATATATACTAAAGATTATAAACATATTTATCCAAGGGACATACATACATCAGTTTCAAGAACTCAGGACTTCTGACCAAGACCAGATGCCTGCAATCTCCTCCGAATATTCCATAAATCTGATATTTCAACAGAACACAAAAGTTCAGCACTTGAGGACATGAGAGAGATATTTCAAAATCGGGGAAATATTTTTTAGAAAATAGAAATTATTAAAGATATAATTTTGAAAACCGGGCAAAACACAAATTCCTTTGCTACGCACATTTTTTTTTTAATTTACGACCACGAACGCCTCATGTAGATCGCGCCAATTACAACAACAGCTGCGGATACAACAACAAAAAATTAGTAGCGACAAAAAATAAATTTTGTTGTTTCTTTTTATTGTCGACAAAAAAAAAAACGCCATTCGTCAGCAACAGAGGCTGGTCCGGCAACAACAACAACAACAATAATAATAATAATAAACACATGAGCAGACAAGCTGTTGTTGTTGGTGTTGTTGTTGGTCGATTTTGATGTTTTCAGAATTAAATAGTTTACTGTTGTTCCTGATGCTTTGGCTCGGTATCGCTATTTAACATTATTAAATTTTTAAATATTAAATTCATGTTCATGTTGTTGCTGTTTTCGAAGTTGTTGCTGCTTCGGTCGTCCGCCCGTCTGTCGTCAGCGCGACGCGACTCGTCGAGAATTCCATCCGTCGCTTGACAACATTTCGCGAGTCGCATCAAGAACAGGAAATCGTTCGACTCCATCGAAAGCCGCTCGCGATCGCTTCCCATTTAGGGAAGTAATTAAGCCGGCTGCTGCTGCTTCTTCTTCTTCCCGGCCACTTGGTCGCTATGTGACGTCTGAATAATTTTTAACAGATCAATTATTCATAAAAAGCAAACAAACGTCCTCCTTCCCAAGCCATTGACGCAGAAAGAGTGTTGGAGATCGGAAGCGGAATTGGGCTTTAAGAAGGATGAAGAATTATGTGAAAGATATGAAGTTATAGATATGTAAACTAAATTAGAGCCAGACCTCGAATCGAAAGAGGTTTGTGTAAAGAAACGAATCTCAGTTGCGGCTGAAAAGCGCTTCCACCGACCCTCGTGGGCCGAATCCCCCTTGCGCTTCGTTCGCTGTGAGGCGGGTTTTGTTTGTCGATGCTTCTTCATCTTCTTCTTCCCACTATTCCTCCTATTCTACATACGTGTTTCTTCTATTGTTGCATATTTTTACCACACTCTCTCCCCACCACTCCGCGACCTGAACTCACCTCACTTCACCTCACCTCGTCGACCGAGTGCAGTGAATTTTCTTTTCTTCCGCTTCGCACGCTGTTGTTGTTGCTTGTTGTGTTGTTGGCTTCTTCACTCTTTCCACGTCGTCGCCGTCATCGTCCTCTATAACTTTTATGCTTCTATGTGGCTGATATTGTTCTTTCTCCCTTGTGTGTTCTTGTTGTTTTATAATCATTTTCTGCTATTGCTTCTGCGGCTTGTTCTCCTTCGATATGAGGCTTTTTTATGAAAAATATTCTCCACTCGCATCACACACAGACACACGTTTCTAGGTGAGTGTTGCGGAGTGAAGATAGACATTTATATGGTAGTATGTGTGTGTGTGTATGTTTCTGCCTATGTATGCTGTTGTTGTAGTTGCTATTGTTGTTGTACGCAAATCACTTCCGTTCAATGAACTCATGCGTAAGCGTTTTTATGCTATTGTTGTTGCTGCACATAAAAGACCCCTTGTTTCTCTCTCCCTCTCTCTCGGATTTCTCCACTCCTTTTCGCTCTATGCTTTTTACAAACAACCATTCATTGTATGCACGTTGTTTGTTGTTGCTCGGTTTGATGTTTTGTTTTTATTGCTCGCCAATTGCCGCGAAGTCGTCGTTACACATCGTTCGGCGTCTCTCGGTCCAAGATGGCGGCAGCCCGAAGCGGAGCTCTGTTGCCATGTAAAGTCAGCGATTTATTGTTGTTATTGTTTATGTTGCTGGCGGCTTCATTATCTCCACCGACACCAAGAGCTTCGCCCGCCTCAGCTCACTGACACAGGGTCAACCGCGTGTTCGTCTGACCAGACACCGATTTATACAGTTCGGTGGAAGGCCAAGGAGATCAAAGAGTTGATTCAGAAAAGAATCGGACAGATGTTGGGTCTGTTCGGAGTACATGGAAGGGGGTTTATAAACTAGAAACCAGTCTAAGGAAGCGACGTGGGGCCAACTTTTGTTGGAAACACCCGCATGTTATATATTATATCCACCGTGTGAATCGGTTTCTCCCTTTACCGAACGAAGTCTGCTTCTTAGTGTCCTCCTTATCGAATTGGTCTTTGTCTTTGTCTACCGGTTTTATCGTTTCTTGGTGACTTCATTATAATAAAGCCATACCACTAACACTGATAGTCTAGACACACAAATCTATCACGTCCTCACTATTAGATAAACGAATATATTTCGCAGACTTTGACCCAGACAGCTTGACAACAACAACAATAATAGTAAAAATCTAAAAATAATAATCACAAGTAGACAACTATAACAACAACAATGACGAACGACAATGGGTAAGAATAAGAAGAAGAAGCCGAGAAATTACTCATGATTTCGGAGAGAGAATAAAAAGAGTTCCAAAAAAGCACTGAGTAAAGCAACTACAACAACACGTGAAATATAGCACTAAAATGCAGAAAATTCAGCTCCTACAGCAACAGCAATCGAAATAATCATCATTAAAACAATTACAACAACAGTAATAAATTACAACAACTAATTAACCGTCTGGAAACACTCGGCATTCGGTACTTTTTTCACTTTCTGCACTCTCCAGTGGGATGGGGCGGGGGTACGGGCGGAAGGGAGCAGGCAACGTCTGTGCGAAAGTAAGGTCGTCGTCGCTGCGATAAGAAATATAATAAACTGATAATTTTTCTTTTTGCTAACAACTCAATGCCGTTTCTAGTATTTATTCCTTTTTCATTTTAGGAATGCAGACATAAGAAATATGAAATGAAGGTACATAACAACAATAATTCATTAGTTGTGACGAGATAGTAAACAAACAAAACTACAGGCCAAATCAATGCAAAATCAAAGCAGGGCAGAATAACTATTTTAGGCAACAAAGAAAGAAAAACCTTCCCAACTGGGACAATTGCAGCAGTCGAAGTTAGTAACTACGCAGTTTCCCACCGCGTTATCATTTTCTATTCCATTTATTTTTATTCATAAAAGACAAAATCAACGGGAATAACGTAGACTTTGACAACACTGAACTGGAACTGACGGCCCAGTGCTGGGAAGCGACGCGTTGGAGCCTCGGACGAAGCCGTCAGCGTTTTCTAGTTCGCTTTAGTTATTTGCGGTCTCTCGCTCCCTCGTCTCCTCAGCTTTCCGTCTCTTCCTCCTCCTCCACTTCTTGTCCTTCCTCTCGCCCAATTCGACTGAGTTTCGCAACTCATGAAAAGCTTCTTGTAATGAACTTTAAGCTTCGTTTGTACGAAGGGATTTCAACAAAATCCCTCGCAGATCTGCGTCACAAGCTAACCACAACATCGTCTGTTTCGTCTGTCGGGCGACAAGAACAACATTATCGCCACCATCAGCCGCCGCAACAGCAACTACAACAATAACAATGTCATGAGACAAACTTCTAAGAATTCTGTCTGCTTCGCGCTTCGAAGCTCTTTGTGGCTTCAAATTTCTTCCGAGCGAATTCTCGCCCTCCTCCGCCTCAAGCAAATCTCCTTTATTTTCTCCCCTCTCAAGTGCTCCTAATGCCTCCTTCTGACATCCGTCGTCCACGGCGTGCCTCGTTTTGCTGTCTGCCTGTGGCCTACTTTTGCTTTGGTCTCCTGCCGGCCCTCTATTCTCCTTCGTTCCCGCTTTTGATTTATATAACTTGGCAAGAACAACAACACGGGTCTGTGTGTCCTTCTGCAGGAAGCGTTCCTCGCCCCTCGGCATTAGAGGAATTTTTGGGTTCTCTCCAGAGTTTTTGCCCCGTGCCTTCTGCGTAGTTGGTCCTCGTTCTGTAGTGTTCGCTCGAATGTAGGTCAGCGTTAATTGCTTTCGCAGGAATTCGCTTCTGCCGGAAGGGAAGGACGCACGAAGCGGATCAATTATACTGCAGACATTCATCGAATATGTATGTGTTTTATTATAATTGAATTGAATTTTAATTAACCTCGGAAAACATCGAAAAGCTATGATTCTCTGAGTAAAAACAAAGTCGTAAAAACATCGCTGGCCGGCCGACCGACCGATAACGCGTCACTTGCGCCAGCATCGCCGTCGGCCGTCGACAGACATTCGACATTGCGATAGACAGATTCGTCTGTTTGGCTCTTTTGATCACTGGCAGTAGTTTCATTTATTGACGAGCGAACTTGTAGTGTACTCAATAATTTCCGTTGAAATGCATTTCTCAAAGATTCCAATTATATGAATACGTGAGATCATTTCATCGTTTTATTATATATTTATAAATTGTATACTTCTATTATGTCCGATTTTTAATATTTTGCACGTCTCTTTTATTATTCTCTTAATTCAATCCGTGTTATTTTATATTCTGATTTAAGTAGCAACTATTTTATTGCAGAATACTTTTTATTTTCGTTCGTCGTTCTCTCCTTGTCCTCTCTGCTTTTTAACCCTGTAATTCTATGTTTTTTCCACTCGTTCCCCAGATGTTTACCAAGTGTCTGTGTGTTTTCTCCTCTTTTTCGTTTGTTTTTCGTCTGGTGCTAAAAATAGGCAGACACTTTGTCGCGCCGTGTAAATGGATCTAAAATGTTCATAGCAGACACTCACACACGCTTACCTCGCTCACACGCACGCATCGGTGTATTGGACACACCTCCCTCCGTCTCGTCACCATTTGGCAAAAAACATAAAAATCGACGAATAGTTATCGCGAAATAATAATAGAAATTAGAGTAAAAATAAACGCTGCAATTAAATTAGATGCCAATAGTTTCTGTTTTGTTGTTGTGCTTGATATTACAACTTTGTTGCCAGTTGTCTGGGCTCGATTGCAGTTGTTGATGTTGCCATATGCACTGTGCTCTTTGTGCGGTTAAACATTTGACGATTTATTTTCATGTTCCGCCTGATTAAAACGTTTGTTTTTGCTCTCTTTGTTTGCGATAGTTTGGTTGATGTCGCTGTGGCGAGAAATTGTCATCAACAACATTTTATTCATTTCGCGTCTCGTTAGGTCCGAGAGACGGTCGTTGGCGATGAGTTCCTCCCACCCCGGTCTTCCACGCCCTTAGTCTGATTAGTGATTATTGATTTTATTTAGTGTTCCTACTTCTAGACTGCTTTTCAAGTTAGTTTATACTTTTTCGCCAAACCTTTTTCGATTTCCAAACTCATGCGCTGTAAAAAGCGATCGCATGACTCATGTTGTTGTCGCCGTCCCGCCTTCCGGCCTCTGGTTCCGCATATCGTCTTGCGCTTCGCCGCTCTGTCGTCAGTCAGCCGCTCGTTTTGTGTGCTCCCTGTCGCCCCATATTTGCCACATTTTCACCCGTCACTTATTCGTCTCTGCGGTTCTCTATCGTGCTCTCGTTTCTGCCCCCTGCCCCACTTCCTGCGCTCCCCTGGCCCCGCGCACGAGACGATCGCTTGAAATTCGACGCGCGTGCAATTGGGAAACGCTTGTCTGCTGAAAGCGATCGCTCGACATGCAGTTTGCGATACGGAGCGGGGAAAACAATTATATTTAATGGCAGTCGAACGAAAAGGAGACTGAATTATATTGGGTTTCAATTTGTGCGGCGTCGAGTTCAAAGGACACGCTTCGGCAATTTGATCCACTGTAGTCTGCGCTCCCGACTTTCGACCTTTCGTCTATGTTCCAATCTCCCCGAATGGGGTTCAATTCCAGAGACTTCGCCCACCTTTCCAATATGATTATGCAAATCTCGCCGGTCCCCGGTTGGAGATTTCGCTCTTGAACCTCGGCCCCTCCCATTCCGCCCTCCGACTTTCGTCATTCACTTCGCTTTCGAATATGTTCGTTTATAGGCTTTCGAATTCGGACTGAGCTTTTCGTCTCGCATACGTTCGAATTACGTTGTTGCTGTTATATATATATTTATTTTGTTGTTGTAATAATTTAGTCTAGCGTCTAGACGTTCGTTGGCTTTGGTTGTTGTCTCTCCCGTTCGTGGCGAATAAAATCCAACAACAACAATACATATCGCTGATAAGGTTACACACACCAACAGCAGCAGTAGCAGTAACAACAATAACAACAAAATCAGCAGTTTAGCAGTTGCTGATTTAATTTTTATTTTTTGTTAATCACTTTTTGCTTCGTCGTCGTCGCCGCAGAGGTTTTTTTTCCAAAAAGTTTCGCCCCAGACGTCGGGTTTTTTCTGCTATTTAATTCGAAGACCGCTTGCGAAAAGTTGCTCGTGGAATTTCATTAATGAGTTTTGTTGTTGCCGCCGTTGTTACAAAGCTTATCGCCAGACAGCGATATTTCCGTCTGTTCTCTCCTTCTCGCATGTCTCTTGTCCCCCTTTCTCACTCGTTTCGCGTACATGTCCATCTACTGATGTCTTCATCTCTCGTACTTTCTTATCTTTGGTTCTTTTCCTTCGTATTCCTTTTCCTTGTTTCCCTCTCTACATCTTCTGCTGTGTTGTCGTTCTCCGACTCTTCGTTCTCCCCTGTTCGCAATCAATTAATCTCTTTGCTTCCAATTAATTCTGCATACGGTCGTCATACCTAGAAACAACCACACCAACCTGCAACGGCAACAACTGCGGCTGCAACTTCAGTTCTCTGCGCCGCCCGCTCCGTTCGGTCAATGACTGATTGACCTCGTTTCGCGCCGAACCCTCACGACTGCGTTGCATGCTTCTGCTTCATCGCCCTCCTGCGCCCGGCCCCCCCCGTCCCACACTCCAGGGGGGTTCCTTTGCATCGTTGCCGCATTCGTGCTGCCGCTGCCCTCTCGCTCCCTCTGCCAGTTGCCATGCAGGGCCGCACCTTCCAGCAACTGGGGCTTCGGTCCGCCAAAGGACGGCTTTCGACGCACACGCAGGAGACGCCCAGGGTGCATGAAACAACAGACGGACGGACGCCTCACATGACAAGTGTGGCGCTGCAGTCACGGGTGAGCGAACGGGTGCTTTGTGGGCGGTTGGGCGAAAATGCTCGGGTAGTTGACCCCGTTTATTTAAATGGCTCTGTGAGAAGCGCTTCCGTGCGGGACCTGCAGCCCTCCATCACCAGTCGAAGGGAGCTTTGCATCCTTGAGAGAAGTTGTGGAAACTGAAATGTTCCGGCAGTCATCGTCTCCGCCATCGACAGGCGCGCTTCGCCTTCGATCGTAAGCAATCATTAGCGGCCTTCAATCAGAAGTGGGACTTTGTCGGCGTCACACGCCGATGGCACACGTGTTGCTGTGGTTGGAATTTCGCTGTTGCGATTCCTTTGTCTGTCTACGAACAGACAGCCAGAAGGTTCGTCCCATCCATCTGTCTAGATGTTTACGCTCGTCTGACTGTTCGCCAGTTGTTGTGTGTGCCGTAGGAAGTCAGCCAAGGCCGGAGAAACCGATTGATTGAGGCGGTATTGTGGCGAGATTCAAGGGTATTTGGTCTCCGAGGGAATTAATTTTAGGTAGAAGGATAGATCAGCCTAAATCGACTCTTAAAGGAGATGTGGGGAGAAGGATTATCATAAGTGTCACGCATACGCCGCGTGGACCCAACTAAATAGTGGGATATTCCGATCTCCCTCTTGGGTTATATAGATTGCTGTATTGAAGTGTATATTGTGTATATTCTTCCTTTCGAATGAGGTTGAAGCGGAGAACACCGCGAGTGCAGTGGGATCCACACGCACCGTCCCCTGCCACACGCCCCGCCAATGCGAATGGCGCCTTCGAGTTGGTTGAGTTAACAACAAAAACCTTGACATTAATAAAAATGTCACTGATCCCTCGCAATTCACTGACTTCGCTCGCACTTCGGCGATCATCATCAAATCGTTATAGTCATTGTTCTTCCTCTGGCTTCTGATGTTGATACTGTTCTTGTTGTTGTTGTTGTTGTTTCTGTGCATTATACTTGTCAAATATCACTTGATTCTTTTCGGACAATGCTCGTGTTGTTGTTGACACACCAACACATGCAGTGTAAATATTTGTAAATTAAATTTTCGAAATCCCTCCTGCATTCAATTTGCGCTGCTTCAATTGCCGAATTTGCTTGGCCTTCTCTCACGCCCTCTATCGCTCCATCTAGCGAAGGCGATATCTTGTCACACACGAATAAATTACAATAGAACGCTAACAACAATGGCCAGCGTAGCATCGGCCGCCACAATTGCGAGAGGTCACAACAGCTGGTCAAGGAACTCGAGCGATCCGAGTGTCGTCGCCGCCAGAACTGGACGTCGGGTGAAGATAGCTTCCCCCGAAACGTTTCCGTTGCGAGCGAACGACGCATCGTCAGTGCAATAGGTTGATAAAGGCCTCCAATCGTATTCTGTCCGCTCGTTCTGTCTCTCTTTGACCTTTGCGTTGTTGGCCCATCGGTCTGTTTTTGATTCCCCTTTTATTGTTTCGATTAATTGTCAGGGATCCTCAGGTATCCCTCACACGATGACGTATACGCGATTTCGGTTTCGGTACTTGCGATCGCCATGTTGCCTCTGGGCCTCCCTTTGGGCCCACGGTGCCGGCGTGATGGATTTTTAATTACATTATTCGCGAGATGCAGACCCCGAGTTCAGGTGTCCAGACTGGGCTAGCTGCGAGCAGACGGCCAGACAGACAAAACAGCTGAGCGACAGACAACTAGCCACGCCGACAGCAGTCGAGCCGCGCTGACCAGCCAGACAGGTGACCAGACGCAGCGACAGACAGCTGGCCAGACGCCGTTAATGACACGATTTGCGGGCTGCTGCGGCAGACAGCAATTTACCGACGTGTTGCAAAACAACGCGCTGAAAAATCGTGGCCAACGTCCGACGCCAGACGGATGATCGCCCGGATGGATGGATAGACAAAAAGCCATGCCTCGGGCTGCGCGCGCACACCGAACCACGATTGACAGCTCACCTGCGGCGATGGCACCTGAAGCCATTGGTCTGACTGGGCTGAACCTGTGAATTTTTGTCGCAATCGGCCACCACGGCCAGGCGCCCTCCGTCTCAGTCGCACTCTTTCCCTGGCCTAGCGCAAGTTCGGCGGCAGCGAGTGAGAGTTCGAACTTGCCGCCAAATCTATTGAAGTTGTGCGTGAGGCGGCTGTCCGTCCACCTGTTGGGCTGTCGCGGAGCCAGACATCCGTCGCTCGCACAAGTCCGTCCGTCCGCCTTTCACTTGGTCCGGTCGGCCAACGTCTGGGCGCTGCGTCCACGTCCGCCCCCCGCCGCGTGGATGCGCCCTTGTCGTCCGATGTTTGTCGCGTCAGCCCGTTTGGTAATTCCTGTAGTTGCGCTGTGTATGTCTGCCCATATGTGAATGCACGTCCGTCGGCCTGTCTGTGCCGGATTGCAAGCTGTCTGGTATCTTGTCTAGACAGTGAAATGTTTCATTGTTTTGTTGTTGTGGTATTTTTCAAAATACTTGTTTCTCATTGTTGTTATTTATTTGCTTGGGTGTGAGAGCGAGAGCAGAGCAGCGCAGTCGAAATAAAAGTCGACCCGACGCGACTTCAAAGTTGCAGACATCGTTCTCTCTTCCGCATTGTTGTTTTCCTTTTCTTCCCCTCAGAATATTGTTGTTGAATGTTTAAATAAGTTGTTTTGTTTTTCTAGTTTTTTAATCGTTTCTGTCTCCTCTTCTCTCTCATTAATCAAAATAGATCCTTTCACTTTTGCTTTGTTATTGACGTTCTCATTTGATTCGTGGTTTTCGTCTTCTGTTATTCTTATTCATATTTCGTTACATTCACACTTTACTGATGTTTTGACCACCATCATTTGTTTTATTCCTACAACTTCGGCATTAACAAAGCTCGCCTCGAAATCTCTCAGCATAAACGATGATGCATGTTTTGTCAACTGTTGTCGCTGTCAACGGAGCAATCAATCCGCCAACAAAGGCAGCACCAACAACAACGGCTGGACGGAAAAAGCAGAAACCTTATATTTCATGTTTTGCGACAGTGAATACATAGTTTATCGGCAGCAAAAGGAACAACAATCACAGAAATCACAGCAGCAACAAATGCGAAAATCGAGGGAAAATGACATCGCAGCAATTGCTGCCACGCATGGCAACATTTCAAGGTCCCCTGCGTTTGACGCTTTGTTGCGCGGTTTTATCGGCGCGTAAAACATCAACAACACTGACAAATACCAGCAAACAGCCACCACGACAGCAGCACGAGCAAAAGCAGAACAACAAACAATTCTGCCGCAACCCGCTGCAGCGGACGGACGGACGGACGGCGCAACTTTGTTGTTTGGTTTCGTTATAAATTAATTGTAGCCGCCGTCACCATTACAGTTGCCCACACGCCTTCGTCTCCCTCGCGCTCCTAAATTGGTTTTTAATGCGTTTAATGCCGACCACCCCGACGCCGCCGACTCGCCACCGGCGACAACATTGTTGCGAACGAGCAACAATCGCCCTCCGCACAACAATTCTCTTTTAATTAAGTTGCAATTATTTGATTCGCTCCTTTATTTACTTGTATTCATGCATATTCCTCTATGTGCTTATTCTCAACTGCGTAATTAAGTCGTTCTATCTCTCTTTCTCTCTCTCGCTTGCAGGCTGCACACTCTTAATCGCTGCCGGCATCACACTTTGCGGCGCGACCATCAGCATTTCGATTGCCGTCATCCACTGCGCTCGCTCGCCAGCGGCAGCAACACCATCGCCGCCACCAGCAGCAGCAGCAGCATTTGCAGCCAGGAGGAGAGCAGCAACACGTCGCGCCAGTGTTGCTCTGGCAGCTCCAATTCCGCTTTTGCCAGAAGATCGAACCCCTTTGCACGCGGAGCCGGAACATCCTGTACCCGTAAGTCATCATCTCGACTTCCTGCTCTGTCCCTTGCCACACAGGTGACCCCCGATATTATCTTTCCATCACTCAATCCCATCGTCCCGAGGGATAGTCAATGAGTTTCGGAAGCAATTGGGGCTCTGGATCCCCTCTTCCGACTGGTCACACGGCCTATTGCCCAAATAATAACATAACTCATGTTTACTTCAGCGAAAATTCGTCCTGAAATTGGCGTTCTCAACTAAATTTCATGTCCTGTGTGTCTTCAACGTCCTTCGAAAGATTTCTTCCTGCAAGTTTAAATTTATTGTATCGTTTGTATCGCCGTGCCACGGTGGAGCCGAACTCGCCCCATGTGCCGACTGTGTTTCGTCTGCTCCCTAGTCATCTGTTCGATGTCTGTCCCTTCCCTACGTCTGTCCCATCTTATCCACTATTATATATTAATGCCGCAGTCTCCCTGCGTCAACTCCAGGACGCATGGGTGATGTGATTTCCTTCGATCCTCTCTCGCTCTTGGGCCTCGGCTTTATGTAGTTCCACGTCTATTCGATGTTTGTTGGTGCTTGTGATAACAACAACAACAATGCAGAACCACTACAAAAGTTTATGCTACAAAAAGAGAGACACGAAAATCATCATTTCATGTCGTCTGCACGTGTCAGAGTTTCGGAATTCGTCTTTTTGCCGACTGCTCTCGCTCCTATCCGTTCCCAATTCATCAGTCCTTCCTCCGTAGACCTATGGCATTCTGCGCTCTATCTTTAGTAATTTCGCCTTCTTTATCTATCCCCTCTTCTTTTATTTCCTTTGAGCGCGCTCTCTTCCTCTTGCATCCTATCGCCGACTTCGTAAGAATTCAGTCTCTTCATTCATTCACTTTGTGTTTGGTCAGCTTCTCGTCCCCGTTCGTCCTGGTGTCCTTGCAACAGACGCAGACAAATGGATTTCTCGTCGTCGCGGCAGTAGTTGGTTTTGGCCTTGTTTTTTTTTCGCTCGCTGTGTGCTTTCAACGATTACAGTATTAGTCTTCGACTTTCGGCTGAGCTCGCATTTCAAAAGCTTCGGCCTCGAGGTCGGGAGTCGAATTCGATGGGTGGAGGGGGTGCGGATGAAGTAGGGAGCGACCGAAATCATTCTTGCACTGTTCCGAATTACTTTTATCTTCCCCTCCTCGCCTCTCACCCTTTCAATCATTCTCTTTTTTTCGCCCGCCTTTTCAGTAATTTTTACTCTCCCGCTCTCTCTCTCTCAAAGTCTCTCTCTAGACGGCTCGCCAAGTGCATGAAGGACACGCGGGATACATTTGCTTCCACGAAAAGTTCTACTTGAACAATATATGGAATCTTATTTCTGTTGTATTCCCTCATTGGTGCTTTCCGATGGTTTAAAACCTTGCCTCGAGAAGTCATTGTTCTATTTTCTCTGATATCCTCCCCGATATCGAGGATCGCATTTAATACATCAACTCCATCGTGCTTTTCCGACCACGCACCGAGCGCAGTTCCAGGTGCTCAACTTGTCCCCGGCGGAATCGGGTTCGGAATTCGGGGCGGGTCGAGGGGAGGTTGTGAAATTAATTAGACCCTCGTGAGATGCGGAACGTGACGTTGCGTGTGCTAGTGCCTTCGTGTTCGTCCCAGTGAGGATTTATTTCCCAGACATCCGTCTCCCTGCGCCCGCCCTCTGTCCAACCGCAGTCTGCCATTAATCTTTTGGCTTAATTTGCATCTCGTCTCGTTGGGTTCTGCCGACGCTGGGCAAAAAACCAAAACAACAGAAATCGTTGCATATTAAAATTATAGGCTTTGTTCCTGTGATCTTCTCCTCTTCTCTACTGCGGCTCAAATACGCTCCTAAATTGAGCCTCTGTCTCCATCGTCTGAACTGAACGACTTCCTCTCCTGCACCAGTCTTTCCAATCGATTTTTTGAGCCAGACAGCTCTTCGCCCACATCCGGATCGGCTGTCTGCCCCTCACGGCTGTCTGTCTCGCGTCTGTCAGTGGCAAGACTCACCCTCCGATTCCTCCCTTTGCGGCTTTCATGGCACGTCTGCTTCTCGCTCCATTCGAGAGAGTTAAAGCGAGACTTCTGTTCTCAGTGAATCCCTCGAATGCCGGGGCGTTGTTGGCGCCATCCCTTTGGGACGAAGTTCCCATGCTCGTCGATGAGCGAAATTTCAAAAATCCTTGAAAGGAATTTTCGTAACATGCCTTTGTGTAGTTGTTGTTGTTATTGTCATGTCACGAAATTTGCCGACGTAAACAAAAACAATAACAGCTGCGGCGATTGCGTAAAATTTGAGCAACAAACAACCCCCTCCCTTCTGGCCATGGGCCGAAAGAATCCCTGCAAAAAAAACGGTCGCCTCGGGATCCGTTTCATGGTCAACACTAATAACAACAACAACACGAATTTGAGGTTAATTCTCATTTTAGAGTCGCATGAGTAAACATTTTAACCTACTTATCAAATAAACCCCCTCACATCTTGTTCTTCTTCCATTGCGACGTATGCATATTTTTTTAGTTTTGCAGGGCTCAGGTTTCAAAAGGTTGTTATCCATCACAACAACAACACCAATGGCAACGAAGATGACAACAACAGCACTTTGTTGGCCTTATGTAACTAAATACAAAACATCCTGTTGTTCGAAGACATGCGAGTTCCTCAAAAAACAAAAATAACAACCGCATAATATAACAACAAAACCACGCTAAGCAACAAAAACTCAAAATAAACCAACCGAGCCTTCGTTTAATCGATGGATTCCCGACTCTGTCTCTTTCTTAATTAAACGGCGAAGGACGAGAAGGAGCGAGCGCGAATTCATGTTGTTATTTGCATTCCTCGAACGAAGATGAAGGACACTTCGTCCTTTATCCTCCCTTTCTTTCCCGTCCTTTCCTTTCCTTTCACACTTCGTTCCGATTGCCCTCGATAGTAAATTGTGGATTGCATTATTTTATGATAGCGTCGGAATTAGACTTTTATTAGTATCATAATTATCTGTATTACTTTTATGGCCGCTGTCTGCATGCGCAGTGATGTCGCTCGTCCGGAATGGACGAGTCATGCAGTCGAGCAGACGAGTCTGTGACGTGGGAACAATTGGGGCGAATGACTAACGAACGGCAGAGCTATTAGAGAGAGAGACGGAAAGATGGTAAACTATGATCGTCGAATAAAAAATATTGATGACCGGACTATAAAGTGAAAGAATTGAGAGGATATTGTCGGGTACTTGGCTATGGAAACCCACCAAAGGGCCAAGAGTAAAAGAAATCAGACACACCATGAGCACAAATGAAAGCAAAATGAACAATAAATGAAGGAATTTAAACGCAGCCACGATAACGGCGAAAATAGAATAAACAGCAGTTTTCCGAGCCACTTAGTGGATATTTTTCGTTATTCATTAATTTTTGACGCATTGAAATCTCAACGATCCTTAACATTCATGTGTCCGCCTGCCAGTCTGTCTGCTGTCTGTCCTTGCTTCATTTCGATGGCCGGTGGATCGAAACTCATCCTCTCTCACCTTCGCCTACGCAACCAGGCGTGTTTGTAGAACGAGAAGAAAACACAGTCCACTTGGCGGGAGCGAGACGGAGCGCAAACAGAGTGATGCGATTTCCCTAAGAATGAATAAAACACGAGCTTTCAATTGTTGGGCGTGTTTCGTTTCAGGCTTTTTTGTTGTTGCAATGGGTGTTTGATGCCTTTTAGAAATTCAAATATTTGCAATATCAGCACCAGGGCCACAATCAAAATATAAAAATAACGAGACGAAAATCAGACATTTCAAATGACGTCGTGTCTCGGCGTGTCCAACAAAAAGAGCGAGTGAGACACAGAGTACAGAGAGAGGGAGAGAGCAAATGGACGCAATATTAAAGCTCCTTTGACCCATTTTTATTTCTGCGAAAACATGTGCGCAAATTCCGGGAAGCGACGCGCTTTGTTTGATTCTTCCTCCCTCGATATTTGGCTTATTTTTTGTCCTTGTCTCGCCCTTGGTTAGCTGTCTCTTTCGTTTGTTGTCATTCGGGTTGGGCTGCTCCCTGTTTTTTGTGATTAATTTGCTGTTGTTTTCTTGTTTGCTTTGCTCTCGAGAGGTTTTTTCTTTCTAAATGCTTCTCTCTCTCCCTCTCTCAAGTTCTACGTTGATTGATATTTGAAACAACAATTTCTATTGATTACTCGATGGAAGTATGAAGGTCGGAAGAGGAATGATCAGAATTTGATGTGATTTGATATTAAAACGTTTCTCATAATGAGATCAGAGGGGAAATGCTTCTTCCCACTGTCCCTGACTATATACCATGCAATAGACATTTGAAATGAGATTCGAATTAAAGGTGACGACGTGAACTTCAAGTGTTTTCATAAAAAAGTTCGAAATGTTCATCCTGCATCGTTGCCACAAGGCAACCGAACCGAACAACAACAACAAGCTCTGCAACCCAAATTTGCACTTTTCTCGGTCGTCACAGAAGATAAAAATCCCGAGATGAAAATAAAACAAACCATGCTCGGTTCGCTGGGGAAGGCGTGTCCGTGGGGGTAGAGGTGAAACCTGGGGAAAATCACGTAAATTGCATTTTCGCTGGCTCATTTGAAACGTGTTCACCTGGTGACAATGAGACGGACAGACGAACAGACAGCGCGACGATGTGGAGACGCACGTCGAGCGCTGTCCGCAACGGACGGGCGGGGACGGACGGAAGCACGTCAGTTTCGCAGTTGGCGGAAACTTTGGGACTGTTTCCCGACCGTGGAGCAACAACATCAACGGAATCTACAACTGCAGCAACAACAACAACAGCAACATCTACAAGAGAAGCAAATACTGCAAAGAGGAAGCAAAACAAACTGAAATAAAAACCGAGCAAATATTGAAATTTGTTTTAAAATGTTCACCCAAAGTCGGCGACGGCGTCACCAGCGACAACAACAACAGCGGAACTTCTCGCAAAGTGGAGCACGTCGGAGCGTGTGACAGGCGACGCCGCGTGGCACGGCACGGAATATCAAATACAGAGCGATCACGCCCTGAACTATGCAGTGTTTTCTTCCTCGCCGCTTCGCCGAAGAAACCAAGCGTCTCGTCTGTGCGTCTGATGCTCGTCTGTCTGGTTGGCTTCCTTTGCGTCAGATGTCTGTCTGCCTGCCTCTCGGCTTGTTTGTGTACAGATGTCTCAACTTTATGTCTGTCGTCCATTTCTTTGTTCCCACTTCAACGACAACAATGCGCAGGCGAAGAGGAAGCAGCAGTGGAAATGTAGAAGACGAGGAAGCGTATGATATTCGTCAACTGCAGTCGCTGCTGCTGCCACCTCAGTTGGTAACGAGCCAAAAAATTGGGCCGTGGTATTCATGTTCTTGTTCTTATACACATACGCACACATTGTTCGTCGTCGCCTGTAGGTCACATGTGCTGCAATGTTTGTCTATCAGGTCGTTTTCGAAGTCATACCGTTTGTTGTTGTTGACAAACAGTCGGCAAATTGCAGCAAAGTTTTCTCCCGACATTTACTCGATTGCAGTTGTTGTGGCTGAATTCTTGAAAGCCACAACAGACCACGCAAACATTCGCTAACCTCATTCAGGTTGTGATTCTTCTGTGTGGCGAAATATGCGATTTCTTATTACTATTTGATCCCTCCACCAACCAGTCGAATCCATCTCCAAGTGTTTATATACCTCTGACTAACTGACTGATTGACTGACTGACTCACTGACTGTCTGCCCATCCATCAGTGTCACTCTTTCCTGTTCGTAGATCTGAATGGCTCCTCTTGGCCTCCCGATCTGTATGTGTGTCTAGCCGCCCTGCCAATCCAATCAATTTTAATATATTTGAAAAAACATCAGGAAAATGTATAAATAACATTTTATTTGGTTCGTTCTTGTTCATATATCGTACTTTTTTCAAAATATTTCGCAGTCAAAACAAACGCAATGAATTGCTTGATATTTATTTTCAATTTATTTGCATTTGTGTGTGCTTGTCTGGGCATCAGGTCTGTCTGTCTATCAGGCTGGCTGTCTGTCTGTCCGTTTGTTTATCTGTGTGCGAGTTTGCGAAAGGAAAAGAAGGAAAATTCAGATGCAGTGAACTTGACGAGCGAGACCGAGTGAATTTATGAATGAAAAAAGTGAAAAGTGAAAAACGACCGAACGACCAGCGAGTCGAAAAACTTATAAATAAATGAAGAAAACCGAAGCGGAAAAACAATTCACTCGCATTCCGTCCGCTTCGAAAGAGATTAAAATTTATTTTACGAAGGTATTAAAAAGTAATATTTTGTGATTTTAATGAATCATAAATTGCTTCCTTTATCTGATGCACTTCAATTGCGTGGCATCGATGTATTCATCCGCATTTCAAATAATTTACGAATACGTTTGCATTCACTTCTGAATTTAATTTATTCGCTATTCATGTTGAGATATTACTCCATCATTCGGAATGAAGGGCAGTAAATGTGCAATAATTATTCTTCATTTTCTCTTCGATCGATGAATTGCATTCGTTTAATTTCGTATTTGATTTAGTAAAAAAATGTATATTAATCATATATTATTTAATCATGTCCTTCAATGGAATCTTCATCAATGTTTATGTTGGTTATTGCTAATTGTACTTAATTCGTTTATCCTTTCGCCTAGCTGTCAATTAATTTTCCAGAGAATTGGAATTCATTGGCTTCCAACTCTTTATCTTCGATACTCCTATTCTCTGATCTCATGTCCCAATCCCGCCCTCTGTTTGCGATGTTTCAAGGTCACGCCACGTGATTAATGTTTTCCAGCGAATTCATGTCTCTACTTTTCCACACTGCTGTTGGCAATCAAATAAAATGAGAGATTTCTCTCCCCTCTTCACACTTCACTTTTTTCTCTCCTTGAAATATGTTCGCCCATCTAATCGTTCACCATCCTTGCTTGCAGATGCTATCGGTACAGACTGCCGGCTGCGCGGGAATGGAGCGGCTCGGCGTTCCGGCCCGCACATCACTCAACACACCGCCGGACGATAGGTGAGTTGCCACCGGCTCCGTCGCTCAGCGCCGTTTCCTAACCGTTCTCTCCCCGTCGTCTAGAGGGCAGTTCAGTCGCAGGATGAGAGTCGACGCCCTGCAGGCGCGCGAGTTGCTGGCGGTGCGCGCCAGCGGCGAAACTGTGATCCGCGCCAGCAATAGCAGCAGCAGCAATAACCACCACCAACATCACCACCAGCAACATCCACGCGTGTGCTCTGGCGGCAGCGCGGTGGCGGGCAGCAGTAGTATTAGCAGCAGAAGCGGCTTCGGCGGGAGCAGCGGAAGCTCGCATGGAACGACTATCAACAGCAGCAGCAGCAACATTGCGCGCGGCGGCATCGAAGCGACGACACTTAAGTACGGCAACACTGGCAGTGGGAGCGGCCACGGCTCATCGTCGACGGGCAGGTCCTGTGGAAGCCACAGCGTCAGCTCTGCCAACAGCCACAGCCACGACCACCATCAGCATTACCAGCAGGACCTGCAGCAGCAGCAGACGCTGCGGTGCCCCCACCACGTGCCCCTGCCCGACAGCGAGTGGGGCCAGGACCGGGACCTGCAGATCCGCACGCGCTATCAGGTGAGTCCGATCACGCCAGTCGTCGCCCTCGAGCTGGGTGCTAATAATGGGTTCGTTCTCCTCTGTCCGCAGCAATCGGAAATCACGCGCTCGTACATCAAGCCGCCGCCGAACAAAACCGTTAAAGACGTTCCAGAACAATCTTCCTACAACTTCTACTCACTCACGTCGCCCGCCGCCACAACGGCGACAGCGACCACTCTGGCGCAGCAGCTCCACCATCACCCGGGCTACCACAACGCTCACGGCTTCCATCAAGGCACTTCCTCGGCGTCGGCTTCTGCAGGCTGCAGCACTCAGCAGCAGCAGCACAAGTCGAAATCCAACGTCATCATGAAGCTGTGGTCGCGCAAGAGCTCGCCGAAGTCTCCAACGGCACTGGCCGCCTCTTCGACCTGCTCCTCGCTGGCTTCGTCCGCCTCCCTGGGTTCCATGCCATCGGCTGCATCGTCCGTGTCCGTGTCCGCGTCGTCGTCCTCCTCGTCGGCGTCTGTGTCGAACTCTTCGTCGGCCTCGTCACTGTCGTCGGCGCAGTCGCTGCCAGTGTCGACGGCGTCCGCCCTGACGACCACAGCCTGCAGTTACGGCCCCTCGGGCTGTGCCACGCCCCCCACCGGCGGCAACAACATCCTGGCCGGCCTTGCGCCAACTACTCAGCTGCTGACAACCATCGGCGTCTCGTCTTCTTCCTCCCCGACCGCGGGCGTCGCAGCGAATGCATCGCCCACGCCGCCTCTGGTGCGCATCCCGACGCCCCCGCTGTCGGTGTCGGTGCCAATCAGCTACCAACAGCAGCAGCAGCACAAGCAGTTCCAGCAGCAGCTTCTGCTCGACAGCATCGTGGCCGAGAGCGCCACGTCGACGGCGGCACTGCAGACACTCAAGAGCAACAGCTGCAGCCTGGCCACCAGTCCCTTGGGCGCGATGGCTGCTGCCTCAGATGTGGTTCCCATGGACTGTTGTCAGCTCCGGCGGGCGGGCAGACAGCAATCGCTGTCGCCTGCCGCAGGGCGCGCGCGCAGCAGTAGCAACGAGTTGTCGGCGCCCATCGGAGGCGGCATCAGTCGCAACAGCAGCAACTGCAGCATGAACTGTTGCTGCAACAACGCAGCTGGCTGCGGTTGCAGTGACTGCAATGGGACGGCAACCAGCTCACCGCAGCGGGCGCATTTGCAGGACCATCAGCACACGCTCTGACAACGTGGAGCAGCTCAGAACGAGAGTTGAAATCTTCGACAGAAACGTCGCCGTCGGACAGCAACAACAATTCGCGGCAATCGCAATGCAGTGAAAGGTTGCTGCTGCCCCCTCCGCTCATTGCCCGCGGCGCAGAGAGAGAGAGAGATAGTGAGAGAGAGCGAGAAAGAGATAGAGGAGAGCGCGCGAGAGAGAGACAGGCTCTCTTTGTATTCCCATCATTTCCATTTGCAACAATTGTCGCTATATAATTGCTTTATATATTTTAACACATACATTAATATACATATATATATATATTTCTATATATATATATATATATATATATGAATCCAACTACATATAATAAACATAAATAAATAAACAAATTGTATGTAATTTTTTAGTTTAAATTTATTTACTTTAATGTAATTCTGCTCGATGACGAACAGTTTGGCGTCGAGAGCTTTGCCAGAATGTATTTTCCAAGAGAATTCATATTATTACTATTAAAGTTAGTGCAAATAATTTGTCAAAATTTAGTTTTGAATTTAGAAACATGATAAATGAATTATAACTGGTAATAATTGTAATTTTGAACTTCCAAACAAGTTTCAAATGAATGAAATATTTGACTCTAATTACGTTTGTAATGCGATGTAATTGAATAATATGTAATCGAAGGATTATTATTTCTTGTGTTCATGATGTTTTATAAATTCGTGTAGTTTATAGAGAATTACAATCTGGCAACGCTCTCACAAGTATTTGAGCTGTGTTCGCGCCTAGCAAAGTATAAATGAATTATCGCTTTTACATAATTTAATTTAAATTAAAAACAAATACCACTTAATTTTCGCCATTGGCCACCTCGTCTGTAAAAAATTAATTTTTGTATATACAATTTAAAAACGACAAAAAATAATACTGTATAAATTATGTAACACATTAATTTAGCAAATAATTTAAATAAAAATCAAATAATTTTCTATAGAAAATATAATAAATTGGAACATTTCTAAAAATCGAAATACAATTCGTAGTTTTTATTTTTTTTGTAGCTTTTCCGTTCTTTAATTTGTTTTTCGAGTAGTTATTAGTTGTTATTATTGTCTTGTTTTTTATCTTTTCAACATTAATTTCGATAGTTCAATGAATAATATATATAAAAATATGGAAAACTATATAAAGAAATGGTTTCACAAACTACGACCCGAAGAAAAACAAAAATATATCCTTAAATTATTTCCAATTATAAATACAAACAAAATACAACTAATTATAAACTATGTAATGAACACAGAAGAGAACGATAAGCGAAGTAGAAAAAACGGAAAACTAGCAAAATTTACTAATATCAATCGAACTATTGCAGATCCACAAAATCACGCTGTTTCAATGTCTAGGTCACATAATCACACTTATGCACTAACGCATGCAACTCAAACGAAAGAAAATACTAAATAGAAGAAATACTATAGAAGAAATTCGTACACCACAGCAATAACACTATTAAATGTTGAACTTGAACTAAATGCCGTATGCGAATCGATCGGGGGCGAAAGAACGTACTGTGGATGAAGAAGACAGAAGAATTCGAAAATTACATTCGATTAGTTTTTCGCGCTTGCATTGAGTTTGCTCCACTGTGCATGGATGCTACCAAATGATTGATAAATATTTGCATTTTCTCTCAAATCCTGCTCTTGCAAAAACGAACATGTATATGAAAGAGGAAATATATATACCTAAGATGTGAGAGGAAGAGTAGAGTTAGTTCGTAATAAGCCTATGTTAAACTACCTCCGTACATTTTAATTAAACTTAAATTTTAGTGCATTAGCGATTATTTTATTATATTAGTTATTTTAACGAAACAATCAAAAGCAACGCAAACGTTGAGAAAATCCGGTAAAAATAGCTTCAAATTAAAAATAATCGGTACTAGTGTAATCGATTACTTATGAAAAAATGGATGATGCAAAACATCGACTGAATCATAATTCCAAACAAGAATTAAAAAAAGGCATTTGAATAGAGATATTTAAAAAAACACTACATATTTCAATTCCACTCGAAATTAGTCCAAAATCACAACATAAAATAAATGGTTTAAAAATATAAATATTTATTACCTTTAGATACCAGATTATCTTGATGTCGAATATAAAAAACCACGTGAATTCTTGTTTTCAGTTTCAAATGATTGAACACTCAATATATTTATTTCAGTATAAAGGAGAGCATTAATTAATATGCATATGGAAACACTGAGTTCTATAACAATGAGCAAAAGAGGAAGATATGAGAAGAATTACAATTATTAGCGAAATTTTTTTAAGCCATAATTTAATTATTGTTGTTGTAATAAATTGAAAACTCAATATGCAATTATTAAGAAATTAAATGATCATGATCATGATCAAAGTTTCGAAACTTAATGCAAAATAAAAAAACCAAACGAAAAACATTGAAAATAAATATGAAAATATTGAAAACTCAAACGCAGTATTTATTTTCCATTTCCACAACTGGTCCATGCAAAAGCTTTTGGGTAGGGTAAATAAAACAAAAGCGATTAGGTCTGCACGTAAACGAGTTTGCCCTTGAACGACCCTCGAAGTTTAACTTAAATTAAAATCCACTGAACGTAAGTATTAAAACAACAGTCCTCGAAACTATCCACTCCAATGGGCATACGTACCTGGGACCTGTGTCAATAATGAATAACACAATGCAGTGATTATCGCCATTAAAAATGCATCCCCTTGGTGGTCGCTTCCTGCGCCCATATCCTTTCGCAAATTATCTCTACATTCGAGCGAATGAAAGAGACAACCCTCAACCGGCATCTCCGTCGCACACTGGCAGTCAAAGGCTCTGGTGGTTGGGCGCTGCGTTGGTGGACCGTTGCCGTCTGCTGGTGGTCGGTGGTTCTGGTTCTGGTGGGTGGAGACCGAGCTCCGAGTTGCAGATTTGATTAACACCGAGAGCCATGAGACAAGGACGCGATGTACGGAGGCGGACAGTCCAGGAGGCCGAGGGCAAGGGGAGCAGGGGCGACAGGCGGGGACCGGACAAGCAGAAGCTGGGCCGCTGGATGGGTTGAGTTGAGAGGGGGGAACGAGGGAAAGGTGGAGCGGCCAAAGAGCCAGACAGGACGCATGGATGCAGACAAAGCTTCGCACAGACACCAAAGGGCCGACGTCGCAGGCAAAGGTACGAATAGACAGCCGAAAGAAGACAGATGGAAGCGGACGGGCGACCGGCAGACGAAAACAAGCCATGCAAATTTTATTGCTCGTGCATAATGTATCGCCCAGTGCCCCCACCCCCTCAGCAACGACCCGTTGACGGATGTGACTTTGGTGTCATTATCGTAGTGTTAAATGGCGAATAGACCACCAACAATAGTATCAACTACATGCTCAAATCAGAGCTGAGTTGGGGAAGTCGAACTTCGGAAAATTCGGAGTCTTCTGAGCAACTAATTTAATATAAAAGCAGCGAGAGCCGAAAGCCCACCACCCACTGGCTGTTGGTGTCGTAAATACTTCACGGATCGATTGCAGACGGCTAGACGTCAGCAACAAAAGGATGATTGCGGCGCGCTGCAGCGGGACTGTTTCGACTGTGGGCCAGGTCAGCGCCGCCCCCGCGCACACAGACGTATGGCAACACACGCACACACCGACACGACTCGACCCGACAGCCGGCAGACACCCGAGTCCTTTGTGGTCCTGCGAAGATTTGGCTTTGCGACTGATTGTCTTTTCTCCCTCGGTCTTTTGGTTCACTACGCGAGCCCCCCTCCCCACTCTCTCTCTATATCACTCCCACTAAATCTTTGATTGAGTTTCGTTATTTATTCTGGGGACAGGCAACAACAGCAACACGACGGATGATGCAGTTGAAAATGTCGGAAAATGCGCACCATTTCGTGCTTTATTTTGTCCTTCTCTTCGGGGCGGTGCGGGGAGGCGACTGCGGGGCTCTGGGCCGGGATCCGATGCAATCGGAGCGATTTGAAGCCCTTTCTTTCTCTGCCACGATCTCCCGATGCCAAGCGTGAAACCCTGACAAATGTCCTAGCCGTCAGACACATTCATTTCCATCGCTCTCCACTTCCGCTCTGTTGCGGGGGCAGGGGTTGTTGATGTTGCTCACCTTTGATTAATTGCGTCTGGTTGTTGCAACAGATTCCGGGCGCCCCGCCTTTCGTGGTTCCTTCCACCGCAGCAAAACATCTGAGAACGGCTTCCGCAATGTGAGTTATAAAGTTTAGACATGTGACAAAGTACAATGTCTTTCCCATAGCTGGAGTTATAAATGGAATTCCGCGGTCTCCTGTAAACCCCGCCCTTTCACCATGGGAACCAAAGTTGTTGTTGCTTCATCCGTTGCCATAGACCCAGGAGACCTGGCCTCGACGGTCTTGTGCTTCCGTGCACAGTTTGAAGAAAGCCAGGGCGCACCCAAGTCGAAGAATCCGAGATGGATCCGTCGAAGAAAATAGGAAAAATGTGAGTAGAGGGGAGAGAGAGAGAATAGCGGAAGCTCCACCTGACAGTTCCCGATTTCCATCACCTCCGCTTCCCATTCCAAAGGACCGAAAGCTCTCTGTGTTAATTGTGACCCTGGGCCGTGTGTGGTGCCACCTTTAGGAACTAAAACCCCCCACAGGTACGGTTTAACCGGGGACTTCCTCACCCTGGTGGATAAATCCATTGGCCACCTACAGCCAACGAGGGGGAGGTAAGTAGGAAATAAACCCGAAAAGGATGAAACTAATGGGCAGCAGGTTTTGAGAAACGGAATCGTTTGTTGCTGCAGACGGCCACAGCAACTACAACTACAGATGCAACATTAGCAACGAGCGAACGGAGGACAAACGTTCCAGGATACAATGAATTATGTAGCAACTTTTCAAGAGCACATATTCCTAGAGGGCTAAAGATATACAGAACAGAAAATATATTCGCACCCTCGTCCGCTTGTTCGCATATGCTTCCGCTGCCCCTCCATCGTTTCCTCTTTCGGGCTGTTATTTTCTGTCTCCTTTCTCTTTCCCCCCAAGTTGCGTCCTCTGCAAAGTGTCGTCCGGTCGTGTCTGCTGGTGGTTTGCCTGGGTGGGTCTCCCGCATGGACCAGGCTGCAATACAGGGTGGCCCCACCTGGCCGGGATCTCTGGCATGGTCGCTCCTTCTCGTGCATCTTTGAGAACGAGCCCAAATACCCCACGGCCTGGGCATTAAATTTGGAATCTTATCGACGGTCGCCACGCAGAAGCCAACGTCGTCCGTCGATGTTTGTCCTAGTTCTTCTTCTGAACGCTTGGTCCCCGGAAGTCCCTCCTCCCTCTCCTCTTGAATGCCGCCCTCCGTGTCTTCAGTTTGTGTTTGTATTCGTGTCCACAGTAAGGAGCAGATCGAGCTGGAGAAGACGTCGCGTCGCTGCTACCCGAAGAAGTGGGGCACGCTCGGCCAGCCGGAGGCTTACGCCTTCTACAACCAGGACGAGCTCAATCGGCAGCTGCGGCAGTCGGCGCCAGCACAAGGTTAGTTAACCTCGTCTCTTGCGAGAGCCATGTTAACTTCGCTATGTCATAGGCGTCCAGGAAGCGGCCGCGCCCCCCTTCGCCTACAGTGGCCACGGGGACTCGTACTTCGTGTCGCCGAACATGTGGGACGCGTTGGTGGCCAACTGTCGCTGCGGCCGTTGGCGCGAGGGGACGCACCTCCTGAAGTGTGTCCAGAGGCAGCAGTGCTCAGGAGAGGGCGCGGGGGACGACGACACCTGCACCAACAACAACAATGACGACAACAAGGGTCGGCGCCTGCCGGAGACATCAAGCGGTAATGGCTTTATCTGTGAGAAAATGGAGGGAAATGGTCTGAAATGCTTTCGCTTGCAGCGTTAATCGGTTGGCGCGACGGCGGCCGGTCGCGCTACGGCCAGTGGGAGCAGTCGACGAGGTATGTCTCGCCGGTGCTCACGATGCCCGGCCCCCGCATCACGGCGATTCCCTACAACGCCATCATAATCGGTTGACCGGCTCGCATTGTTGATGTCATCAGAATTTCGTAAAAAAAAGCATTGAAATAAAAATCTTGATTCTGATTCGAACACGTGCTTATTGTTATTGTTTTTGTTTGTCAGTGCTTGGCCACTTTGGGCCACTTTAACTTACCACCACTGCTCACTCGCTCACTCGAGGCGTGGCGACAGGCGAAGTCAAGGCCGAGGCAGGAGGCGTGGCAGAGGATGAGGCAGGAGGCGTGGCAAAGGATGAGGCAGGAGGCGTGGCAAAGGATGAGGCAGGAGTCGATGCGAGGGGCGAGGAAGCCGTTGTTAGGAGGGACGAGGCAGGAGTCGTTGGCGACGATAGGGGATGGCGGCGAAGTGGCGTTGCATATGTGCTGACAATTTTACGCTTCGCCGTCAAATCCGCCAGAAGAGCCCTGTCGTTCCTGTGCACCTTATTATAACGCCACACCACCTCGCATAATTGAAGAACCTCTTGTCCCTTTTTTAAATATTAATTTCCCATTTCCCTGGCATTTCCGCTTGAAACAATCGGACGAAAATACTGGCCGTAAAATACGACGGCAATGAAATGAAGAAGAAGGTACGTACGGACGGGACGGACGGACATGAGCGGCGGAGACAGGTGACGACGTTGTAAAATAGTTGTTCAAGTAATTTAAATAAATAACATTTGTTAATAGCAGATCAAATAAAGTCTTTATCCAGGATCGAACCCTATTTAATAAAGTAAAATTCGTAACTATAATAATTCCGACCTTCAAATATTTGGAAGAATCTGTAATTCTTGGATTGATTTCCTATCTTTCCTGTTTCCTTTCAGAGAATAAAAGACGGCAGCTTCCGTGGTCAATACAGATTTCCAAATGTGTATTACTTGTTTGGTTCCCCCAACGAAGTTCATATGCTAAGAAATTTAAATTAATCATTATTTCATTAAAATCAGAAATCCATTAAAAAAAAAATACCTCTCCGATTCCCCATCCAGTAAGCTGCGTGCCACTGCTCGAACTCCTCGGGGCTCCCAAATGGATACAGTGGCATTACAGGGGGCTTTGGGCTCCACCCGAGCTTCTAGGAACTCTAGGAGCTTCGAGTTCTCTGCCCAGAGGCGGCGGTTCTCCTCCAGCACTTCGCTAATTCCTCCGTGGCAGCACACAGATAAAATTCGAACCGTCACCACTAACTAACTCACTAACTAATAAATAATCAATCCAACAAAAATCTTATTTGAAAGATTTTAATTTTGGCGCGCAACTGCTGCGAATGAGGAGAACCAAAACAAAAGCCTTAAACTATTAACTGTCAAAAACGTCCCGGAATTCCAGACGGAAAATTCTGATCGGCGGCCATTTTTTCTGAGTTTTGAAAGCGTCCCTGAAATGATGATTTGATTTCTTCATCCCTGGAGCTGCCTTGCTACTCGTTAATTTAGTGAAGACAGGGAAGAAACACAAAACACAAAAAGTAACGAGTTGGACCCAATTTTTTTGTCCGTTTTTCCGGACTTTTTTCACTTTTTCACTCGCATCGAGAATTTGAAATGAGTGATTGCCATCTTACGGAATGGGGGCGAATCAAGCAAGCGCTTCTAGCGGGTACACAGATCGAATAAGCACGGGTTTGTGTCTAGACTTAATACTGCGTCCGACCCTTCTCTTTCTGCTACCAACAAAACCGAACAACAACAACATCGTAATTAATTGCAGCGAATCCTAATTGCAAATGGAGTAATTCATTTAAAAACAAGAAACTTTATAATTCGAACATTTTTTATTCGCATTTATTCACATTTGTATACTTTACTTGCTTATGAAAACGTTCCGCAAACCGGTATTGTACAAATTGTTCAATTCAAATCTATAATGTCTCATTACTAGGAACAATTTTAAATTTTTAAAATTAAAAACAAAATATTTTCAGTGCAAGAAGGTCAATTATGGGCTTATGATGAGGTATCCTCTATTTCTTTGTTTTTCTACCTTTTCTCATTACCCTAACCGTCTACATTACCAGATATTTTTAGAAAATCTCTTTTTGGGCATTTTGGGATTTTTTAACACAATCAACGTTTTCATTAACCAGCAAATCTTAGGTTAACATATTTAGCCCGCAACCAAATGCAGTTCAAGGCCTTTAATAGCAAAGTGGGCGTGTCGAGACGGAGGCGGAAAACAACCGCAACAACCGGTGTGATTGTTTTCGACTTACTTATTTAATTTTTCTGTTAATTACTTACTCGATTTAAATGGTTCTTGCTGGAACTCGTTCTTCACTCTCGCTCTGGGTGAGTATTTTGGAATGCATTTAATGGCTCCGGTCAAGAGTTCCGTGTGATTGTGTTGGTTCGTGCACTGACCCACGACAACGACCGAGCGAGCGCCCGATCCAGTCGACCAATGGAGCGCCCAATTAGCATGTTCCTTGAACCGGCGACGAAAATAAGACAGGTGGAAGAACGCATTAGGAAATGGCCGAGCGAGTGGTGATTAAACGACACGATAATTACAACGCCCCTGCGAGCACACCGCGAACGCACACAAGTGTGTCTGTAATATATGTTAATCCGTTGATGACATCGAATAAATAATGGCACTGCAGAGTTGTCGGAACAAATTCCGGCTCTCGGCACATCTCACGGCACGTAAGCCCAACCTGATCTATACAGACAACAGTAGCAATAACGACAACAATAAAACTTCACAGTAGCAACAATTATGAATACGACATCTCTCTCGATCGTCTCGAGACGAGACGCGATCGTCTCTGGGCCAATTGAATGAATGACCAAGATCGAGCTTTGAAACTAGAAGGGTCGGAAGGTCTGGCCAAAAACTCGCGGCTCCTACGTGACTGGAACGGCTGGGCCATAGGCCCCGGATGCATGAGTAGAAAGAAACCTTAAAGCGATTCATAAAAATAATTAGAGTTATAAAATACCTAATTTATTTATATTTGCCGCGAATGAAGAACAAACACAACAAGTAAGTAAGTAGTCAGGTCTGTTTGCCTCTCGCTCACTCACAGCCAACGACGTCTCGGGAGCCGCGTTTTGCGAATTCTCTTTCGACTGCTGCCGCCGTTTGTTGTTAGTTTTATAAACTCCTCTCGGCGAAACACGCAGCCGAGGAATCAGTTAATAAACAAACCTTGACCGCTCCACAGCTCCACTTCTGGACCGTCGCCGTAAATCGTGGATCGTCGAACCAGAATGCATCTCATCGCCGTGCTCGGTAAGTTTCCGACCGCTCGCGAGAGATGCGTTACATATTCTATTAATATCATGTTGTTGTTATGTATGATGTTATTGTCGGGATTACAGTTTCGCTTGTTGCTGTCTCGCTGGCTGTCTCGGACGGGGCAACCTTGGGCGACCGTGGGCCGCGGCGTCCGCGCCGCCAGCTCAACGTCGACTTCTTCCAGTACGACGGCGACGATGGGCTCAACCGCGGCGGAAGCCAGTTTCCACAACAACAACAACAGGCCTTTCAGTTTCATCCGCAGCAACTGCCGTTCCAAAGCCAACCGTTCCGAGAGCAACCGCCACCAGCGAGCAACAACGAGTTGATCTTCAGCAACAACGGGCCTAAAACCGCCAGTCGGCAGTCCTTCGGGGACATCGCAGCCCCAAGGACGACCACAACAACCACCACGCCCAGTCCCCAGGTGGTCTTCATCAACAACCAGCCGACTCTGGCCACGATGGCGCCGTTCCGAGCGATGTCGCCGCCCTCGGCGCAGTTCCGGCGCTGCTTCGACAACTGCCCCACGACCTCGGAGTACAACCCGGTGTGCGGCAGCAACATGGAGCGGTACTACAACGAGCAGAAGTTCCACTGCGCCCGTCGCTGCGGCCTTGGTGAGTTCGGCGCGGGGAGGCGGGGTTTCTTCGACAACGAATGTATCTCTGCTCTCTTCGTAGACGTGGACATCGTGCGGCGAGGCAGCTGCGAAGGACTCTTCCCCATGCTGAGGGGCTGATGGGTGGACACTCGCTCTGGGAAGATCCACACGTAGTAGTTAAGTTCTTAGCATAGTTAGGCAAGTGGGCTTCAGTGGTTGCGGTACCAACAACAAACACTGGGCCGTCAAGAACTCAGTGCGGGGCAGGAACGTCCATAAAGAAATGTATGTATGTCCGAGGGAAAAACGACATAAGAGACATTCCAAAATGATAACGAAATAAATCAAAATCTCACATCTCCAAAACCTGAACACTAATATTTTGCGAACAGAATCCAAATACTAGTAGTCCACCCTGCGATCAAGTTGCATGCTGTAAGACTCGAGTGAAGGCCACTGTTGAGCTGAGACCACAGACGAATCACACGCCGGGACCGGCCAGGATGAGGACGCCCCATCGCTTGGGCATTTGGGGTGAGCCGCAAGCCTCGGTATTGGGTTGGACTTCGCTCATGGTTCGTGTTACAGCGCTGCTGCTCGTCGTCCTGGGCAGCGAGGTCGTCGGGCTGGCCCGCGAGGACTGCCGTCGGGGGCCGCATCGACGTCGCAACCCCACGGCGCGCCACCACGGCCCGGTGTGGTCCAGGAACTCGAAGCCGAGTGCCTCGAATCTGCCCATCGCCGCGAATCGATGGATCGCCGGACGCTTCAACCAGACCAACGGCGCCAGCAATAACAACAAAAAGGGCCAGCAACAGAACGCGCACTACCGCAATCCGTTGCATCCGCCGCGCATGGACTTCCCGGGTGCCGGGAGCTCCTGGGTGCGGAGCAACCAGACCAGCCCCGCGCACCAGGTCCCGCCCAGCGACTACCGCCAGAGCTGGCAACCAGTTCAGTGGCCGCTGCGTGGCCCGCAAATGGACAGCTCGGCGGCGTCGCCCATGGGCCTTCAGTACCAGCCCCCCAACACTGGGTGGGAACCGGCTGCTGGCTTCGGGCAACCCAACTGGGAGTCGGCGCCGCCGTATGGCGGACGCATGCGTCCCCAAAGTCAGAACTATCGGGGTTGGAATGAAAACCCCGAGGCCCTTGGCGGCTGGAGCGGAATGATGCCGATTCACGCGTACCCAGTCGTCCAGCAGCTGCCAGAATATCCTGGTGTGCTGCGCGTTCAAAACCAGTCGAGCTCCGGATGGGCCGAAGGTCCCAGTAGTTCGGGTTGGAGCCCCGGGGGCCCGGGCACTGCTCGCAACCCCTCCAACGGCGCCGGGTGGCTCATCGACAATGATGAAGCTGGTGAACCCCCAATTGCGGCCGACCTGGGCGGGGACAGCAGTCAATGGAATCCGCGCCACGAGGGCGGCGCCCATTCTGGGGGCGGTACGGCACGTATCTGGAAGGCCATCAGACCGCCGAGCCTCGGCCTCGACGACAACGGCCTGCAACAGCCCAACTGAGCGAGCGGGGTCCACAGAGAACAGAAAACGACGGCTCAATTTCATATATTTATCTCCTCCACCGACCGACCCACCTAATGTTAAATATTAAATAAAATACGACTAAAATATATCTTCTAACATTTACCACTTTCACATTTGTTGCAAAAAGAAGTTCATGTATTTTTATACATAGGTTTCCAACAACCTCCCACCCGATAATTGAGAACACGTTGCGTTTTCGAATTGCCAAGTTTGTTAATTTATTTATTGATAAGTGATAGTGGTAAATTTCTGAAAAGTTACAATTGCTAATTCTACACAACAGCCAATTTTAATCATGCAATAAGTTGATATATGTGAAGTGTGAAGTTGGTTATTTGCAGGTTGAAGCAGTTGGGCAGAAGAAATCGGTCCGAAGATTTGTAAGATGTATTTTAATGTCCCCTCAATGGTTGAATGACTACTATCAGCAGATCTCAGAAAAGCTCGAAACTATCTTGAAGTTGGGGACACACAGCTGTTGCTACCACTAACATATAGAACACGATGATCACGAAGAAAGAAAAGTCCCCCGCCGAATCCCCGCCGCAGAGGTCCCACGATGCAGCTGACTCCCACGCCGCCGTCAATACTCGGAATCCCTCGCTGCCGTCAACTCTTGGAATCCCGCGCCGCAGTCCACACTGGGAATCCCTCGCCGCCTTCAATTCTTGGCATCCCTCGCCGCAGTCCACACGTGCGATCCCACGACGCAGTCCACACGTGGAATCCCTCGCCGCAGTCAAAACTTGGTATCCCTCGCCGCAGTCAATTCATGGTTCCCTCGCCGCAGTCTAAACTTGGTATCCCACGCGGCCGTCCCAACTGGAATCCCACGCTGCCGTCAACTCTTGGAATCCCTCGCCGCCGTCAATTCTTTGATTCCAACGCCGCCGTCAACACTTGTGAATCCCTCGATGAATTATTGCTATGCTGTTGATTCTGACACTGACTTCCCATGAAAAACCCTTCGTCTCTGCGAAAACTGCGATATCGATCGAGCGAACTTGGAAACAGGAAATTGAGGCAATCGATTCGATCGATCATTTTCAAGGATGTGCAAAGAAGAACTCTGGAGCGAAGCGATCCTACGAACAACAGGCATTTACTCCAATCGATTTGAAGTCCCTCGGGTGAACAGTAGCAGTGTAGGTGGTGTAAGTAGTGGTGATGGATTGATACGCCTCATAGAAGATGTGTGTAAACGACAAAGGTCAAGTTGAATCTCACGGGATGGGATGCAGCATTCATGTTTATGACGTTGAGAAGACTTGCTTCGATTCATTTTGGTTAGGAAGGAACGTCAGAATGTTGAAGCATTTACTGCGATGTGAGATGGTATTTTAGCAATGTTTCCTTCGACTGGTTCATTTCGTTCGAAGAGTAGTCAGCAATTTCGCATACGAAGTGAAGAATCATACATTTGTCTGCATACATAGGAGGTTTGCAGCATCGTAGTGAAGTGATGTATGAGTCTCAATTGAGGATTTTCCCAATAGACGAAGAGCATTAACCACTACAGTCCTCTAACTCAGCACATTTGAAGTATATGGATGTAGATGGTGATTGTTGTTAAACAGGATATATGCAAAGATTTCAGCTTCGGTGCATTGAACCGCCATGTAGCTGAAGACATGAATTCTTGAGGCTGCAGCAACAACGAATCTGCCTTATAGAAGTTTCTCTTGTGTACACGGACATTCATTCCCCTTTGATTCGATTAGTGTTAAGTCCCTCGGTATGGCTGCCTAGCTTTGGATACTTCGATAACGGAACGTTGCAGTGCTGCTGCACCCAGGATTTCGTGCTCTGCATTCATGCCTGTCCTCAACAGTCCTCCCACGCATACAGATTCGCCCTGCTCACGGAAGCCGCATTCATTCAATTCTCCTCTCTCCAAGTTTATAGTTACATGTCATTGGATAATTACGTACTTGGATATGATCAAATTGATTTAACAGTAACAGAATTTGGAAAAATATGGATATGATCAAATTGATTTAAGAGTACAGAATTTGGAAAAATATGGATCTCAAAATTACAAATGTTCAGTTTTTCACAGACTGCTTTCTAACTAGTATAAATTTCTAATAAGAAACTATGTGGTATACATTTTCAATATCAATTTTGAACAGTTTTCAATAAGGTAGGCTAATAAATACATTTCATATAGTTTTGAGTACATACTATAAATATGTATACGAACAGAATTTTCATCATGAAAATATACGGTAAAGGAACAAAAATATAATACAATGGGCTTCTACATAAACATTGATTGACATAAGGTTTGGTAAACTCTTCAGAAAATTAAGTGAAGTTCTTTCTCTGGTTTGCTCAAGTTTATGTGTATGTATTCAATTGCTCTACAGTGGCCAAGGTAGTACTACCAAACCGCTCTCAACAACACACTACCGCGCGTTTTATCTGAAAATACATCATTAATTGTGGAACAATATACGTAACCTTACAATCGCGTTTCTTGTGATTCCCATTAAGAAAGCATTTATGTTAAACATTCAAGTCATTGCGAAAACTGTATGTTTCTGTGTTTCGTTCTTTCGAATACAACAATATCAGGAGAGCGTATCGATTGGCGGTAGAACTAATGTAGTGTGCTGTATCGGTTCGTGTTTGTTCGAAGACGATGCAAACACTGGCCACAACGGACAAATACGTCGTCACTGTAACGAAACTATTTAAAGGAAGTTGCGAACTTCAAACATAACCTTAGAAGTATCCTGGTAAGAGTGCAAGAGGTTTGTAGACGGGTCGTGCGATTCGATTCTCTCTCCTAACTGATGGCATTAGACGTGGTTGATGGGACAAACAACTAACACAGGAACGTTCAACTGCGTCGTTGTGTCACTGAAATAAAACTATTAGCCGAAAATGGACACTTTACACAACCTTTTAACGATGGTATTTTTTCTCATTCATAGATTGATCCAATCGCAGAAGTGAATACTGATGTCTAATAGCGGAAGATCTAATTACGAAATTCGGCGCGTTCGTTCAATTCGATTTATCTGAAAAATACGGTTTAGTTCCACGGCGG
The DNA here is from genome assembly GCA_017309665.1 of Coelopa frigida. Lineage (NCBI taxonomy): Eukaryota > Metazoa > Arthropoda > Insecta > Diptera > Coelopidae > Coelopa > Coelopa frigida. The sequence goes on from CM029563.1 coordinate 14,051,549, forward strand.
TGTTTATTCTTACACGATGATAGATTGGCGTTCGTTCGGTCCACAAATTTACTAACTTCAAGGGATTTAGAAGTTATTCGAATTTCTTGATTATGTTCCATTTACCGACGGAGGAATGGTTCGCGTTTATATTATAGACAATACTATCTGAAAGTATATTTTAATTCGAAAGCAATATATCTTCGCTTACACCTTGTGATGATTTGTAAGTTCCTTTATTAATCAGTCATCGACTTCAATGGATGTAGAAGCACGTTCAATGACCGAGCACAATTGAGAAATGGGTTTTTATTGGATTGCAAATGTTACAAACGCACAAAAACACAAGTACAGGAACAATCGACTGTACTGCGTTACTGAAAAGAAACCATGTAAATCGAGTTCGAACTTGATGAAACCTTGCATATGTCTCCGTTGTAGAAATGGTGTATCGTATGGATTCCCTTTACGATTCTGGTCTAAGGTACCGGAGGACACAGCGAGAACAAGTTCTATGACAAAACTTATACCAAAATAAATGACAAACGCAGATGCGTTGTGCCACTGAAAATAGATATGTTAGAAACAGAGAAAAACTTCACACAACCTCTGAAGTATCCAGGTGATACGCAGCTTATCAGCAAAAGAATTAACTAGGGTCAAACAATCGCAGGGACTATCGACTGGATTGTCACTAAAAGAGATAAAATTTGTTTTTTGATCGAAACGCAATTTACACACCGCTGCTCTCTGATATGAAACGTAGCTCAATCCATGTAATGTCGTTTCGTTCCTCTATTCAAGAGTCTTCACCACACAGCCGGGTAATATAGTATTGGAGGAGTGGAGTAGTCAAAGACGTTCGTTCAAAGACAGACACACAGGAACAGTCAACTGTGTGCTATCGCTAAAATGGTCAAAACAAAACAAAAAAGCAAGAAACTCCCCGGTGTTTGTAATTCGCATTCGCTCCTTTATGACCCTGAGGCATGGAGTGTTTTTTCCTTCGTAGTTTGTAGTCTGTAAAAATTAGGTTAATTGAATAATTCAATTGCACCTTACACTGTCGACTGTCGATATTTGTGCTTTCTGATCTTGGATGTCTCATTACATTCAGTGATTGATTGATCTCAAGGTTTAACTAGACATACACAGGTACGTTCAACTGTGTAGTTTCACTGTAAATACGAGATAAGAACAAAGAAATCTCAACCGCATTCGATTCGCGACTCAGTGCTGGTAGACAACAGCATTCAGGCAGTAGTCGCAACAAACTTGGAAGCAGATGTCAATGGCAAATACGCACAGGAACAATCACTGTGTCGTATCGCTGAAAAAGATAGTGAACAGAAAAAACTCGTCTCCTTGTCGAGTGGAAAATGATGAAGGTGGTTTGGTTCCTCTTTTTGTTGTTGTCATGATTCCCTTATATTCTCACAATTTCAGCTCCTATCAAGCAAGGAGCCGATACGCACAGGCACATTCTACTGTGTCATATCGCTGAAAAATCGAAATAAAAAGAACATATCTCCAATTCGATTTGGATGCAGTGGCAGGAAACAAAGCGTATTATCTTTGGCGCGATCACGGGAAGCTTAAGGTTCCTACATACCAACGGAGGCTATACTCTGTTTAGTGTTTAAGGACATGTTCTGGACCTGCTGTTTTTCATTTGAGATCCAATCACTTGGGACGAACTCATGGGAGTGTTAACATTAAGAGGCTTCTCACTAGGGTTCAACCCAATTTCAATATTGAAATTTCTGCAAAATATTTGTTAATGGTACGAAATTCCATTCAAGCTTACTACAATTCATTAACGCATCTATCTGCTGTAAACTCTAACAATATTCATATTCATTGAAGATATCGAAGAAAAAGAAATTCCATTTGCGCTAAAGGTCTTTGTCCATGAGTAGTGTAGATCTCTAAAAATATTCGTTAATTGCAAGATATGTGGTCTGCTCTTACAGTAAATGAAGTATCATCTCAAATGTTGCATTTGTCGATGCGCACTCTATGTATGAACTTCTGGGGATATGCTTAAACGTGGTTGAGGATATACATCGCTAAAATATATAAGATAAAGCAAATCTAGTCTGCCAAGGTAGTTCATCTCTGCGATTTGCCATGTTAAATCGCTGTTATATATAGTATGGGTAAACAAGCTCTTCTAAAATAACATATATTTGTTAACAGCAATTAAAGCAATGCTGACCTGGAATGTCCCCATTAAGTTTGATCTATATTCACACACAAATCTCCACTCCGTCTGTCTCTAGACGTCCATACAGATATGCACAGGAACGGATCAACTGTGACAATATCGCTGCAAGTTTCATTTGAAAAAAATAATAAAAATAATGTCCTGTTCTTTTCCGATGCCAAATCTCTTGATACGCTAAATATAAGCATTATGTTCAATTCAATATTGAATCTTAGAAGGTAGAACTCGATTCCAGACTCGACTCCCACAGGAGCGAAGAGGGCTCAGAAACAAGGGCAAAAACAATGATGTACAGGTTCAACTGTGTCACCTCGCTGAAAGTATGAAATTTTAACAAAAGCAAATGTTTCCCATACTATTTTTCCAAATGTTGGCCTCTATTTCCTTGATGTTTGAACTGCTTTAATCGTTTTCATTTTAAACTGCAAAATAGTGGTTAGGAGCAAACTATGTCAATCTAACCTCACGGTTTCCAAGCGCTTTTGAGAAATATTGTCTCTTAGCGATTTAAGTAATATGCCATTAGTAAGTAAACAGGGCTTCTAATTTGGACTGCAACGATTTTGTAAAGAGCAATTTTCATATATGTCTGACCTTGAGATTCCAATCAAAACGCAGTCGTACACCTAATATATGCTGCCTTATAATAGCTGCCTATTCTCGCATGCGCTGCAAAATATTTGTTATTGTCGAAATTGTATCTTGGCTTACGAGGAGTCAACGTCAGCTTTCCAGCACAACTCAACCCTCACACGCAGACTACTTCCGATGAGATCGATCGATTAGCAAAACAAGTGAAAAACGGGTGGAATTATGACGAGGCTTCAACTGATAACCCAACATCGCTGAAAATGTCTACAAAAGCATTCAAGATTCTCAATTTAAACGCATACCGCAAATTCCATTGCATTCTTATCCAAATGGAGTGAAGTCAAACGAAGAAGTGTAAGGTTCATCAATGCATGACGCACATCAAAATATCTAGAAATAACTCCATGTTGATGACGCGTCGTTGCTTAACACTAAAAATGTTTAGAAGGTCAAAAATAATGAACGTGATTATGATGCAGCGGCTCTAGTTGAGCAGAGCGCTTTGTCAGCATGAGCTGCACCAGTTACGATAATACGAATATATACGAAGAATATGCTGGCTTATTGACGACGATTGCAAAAGAAACATCAATCTCCGCCAAAGGTATGACTTTCACCAATTTTACACGCACGCACAAACACTCAATGCACTGACGACTCCGCTTCACGCTCTTGGTCAAATTCGCCTCAGCGGCTGCAAGTGCTTCCACTCCCATGTCCTCTCCCAGCAGCACAACAACGCGAACGTCTCCCAGCAACACCGAGCTTTGGTTGGGGTTGGCAGCAGTTCATGTTGTTAGTGGTAGTGGTGGTGGTTGGTGTTGGTGCTTCACACACACTGCATACAATGAGGCTTGTCGTTCAAGATTGTGTCGAGTGATGAAGTGATGATGCATTGATGAATGATAGGTGTAGAACTAGCTTTAGGGCTCGTTGTGTAGAATATCTTTGATCTGTCCGAAAGGAGGAGGGGCGTTCGTCGCATAGAGGTCGTAGTATTGCAGAACTCACTCTGGAGAATTACGCAGTTGAGGGCTGCCTTGTCTTTCTCATGTTTTGTTTGCGATCGGCTAAGATTAACTGGAAAATAAATTTTTCATTTAGAAAAATTGCAATATGTTTTTATGTAAGAAAAATAAACATACAAAAGATTTAGTTTTAAATGCATACTTTAGCTTTTATTTTAGCTCTTTTAGTTTTGTTTTGTACTTCTTTTCGGTGAACTTCCATCGATTTACAAAATTTCAATTTTCTATACATAAAATAACACGATTCAATATGAATCACACAGTCTGCAATACTAAAGTTAGAAACTACTAGCCGAAAATAAAACTGCGCAGTAAGAAAAATTAATCATGCAATTGAAATGGAACTACAAGAGTATAACAGAATGCGAGAAAGAGAAGACCAATTTCGTCACTGTTATACCACCATCTGTATAACAACTTGCGTCATAAAACTGAAGTGAGTTGCGCAGATGATTTCACAATGTTTCCAGGTATACATACACAAAACAAAATGGCTGCCCAAAATGGCCGTGCAGATGAATTTTTCTTACTTTGGGTTTTCCAGCGCTTATTTCATTAAACTCAAGTTTTACACATGATTTATCATAAAGGAAACAAACATAAAATACTTCAAATTATAACTTTGGGTTACAAACCGAATTCACAATGGGGCAACTGGCTCTTCGCACAGCAGCCATCGACCGACCGACGCCATGCCGTCCAAGCTATGGTTGGTGCAGTGTGCAAGAAAAGCCTGCGGTGCGGTCGAGTAAGCATTGCAGCCCATCTTCATGCCACACGCTGCAGCACTCAATGTCATTGGACTGACTCTCATTGCTCTGATCTGACTGCAAATGAAAAACTTTCATAATAACTATGATACATCAAGAGTTTCGTTTGCAAGAAACGCTGGGAGCTAGTCTCCCACTCGTCCCCAGTATTTGCAATCTCTTTTGAATACATAAATCCTAACTGAAATATCTTCTTATAGACTAAGTAAACGACTCCTTCAGCTGGCCACTGTCTGTGCACGACATTGATTCTGGGAGCTAATGTTTTTCATGAACTGATCGAGACCGCTGAGTTCGTATTTCCACAAATTGGAGATCTCGTCACTTTTTCGTTTGCTCTCCTCGTCGTCTGCAACCGACGAGTCGCGATTCTGCGTCACCACCACGTCCACTGCCGAGCAGTTGGACGTTTTGTTCGTGTCCGAGGTTACGTACGTAGATTTCGTGGTACGTGGGGAATCTTGCAACGTGTCGTCGAATTTCGATTGCATTTCGAGCCAACGATTGAAACGCTCTTGTTGCTTGCGTCTCAGCTCATGTTCCGCACTCATGAGCGCCGTCGAGAGAATCGCACAGACCCGAAGGTCGCCGCCTGCGCCGCGCAATTTGCGTTTCATTTGTATTTTCTTAATGCGGAAATTTTTTACCCAGTCACACAGGGTTCTGGGGTTTTGACCAAAGTCATCTTCAACAATTGCAACCATATTCACTTTTCTGGTAACAATTTTATTGCACTTTTCTTTCTTCAGTTTTTCTTATGTAGTAGTAGTCACTATATGTATTTTCTTGTATACACACACCTTGCCCAGTGCTGCTGCTTGCTGCCCTAGAAACCGTTGGTAACTGTTTTCACTTGATCTGGCACGACTTCACTAAACGGCTGCTGCTGAACGACTGTGAAAATTCGTTCGCGTCGCCCTCTATTTATAGTCTGTTCACAGCATACTTTGTGTATTCCTGCGCCAGCTGCTGGCAAGCATCACCCCTTCAGGTAGTATTTTCTTTGTTCCAGCAGCTTGCTTTGGCCTGCAGTCGACGGAGGGCTGATTTTCTAAGAACATATTTATGTATAGAGAAGAGAATTGAAGGAAATTTCAAGGTAAACATGTCTGGCGATCAGGTCAGATTTGCACCCCATATTGTTCGGTGTGTGAAATCCCGTTCGTCTCTACCTGAAGTTGAGAAGTGTGGTCTGAGTGAGCGACATGTTTGTTGTTGTTTTAAGGTCAACCCAAAAACATCAAAAGAACCTAGAAAAAACATCAAGTATATATTTATATATATATATTTACATATATGCATATATATGTATATACGTGAACTCTAATGGGGAAAATGCACCACGCTTCTCTCCATATTTAATTATTATATTCATAATATCAATCGTAAAATTTGTAGAAAATTATGATACATTTTTGTTAAGTTAAAGTTCAAAGTTTCCTGTTTTTCATGTAAACAACAATAATCCAATATATAATAAGTAAATAAATAAAATTTAGAAATTAAATACATGTTGGTCTTTTTGACTACAGATGGCGCAGGCGTTAACTTTCCACAGATGTTCCCATATGTTCATTATTAGCCAGGGCTGCCGCGGTAGATTTGCCGATTTTTATTCCTTATACATTGATCCTTGTACATTGATAAACATATATTTAATATATGCAAAATGTATGATTTTCACAAATAATTCAAAACGGCATATCTTAAAGATTTTATTAAAAAAAGATCAAATTCGATATTCAGTTTTAAAAGGATTGTTTTAATTTGTTCTACGATTTTACTCCTTTGACCCTAGAAACACGTTTGCATTCATTGTCTGGATCATCCCCTCCTGCTTCAAAGAAACCCAACGAAAAAGTTATTCTTCCAGTTTTATTTATTTTCTATGTTGAAATCCATTCATTAAAATAAACTTAGCAAAAGTTTTTATGAATGAGAACGATATTTCTCACGAAATATTCAATTAATGTACATACGCGCACATACATATGTACATAAATATGTGCATCTCGGGGTATTTCGGGCGTGTGAGAATAATAGCGATATTTCTCACGAATTCTTCTGATACAAGGGTAATGTTGGCCTCCCAGATCCAGATCGACAGCATTTGCCGGACGATTTGTCAAGAAGGATTGTTTTGTTTTTAACATTCAAACCCAAAAACAATGCCACAATTCGATTGATTTTCTACAAAACAAAATAAGAAAAGTTCTACGTATGAACGGTTCGTAAACAACTCAAATATTGTTTATTTTTCCAATATTTCTCCAGTCCGTTCGCTAAGTGGGGGCGCTGACGGAGAATTCGGAGGAGACCCGAGATCCATATGCATCTCCATGATCTCCTCGATCCGGATCCGATCCGAACCGACCCACTTGACCCACTCAGCAGCTCTCCGTCAGTTCTTTTTAATACTCCGGTGCGATCGGTTCGCAAGTTTGCGCCTAGAGCACCCGATATAATTAGGAAATATTAACAAAAACAATCGCAAATACACACCTCTATAGATGTATATGTAGATATCTTTCTGCGAATAAATATACATACGTATGTATGTTTGTACGTATTCTTCAAGTTCAGCACTCGAAGCCAGACCCCGCGGAGAAGAGGAAGAAGCATAGATAGACGCGGGTGTTACCGATCAAATTGATTTTCTATTTGCGGTTCATGAGTCGGAATATATCAATCAAAAGGAAACTTCAGGACACTTTCGGATATCTTCGGGGAAATATGAAACACGCCTAAAGCCTTCGCAATCGAACACGATATTCACGGCAAACAAACCACCGGTCACCGAGCACGAGTGTCCGGAAGTGATCGCGCTTCCGGCCCTTCAACGAACGCGCAGGGCGAGCAAAGGAATCATGGAGAACGTCCGATTTTCGATAATTGTAAGATCATCATGATGCCATGTGTCATAATGTCGATCAACAGCATCGACTCAGTATTGCGATCGTTGTTGTTGGTCCTCGTTCCATCGATGGAAGCATCCATCAGCACACGCAGCAATTCTCAACATTCCGACACACATTTTCGCATTCTAGGAAAACGACCTCAAGTGGAACTCGGAGAGCGAGGCGCACGAGCTGTACGACAAGCGGAGCATATCCAGCGAGAGCAACAGCGACGCGATCTTCAGTGACGAGGCGCACGAGATCTACATGTGGCAGCAGCAGAACCAGACCGTCTGGGACGCCAAGGAGATCGAGGAGACTCTCAGCGCCACCCCCAACTCGATCAATGTGCTCGCCATGGTGAAGGCCGGATGCTTCATTGGTACAGTGCCCGGCTTTGTCTCGATTCGGTTCCGACTCAGGAGCACTAAAGTCTCGTTGCAGATTTGATACCCGGCTCGAGTGACGCCAACCTGGCCCTGCTCTACTCCTCGATATACGGCTGCACGGAGAACATGATCTTCCTGATGGGCCACTGCTCGGCCGACCCCAATTGCAAGGACATGCGGGGACGGACGCCCCTGCACTTCGCCTGCTGCCGCAGCAATGCGCAGATCGCCAAGGTGCTCCTCGACCGCGGCGCCGACCCCAATCGCTGGGACTCGAAGAAGGAGGTGACGCCTCTGCACTGCGCCGCCAGGTAACGCGAACGAATGGAATGTGCCGGCGAAATAATAAACACACAGCTCTTGGCATTCGTTGCAGCGCGAAGAGTGTGGAGTGCATCTTGCTGCTGCTGAAGCGCAAGGCGCACATCAACATCGGCATCGAGAAGCGGTCGGCGCTGCACTTCGCGATCGACCGCAACGCGGTGGAGTGCGTCGAGACGCTGCTGAAGTACGGCGCCGACCCGAACACGCCGCAGGTCTACACGGAGACGCCCCTGCACACGGGCTGCGCTCTGGGCTTCACCAAGTGCGTCGAGCTGCTGCTCAACCATGGCGCCGATGTGCGCTCCCAGTTCGGCGAGGGCAAGCTCACGGCTCTCCACCTGGGTAGGATCGATCAGGCACCATTGGCCATTCTTGTCTTCTCAATCGCTCGCTTTTGCAGCCGCAGAGAACGACTACGTGGAGTGCGTGCGCCTCCTGCTGGAACACGGCGCCGAAATCGACTGTCGCAACGCCAGCCACCAGACGCCGCTGCACTTGGCCTGCCTCTCGCAGTCCATCGAGACGGTGGAGCTGCTAATCAAGTACGGGGCCAACGTGAACGCCATCTACCGCGACGGACGCACCGCCCTGCACGCCGCGATCGTGAAGCAGTCGCGGTGCCTGGACTGCTGCACGGCCCTCCTGAGGGCCGGGGCCGATGTCAACAAGTCGGACAACTACGGCTACACGCCTCTGCACATCGCGGCCCTGAACGAGTTCAGCAATTGCGTCTACATTTTCATAGGTGACCGCTCCTCATATCCTGTAGTCCGCCGACTGATCTTGTCTTCTCCTCTCTCATCTAGAAAATGGCGCCGACATCACCGCCCGGACCGATGGCCACGTCTCCGCGCTCTCGTTCATCGTGCGCCGCACGCCCGAGATCATCCCGAAGCTGATGATGAAGCTCGACTCCTCGATCAAGGTGAACGACCACGAGATCGGCGACGTCGACTGCGAGATCAAGCTGGACTTCCGGCTGCTGGTGCCGTCGCCCACGTTGGAGCGGGGCGAGACGGAGTTGCTGCTCTCGTTCATCGAAGTCGGCCAGAAGCGGCTGCTGATGCATCCTTTGTGCGAGACGTTCCTCTTCCTGAAGTGGCGCCGCATCCGGAAGTTCTTCCTGATGAGCCTCTTCTACCACGCCGTCTACGTGCTGCTCTTCACCCTCTACATCATCGGGGTCTACGTGACGAACTGCGTGGAGGGCGAGCGGTGCGTGGCGCCCGAGAACATAAGCACCGTGGGCTACTGTGTGATCGTGCTGAACCTGATCCTCCTGGGCAAGGAACTCTTCCAGGTAGGGATTCGCTTTGATTCCGGGAATCAAAACTCCGTCAGTTCGGTAATTTCTCGTATCTCACGGCAGATGGCACACGGACTGCAGGGGTATGCGAAATATTGGGAAAACTGGTTGCAATGGGCGATCGTCTTCGGAGTCCTGCTGTGTGTGGTATGTAACAGACGCATCCATCCCTATCCATTCCATCTCTAGTCCCTGACCATTCCGATAGACTCCCGAGATCCTGGTGCCCGAAGATCTGTTCACGGTTCCCGTGTGGCAACACCACGTGGCCGCTATTGTGGTCCTGCTCGTTTGGCTGGAGCTGATGATGCTGGTAGGTCGGTTCCCCATATTTGGTGTATACGTGCAAATGTTCACGAAAGGTAGGAACTCCTTTCGAATATCTCTCCCTAGAGTATAATCCACCTCAAATTTCAGTTGCCGTGAACTTCGGGAAGTTCCTGCTGGCCTACATTTGTCTACTGATCGCTTTCGGGCTGAGTTTTTCGGTACTCTTCAACGACTACCCGGCGTTTTGCAACATAACGTGGTGAGGGGTGGGGAAGGGCGTGTGCAAATTAAAGTACTAAAAACGATTCATTCCACCCTTGCCAGGTCCGTGCTGAAGGCCATCACCATGATGTCTGGCGAACTGGAGTTCGAGGACATCTTCTACGGCGACCACGAGGTCAAGTACCCCGTCACCTCGCACACCGTCTTCCTCTCGTTCGTGCTGCTGGTCACCGTCATCCTCACCAATCTCATGGTCGGCCTGGCGGTCAGCGACATACAGGGCCTCCAGGTGTCCGCCAGTCTGGATCGGCTGGTGCGCCAGGCGGAACTCGTCTCGCGGCTCGAGAGCTTGTTCTTTTCCCGGCTGCTGCGCGGTGCCCCCACCCGCCTCCTCAAGCTATGCAAGCGGAGCGCCCTACTGCGCACCTCGCGCAACAAGCTGCAGTTCGTCACGCGGCCCAACGACCCCCGCGACAACCAGCTGCCCGAGGAGATCAAGCTGAACATCTACAAGCTGGTGGCCGAGCGACGCGACCGCAACCTGAGCATACGGCGGCGCAAGTTCGAGAGCAACTACAGCATCTTCAACAAGAGTCTGCAGCGGCAGAATGTGGAGTCGAAGCCAGGCACCGCGGTCACGGGACAGTACAACAACAACAATAACAATAACTGCAGCACGGCGCAACAGTCGCGCGGAACCCCACAGCGAGACACGGAGTTCCTTCTGCGTCCACGATCGGCCACAAACGTCCCCAACCAGCTGATGGCAGAGAACGACCTGGCCGTGAAGCTCAAGTCGCAGGTGAACGGAATCTCCGACGTGCGCGCCGAGGTGCAACTGATCAAGGATCAACTGAACCAGATCTCGCAGAAGTTGGACAAGTTCGCGGAAACCGCCGGGAAGAAGTTGACGTTCACCACGGAGGAGTTGTGTCGGATAAAACTGCACCTGGAGCAGAAAACCCCGCTGATGTACTGAGGGCATTAAGCATCAAAACCCCATCCTTCGGCTTGGGGGAGTCCAAAGCTTTATTAACACTTAGATTTAGTTTTGTTATATAGTCGAATAAAGTTCCGAACCAAAGCCACGAGGTTTTCCCCCGATGATGGTTCCCCTGGAACCCGATGATAAAAAGGGAGTAAGCAACAAAGTGGATATATTTGCGAAGGAGTCTAAAACTAAAATACATGAATATATCCCAGGATATTGTAATACGATATTATACTATGGGAGATCGTTCTGAAATCTCATATCGATTCCCCTTAGACGCGTGCGGTCTGCGTCAACCACTTGTCGTTGTCCGGATTCCAGACCAAAATGCCCTCTTGGGGCTTCGGATCCGACACCTTGACCACTGACCACTGTTTCGTGACGGGGTCAAAGGCCAAAACCTTCGCGTCGGGGTTTTCGCCTGGTCGCGACCGCGGAGTATTGACGACATTGGTCCTTGGTGGCGACTGAGTGGGTGGCGTCATCGGCGCAAGGCCGGGTTTGGTTCCGTTCCGCAAGAGGTCGCGGTTAATTAACTCGTATTCCAGATTCGGGTTTCGGATGTCGGGGAGGGCACGAGCAAAACAAGCGACGCATATAGCAGCTGAGAACGAGATAAAGACCGAGAGTAAAAGTCGGCTTTCTATTTGTGGGAGATAATGTTCTGTTTACTCACCGCTAATTATCAAACGCAGTGTATTATTCATGGTCTCGGTGGTATTAGGTAATTAACGAATTGTTCCCTCGGATGAAACCAGTTTCAGCAAATAATACGTGTTTGTCGGGCGAGTGACTCGATCAGAACTGAGGCTTATGAATACACAAAACGAATTTAGCTCACGATGATGCTATCAAACATTTGAATTCATCTACAAAAATTCTGCGCCTCAACAGATGATGGAAAACTCTGCGATTGAACATGTCTATCAACGATCAGGGCGAAATGATCAGTCAAAGTCGATTGATATTTTCAGTATTCAATAATTCTCCTCCATCTCCATCGCATAAAACGACCATTGAACTAAGAAATGGTCGTTTTATGCTCTCTCTCTCTCTTTCTAAAATTTTAGTATATAACACTCTCATTCCATTCAGTTGACAAACAACAACTGTAAATAATTAAGACGATTTTAATGAAGTCAATCAGAGCCTCCGCCTCCATCTGACCATGATGCGAATCAGATCATCCAATCGTGAAAATGTGCATGAGCAGAGTCTGCTCTGCCTCTCACCAGAGAGTGTTTTTCTTTCCCAGAGACAACCAAATGAGTTTCTGTTGATAACCTTTCTCGCGATCATCTTAAAGTGTTGAATAAATACATATGTTCCCATAACATATGTACCTAATGAAAATCGCGTTATTATGATTTCCACAGTAAATGATTCACATTGTGTGATAAGCAAATATGAATTCTGTGGAGAGCAGTCTAAACCCACATTTGAGACAAAACACGGCGCAGTTCAGGTGCGCGGTGTTGATAATTCAGGCTGTCCGTGCCACACACCGGGTTATGCTCTATGGACGATACACTTAGGTACCGTCGGGGTGTTCTTTTCGATTATGATCACCCATAATCACCCATGCCAGGTTGAGGTATGAAAGAGGTATGATATGGTACACGCAACATATCTTCCAAGACTGCTTTAACAATTTGGTTTACAACTCCGAACAGTCAATGGTTATATTTTTAAATCTTTCTTCGGCCCTATCGATCGAAAGATGGTTGTCTACTGGCAGAAGAGAAATGCTTCCCAAAGAATTCGTGTTCTGTAAAATATTGAGTTTATTAGATATTATTAAATTAGTATCTAGAAAAATTTACCTATTCAGGATATTCTTTCAATGTAGTCTGCAAATTTTCTATCTCCAATTCGTTCAGTTTGGTAATTTTCTTATTCGATTTTAATCATTATACCTGTAAGTAAAATTTAAAATCACATAAGAAAATCCAAAATTCAGATAAAGTAATATTTTAAATTCTCTACACATCTTCCACATCTGAATATTATTCAAAAGAGGATTTTGAAAAGCATTCAGTAAAAACCATATCAAAAGCTCTGTAGCGGTTAATTTCCTGTTCAATGGACGGCAATGAAATTGAATTGTTCCATTCTCCAAGTTCTGAATTTTAAGAAAAAAATGTATTTAAAAAATATAAATATATATATAAATATAATAAATAATAATAAATATAATAATTTGACTTTATTTATTTAATTATATATTCTTTTCTTTTTATAATATCCATCGATCGAAAAATTACTCTTGTAAGACAACAAATCTTTCCAAATGAACCTATTAAACAACGAAATTAACAACACATAGTTTTTTTTTTAATTATTGAAATTATTATAATTTTTAATATATTTATATATTCATAATAATTCATATTCATAAGTAATAACATTGTTATTACTATTATTTAGTTCTCGTTAGAATATATATTTTCCTATTTTTAGCAACAAAAATGAACCCTGTACCCCTGTGGTGCTCTCATTTTTTTTCATATATTAATTTGTTGGACTATATTCTTCTATATTCTATATTTGCAAAACTTATTTATTTCTCATAAACTAAAAAAATATATATATTTCCTTCTAATTGAATGTTTCACATTATTTTTTGTTATTCTGTTTCACCCTGCATTTTCCTATAACCAAATCTATGCAGAAAATGGCGGTAAAATAACTCGCTCAGCGTCTGTCTTCGCGTTGACAATTTTGTAACATTTGTGTGGTTTTTGTTTGGACAAACCGTATTAATTTAAATGCCGATATTAGTAAAGACGTAAGTACATTCATTAAATAATGCTTTGAAATTTGTATTTCCCTCTCCTATGACAACAACATGCTATTTATATAAATGCTGTAAATGAATCGAAAAGCTTCATTCAATTCAGCTGCGGTACTGTGTATCAGGGTTTTAACCTGGTAAAAATTGTATTGTAGTAACTATTTTCTAAAATCGTAGAAATAGACATAAATCCGTACTAAATATGCCAAAGGTATACTGAATATACTTTTGGAATAAAATTCTATGATTGTATTAAATAATTTAAATGATAGAAATTTTATTTCCTTTAAATATGTATTATTTTTTTGTTGATTTTAAAGTTCTAAATTCCTTATTATGTGGTAACTAGTACTAATGCAAAAAAAACTATTTCAACAAGCTCGAATATGTGCGGATGACGTAGCAAATAAAATTTTAAACCGAAAATGTTTCAGAAATTTGCTACGACCGTAATAAAGTCCGAACTGCTACTATGCGTTCGTATGTGTAATAACGAGTAGTTGGCAACTCGGGGCATAAAGTGTTTATTTGTCAAAGTTATTTGATAATTTTAATGTGAAATTGCAATCAATTTAAATTGATTTAAAATGGGACCACCGAAAAAATCGAAGAAGGACAAGTTAGGAGGAGATAAATTTGGTAAGAAGATTCCGCTATGAATTGAAATGGGATTAATTGGGGATGCTTGTCAACAGGGAAGAAGCGCCGTGCTGAGGATGAAGCCTACACTCAGCTGGTTGATGATAATGACACTATGGACACCATAAATGAGGCAGATGGTGTGCCTGGAGCTGCATCCAAAAATGCCGAGACCAACGATGACGGCATTATGACTGATGAATATGGTGCCAAAGATTATCGATCACAAATGGAACTGAAGCAGGATCACGGCAACCGACCATTGTGGGTTGCGCCTAATGGACACGTCTTCCTTGAATCGTTTTCCCCAGTTTACAAACATGCCCACGACTTCCTAATTGCAATATCTGAGCCTGTGTGTCGTCCAGAACACGTTCATGAGTATAAATTGACAGCCTACAGTTTATATGCAGCGGTCTCTGTGGGACTGCAGACTCATGATATTGTTGAGTACCTCAAACGACTCAGCAAAACGTCGATTCCGGAGGGCATAATTGAGTTTATAAAACTGTGTACGCTTTCCTATGGCAAGGTGAAGTTGGTGCTTAAGCACAACAAGTATGTTATCTTAGCAAAAGATCAACTCGTAATATGTAAAGCTTTCCTCGTTAATTTACTAGGTATTTTATTGAATCTCCGCATCCCGAAATTTTACAAAAACTTCTGAAAGACCCAGTTATTCAGCAATGTCGCCTAAAACGTGAAGAAGGTGATGGTTTTATCCAAGGTACACACGAAGGGAAAGCCATCACACAGTTCGGAACGAAAATTCCTGCCACAGCCGCAACCGATAAACCAACGGCAATTTCCAACGATTCGAACGATGCAACGAATGCAACGACCACAACATCGGATGGATCTGTAGCTGTACCTGAAGATATCACAAATTTTTATGATAAAATTGACAATGAAGAAGAAGATGAGGATGAAGCGAACCTAAAGACAGTATCATTTGAAGTGAACCAAGAGAAAATTGAAGTCATACAAAAACGCTGCATCGAGATTGAGCATCCATTGTTGGCGGAATATGATTTTCGTAATGACACCAATAACCCGGACATAAACATCGATTTGAAACCCGCAGCTGTGCTTCGCCCATACCAAGAGAAGAGTTTACGCAAAATGTTTGGTAATGGACGTGCACGCTCAGGTGTTATTGTATTACCTTGCGGAGCAGGTTTGTTAAAATTCAAATATTTTCTCCTTAATCACCGAATAACTTACTTTGTTCAAATTAGGAAAGTCTCTTGTTGGCGTAACTGCTTGTTGCACCGTACGCAAACGAGCGCTTGTGCTTTGCAACAGTGGCGTATCAGTGGAACAATGGAAGCAACAGTTCAAAATGTGGTCTACTGCAGATGATAGCATGATCTGTCGGTTCACCTCTGAGGCAAAGGACAAACCGATGGGGTGTGGTATACTTGTAACAACATATTCCATGATAACTCATACTCAGAAACGGTCGTGGGAGGCTGAACAAACAATGCGCTGGTTGCAGGAGCAAGAATGGGGCATAATGGTGCTCGATGAAGTGCACACTATCCCGGCAAAGATGTTCAGGCGTGTCCTCACAATTGTGCAATCGCATTGCAAATTAGGTCTCACGGCAACGCTATTGCGTGAGGACGACAAGATTGCTGATTTAAATTTCTTGATTGGCCCCAAGTTGTATGAAGCAAATTGGTTAGAGCTCCAAAAGAAGGGATTTATTGCACGTGTGCAGTGCGCAGAAGTGTGGTGCCCAATGTCACCCGAATTTTATCGTGAATACTTAACTACAAAAACATCAAAGAAAATGTTACTTTATGTAATGAATCCGTCTAAATTTCGAAGCTGCCAGTTCTTGATCAAATACCACGAGAAACGGGGTGATAAAACTATAGTATTCTCAGACAATGTGTTTGCCCTGAAACATTATGCTATAAAGATGAATAAACCATTTATTTACGGCCCTACGTCGCAGAATGAACGTATTCAAATATTGCAGAATTTTAAATTCAATCAAAAGGTAAAACTGTTTATGAATTCTGACTTCCTAATTGATTCTAAAATTCCTCTATTTTAGGTAAATACAATATTCGTTTCCAAAGTCGCCGATACCAGTTTTGATTTACCCGAAGCAAACGTTCTCATTCAAATCTCTTCGCATGGCGGCTCACGTCGTCAAGAGGCACAACGTTTGGGCCGTATCTTGCGTGCTAAAAAGGGGGCTATTGCCGAGGAGTACAATGCCTTCTTCTATACGCTCGTTTCGCAGGATACAATGGAGATGAGTTACTCTCGCAAACGACAGCGTTTCTTGGTTAATCAGGGTTATAGCTACAAAGTGATTACACATTTGAGTGGAATGGATACAGATCCTGATCTGTTTTACAAAACTCGTGAGGAACAATCGCAGCTTTTACAACAAGTGCTATCTGCTTCAGATTTGGATTGCGAGGATGAGAAGGTTCCTGGAGAACCAGGATATCGTCCAAATAATTCTGGAGCGTCAAAGCGAGCTGGAGGGTTGAGTTCTATGTCAGGCGGAGATGATGCCATCTACTATGAACAGCGACGTAAAAACAATGGAAATGTGCACCCGTTATTTAAGAAATTTAGAGGATAGATTTTTGAATGCCTTTTGTTTACTTAAAATACATAAAATATACGCATATAGCAATACATAATAGATGTTTTACTCATTAAAATTATATTTACATTTGCATAGGTGGTAAATTTGTTGTTATTAAATATATATATATAAATTTTAGCTCGTCATCCACTACAAATGGTTCTTCGCTAAAGGAATGGGCAATAGTGGAATTGCAAGGAGACCTGGAAGTGAGATCCAACGAAGTAATGCACGATCAATTCATTGGCGATCTTTATTACAACAAATATGGGCAGCCGGTAATTATACTTAAATAATTACTATTCAACAGTAATTAGTTTCATTAACCTGTTAGATTTTGATTATTGGACATCACATTTTGCAAGGAAGAGAACAGAAACTAGATAAGCCGTTCGCCGTACTTGAAAAATCAAAAACGAACGAAGGACAGCATCTGCCGAATGCAACTAATATCAACTTGGATGCAAGTGCAATAAATCAGACTGTAGACCGCACCATCCTCGACTCCACAGTTGCACTAGAGAACAAAACACGTCAGCGAACTGAGTACACAGTTCGTGCAGTTTGTACAAAAAAACTGATATTTAAATCGCGTCCGAAGCCCATTATTGCGAATGTGGCTAAAACAGTTTAAATGTTGTGTCTTGCGGATATAAAGTATAATAAAAATATGTTTATTTTATAATTTCATAGATTAACTTTCATCAAGAAAATCAAAATATCGAACAATGTATGTTTTTGTTTCCTACATCTAAACTATTTCCATTTCGCGCTCGATGCCAACAAACTTGAGTTGTTCTGTGGGTCCATATCTGTAATCGAAGAAAAGTTCTTCGCCAGGCTGTATGGCACGTTTGGCAAATATACCAATGCGATGATCACCAGTTACCATCATAACCTTGGCGTAACAGTTGGGATTGATCGAGTGATTGGCGAAGCGGATTTTGTTTCCCTTGCGAGTAGCATCCACAACAAAGTCGTTGTTCAGATTGAAGAGGAAAGAGCACATATATTTGTCGTAAACTTTTCCGCGTCGATCAGCTTCATCTTGCGATATAATTTCGCCACAGTACTCGGAAATAAACTCGTTTTTTTGGGCTCCTTCCTTCAGGAATATACCCCAACCAGCAATGTCAGAAGGCGCCATAAGAAGATGTTTATCTACAGAATAAAATGGCAGAAAATTAACATTTTCATTATTTTATTATTCAACAACTTACGCAGTCCTCTCTGTACACAAACATTTTTGCATGTAATCTTGGTGAGCTTAAACTGATCGGCACCGCAAGCCTGGCACAAATCAGGATCACATTCGCGCACCGCCAAGTAGCACGGACATTGCTTGGTGTTGCACTGAGCCTTGCAACGGCAGCCAGGAAAACGGTTCTGACAGTCACTACTGCAGTTGCAGAATTTTTCGCAAAAGTTCTGAGTCTGGATACAAGAGCAGTTCATATCGCATGGACCTGGATGATCACAGGGCGTGTAGTTGTAGACGTGGTTCGAGGATGAGTCCTTCTTCAATTGGATCTTGCGACAGTGCAACGACCAAAGACGTTGCTTCTTTTTCTTCTTTCGTGGAGGTGTATAGTCCTGTCGCAATTCTTCAATACAGAACTCTGCATCCTCCTTTTGAGCAAATTCGTACACCTTTAGAAAGAGAAATCAATAAAATTGGGATCCAAAAACGGATACTAGCAACCCACCTGCTGGCATGTCTTTGTGAGCATGGTGTGCGCGATGGCACAATAATTCTTTAGGAAAACCTTGTGCAATGTACGGAATAGCGATTGGTCGGCGCCAGTCCAATCACACTTGGTATTGGTAGTGTTCATCATACCGGCTGAATAATGCCAAATTAGACAGAAGAATTCAAAAAACTTGACTATAATTGTACGTACCCATAATGGAATTGATCTCAGCTGATGCCGCACTATTTACCGCAATCCCATTTTCTTTACCATTCTCTGCATTAAACTCCTTGTTGCTAAACTGGCTGTTGCTGTCGTTGCTATCCTCAGAGCTGCCTTCGTTCCCGGAATCCATCGGTGGCGTTTTACTGTCCGCAGCAAGTTTCTCCTTCATACCTTCCTGGAGTACCACAAGGGAAATGAATATAATTGCAATTGAGGACAAGACTGAGATCTAGACTAACCAATAGCATGTAACAAGCATTACTGCACGGCTCTGTGAATTGTTTTAATTCGGGAAAACGACGTTTTTGTAAGTTTGGACCCGCGTGTCCTACTTGTAGACCTGTATAGTATGTAATTACATGCAAATTAATCTCAATATTATAATTGTTCTTCTTAAAACAGATATGTATAGACATTCGGTTATGAAAGTGCAATGTTTTCATTGGTTATTAGAAGAATACAGTCGTTGCTAATGATTGTTAATTGAGTTGGCGATGTTGAAGGCAAAGGCGTCTAATATGCTTATAAAACTGGTCCCCGATAAAGAAATTGATTTGGTCAATTCCACAGAAAACCCGACCTAATAAATTGTTGAGAATTAGTATTAAATAAACAAAAATGTGTCCCACCTTCTGCCTAAAATTAACATTCAGAGTTATTGTTAAATAAATTTCAATCTATTTATATCAAGAATATATAAGGACCTTCATTTAATAAAATTCTTTAACAAAATAACATGTTGTTAGTGCAATAGAAAAATGAAATAACTCCATAAAAAATACGAGGTTCCAATGATTATAACAACCAGAGTATCGCTATGAAATGACTGAATTATTGCAATGATTGATTGATGAATGGAATTGGATGAATCTTGAGCACATCAATTGCGAACTTAAACAATTATTACAACTACCAACTCACCGTTCACCGCTTGGTGACCTAAATTGCATATTTCAATCAATTTAATCATTTCAACAAATGTTTACAAAATTTTTAATATGTGTTGTGAAAAGAAAAAAGGAAAAACAAAAAAAGTAATTTATAAATTTTCTAAAGAATGTTTCAAACAATCCTATGAATGTAGAAGCAACTATTGCTTCAGGTTTTAAACACTTACGATGTAGGAAACAATCGTATTTGAAACATCGCCGACAAAACAACGTGTGGAAGGAGTGCATGGTGCGTTCACGTGAAACACTCTCCGCTTTCTCGCCATCAATATTAGGTGTGCATTCCTGCGGCCGCTCGGGATCTTGACGCTCAGTCAGTTCAATATATCTGTAATGAAGTGTATCAGAGCATAGTTCAATTTCTCAAATTATTTACTCCAACGCACTTTTCCTTTAACTCTTGTGGCGTCCCTTTGTCAGGAAAATTAGAACTGATTGCTTGGAATATAATCGGTGCTGGAAATGGCAGTTTATCTGTTGGTACTATTTTTTTTTCTTCAACTTTCACCTCGTCAGTTGCTGTTTCTACCGACGATGTGATTTCTGCAGTTTTCTCTTTTTCAGCATCAGCATCTTTTGTGGATTTTTCTTCTTTTAGAAGATCCATTTTTATTTGGAAATTTGCGGCACCGTTTCCCAGTGTATCATCTGCATCTTTAGTGTAGTTCTGCATCAAGGCATGTACTAGCTCTACAAAGATGGAGTCGTCCATAAAGGAAGGATCTTTATCGCCGTGTACTTTGCCATCGTAATTCTTAATGAGTTCCTCAATGAATTTCCCGTCTTTGTCAAGAACCTCGTCACCCATGTACGGAATATTATGCAAAACGGTCTCATCTTCCACCATGAAATTTTGCTGCGTCGGAGCCCAAGTATACATGGTTGGAATGGGCGTCACAGCATTAATGATGCAAATGGGGATGCGTTGTGGACCGGAACCTTATTGTAGGAAAAACAGTTTGTTGGAATTAGTGCTTAAGATTACTATAAAAACAGATAATGCGACATACCATCATACGTTGTGATTTCCGCCTTCTTTATGCAGTCCACGTGTGGAGGCTCATAGGGATCACACTTCCATAGCTTCGATTCACAATATAATTCCTGTTCATCGTAATTGTGTTCATCCCTACAAATATAACAACCGATTACTATGCTGTGGTACACATAAAATGTTCCCACGAATACCAATTTTTGATCCAAGCTTCTTTGATTTCATCAGCACGCTTGTAGCGCTTCTGCTGTCTGATCTTCAAATACTCAGTCTTCACGCGCCTCTTCCACTCCGGCGATACCTTTGTTGAACTCATGTTTTATGTTTATAAGTAGTAATATAATTTCTCCATCACTCAAACAAATATTTTATTTCACAAGTTAGACAAAATAAATTTTTCTGAACTATTTGCGCATTTTTGCACAATGAAAACAAAAATGTGTCGGCTGTCAATTAATTGGAGACTTTTTTTAGCGCGGAAATGCCAAAGTCTTATGGAGACTTGACAGCTGTACGCACAGGGATACAAAGATGCTCAAAAATCGGGATTGATTTTCTCTCCAATTCCTCATACTCATATTTGTGTTACATACCGAGCAACGCTGAAAACCACTCCTGACCAACTGGAGGATTCACTTGGAATCTTCAGTCTCTCCAGCCACTACGGTGCTTAGAACCAAACCAAAGATGCTACAAAATCGTAAATAATTTTCTTTACATTTCCTCATACTAGAAATGTTGTCACCCGAGCTGGAAACTCCCAGAAACGACGGAAAACATGTTCTGATCAAGCCATTTATCTAATAGTTGTTTAATGTCTGAGCCACTCTGTGCGTTTACAGTCTTTTACAGCTGTCAAGTGTTTTGACAGACAGCAACGTTGCTAACTTTGCGCTGGTGTCGAACGAAAATAACAATTTTGATTTAATACTATCACAACAAAATTATCTCTACAATTTGATTTAACTTGTATTTCCAAACTATGCAGTTTTCATAAATAATACGGATTCTAATACAATTACTTAACCAACAACTAGCATCGCAACATAAAAATTATGGAACCCTCAGCTTGCGAAGGTAATGAACGGTTCTTCGGTATGCAGCCTCTAATTGAACTTTGTGATTTTAAATGTTCACGAATTTCATACTTTTAATAGATCTTAAGGCATTCGAGCGACGCCTCACAGAAGTTGTCTCCTCATATAAGCCTTCGACACTGCGATGGAGAAGTAAGTAGAGGACCTTGCGAGGAACTTAAGTTTTAATTAAAATTCAGTTTTATTAAATCTGTTGTTTTCACTGTTTTGTGATCTAATTCAGTAGTGCTTGCGGTCATCTCACTTTGTACCGCCATCGGAGCCTGGTACTGGCTTCGAGACCCCCGTACCACTGTAGTACCTCTCACGGAATCGTTGTTAATTCACCCAGTCTTCACATTCGCCACACTGACGCTAAGTATACTACGATAAAATGAATTAAGTTGGTTATGTTTTTGATAACATATTTTCTCTTTCAGTTGTATTATTTATATTTGGCATCCATAAATTGGTAATAGCTCCACAGATAATAACGTCCCGGATGCGTTCTGTACTAAGTGACTTCAATATGAGCTGCGATGATACCGGCAAGTTGATACTAAAACCTAGACCCAACAACAATTGATTGGAAAAGCTGCCTGACATAAATTGCCCCATCAATAGATACATTAGTTAATGAAAGTGTTTTCTGTAATTTTATAAAGATAAAATTAAAAATAAGCGTTTATTTAAAGTTTTTATCGTATTTCGTAAGTTTCTTGGCGAGTTTAAAAGACTGTAAGGTTTAGAAGATTTTTGTATAACATCTAATTTAATATATGAGCGGATGTGGGTATGCTTCAATTGCTTAATGAACAGTTTTTGTTATAATCTGGAGGAACTACACGATTTCTTTTCTGTATTCTTCAGTTTGTTGGTTTGCTGACTTGTAAACAGCTTGGAAGTAGTTCTTTGTTAAATTAATGCCATGAATGTAACCGCTGTTTTCCATTTAATCACTTTAATAGCAATGTAAAATAGCATTTTAAAACTCCTCTCATCACATCATAAAGCTGTAATTTTTTTTGGGATCACACCATTGGTTGCGTTCATCTCGAGCAAAGTCCTTCAAGGGGTGAAGCGCCAATAAATTCTAATTCTCACTAGAATCAAATTGTGATTAAAACTGATTCGGATATATTTGCTATTATTTATTTTAGAAAGTTTTCTTTTTGGTACAAATTTTAATTTTACATACATTTTTATGCACAATCTCTTTGATAGTTATTTCAGTTTGTGTTTCCTTTTTATAGAATATAAATGCATTTTTATTTTAATTTGATATATTTGAAATGTTCGCCTGAAGCAAACTTTAAATTTGTTTTGTAAAAATTAAGCTAGACATGTATCTGTTTCCACATTTTGCATTGCATTTAAAAATATGTCTCATTTTTTCTTTAGTTGTTTACAATTTGTAGTTTCTTCAGTTTTATCATATGATAATTAAATACAATTTCGTTTAAAATAATCATAATTTTATAATAATCTCTTAATATTTTATACTCTTACTCATATTTGCGCTACGTTATAATTTGCTTTAAATTTATATAATTACAATATTTTACTTCACTTGCATTTATTAAACTAATGGTTTTCTGCTTTTTGTGTACAATTTTCTTTAATCTCATGATATAGGTCGTAGCGTTTGCCTTTGTGTTTTATCTAATATGTTTAATTGTAAAGCTTAAAGAGGGGTGAATAAGAAGTGAGGGGGACCACTACCTGCAGACGAGTGCAGGACTTTCTTGCTTGTAGCTTCGAAATTACAATAATGTGGTCAAGTGTAGCAAACCTTTTGTCAAAATAATACAAATTCTTCGTTAAAATTTTATCTAAAAATGTTGTTATTTTGAACTAAAAACGGATTAGGTCGTGTCAATTGGACCGGAATACTCTTCATTTCCAATATAAAAGGGGATTTATCGTTAAAAATTATATAAATACGTTATAGTTAATATTAAAAATAATAATTATAATAATAGAAGTAGTTGGTAGTTTGTGTTTGTTGTTGCTGGTTTTGTTGGTGCGCACACAATCGACGACTATTCACTATTATGCCGCCAGCAAGTTCCTAATGTTCTTCGGCGTGTTCTCCTCGTTCAGATGCTTCGTCGTGTAGCGCAGGGCGTTCAGCAGCGGCTCCGCTTTGATCGCGGGCTGCGCCTGCAGCAGTCTCACACAGCCCTTGACGTCGACGTGTGCTCCGCGCGCAAACGCCCCGATGGGATGCACGTGGTCGTAGAGGATGACCAGGCCGACCATCACGCGTAGGACCAGCAGGTGTGTTTCTTCGCGCTCGATTTGTTGCAGCAGTTTCCTGTGAAAAGTAATAACGAATCAATGCTGATGTGTCTAGTGCAAAACCAGATTAACAATACTCACGGGTTCTCCAGCATCCGCAGACACACCTTGGCCATCGTGCCCAGTGTCTCTGTTGTGTTCTCCACGTCGTTGGCGTTGTCGTGGACGAACTTTGAAGTGGCTTCGCTCAGAACCTTCAGCATGGGGGTAGCGTGTGCATAGAACAATGACATCCTGTTGGCCAGCTCGGTACTCACCAGCATGTTGTTGGTGGCGTCAATGCGCTGCCGACTCACGATGCGTCTGTAATAGCTGAAGTCGTTCTGTATCGCAGGTGTCTTCATCTGGAAGCAAAAGAAGGCGATGAATCGCGGTCTATCAATGTGCGTCCGGAGCATTTAGATCAGTAAACTAGCCCGTGCCAGACGACAACGAGATCAAATCGGCTCGTTGTCTTCGTGTTCGGACTAAAGCCTCGTAGATCAAGGGAAACGCGCCTCCATTATCGCAACCATCTGATGGCAGTTGACGTGACCTATCTATCATTGGTTAGGATGATAGAACTCCTGGAGTGGCGAACGTGCTGAATTATTAAGTGGACACATGAAGAAGTTAATTGCTTAAGGTTCAAATGGCCCCAGCTATTGACAAGCGACCATGGAAAACATATCATTAAAACACAATTTTATCACATAGGTAAAAACAAGATCAAGGCCACCTTCAGCAAGTGTCAAACACGCGCTCCTCGAAAATGTATGTTTGGAATATAAACCGAGCAGCATGTCGGCGTTAGTAGTTTCTCTCTGTTTCTTCCCAATGAGAAGATGTTCTCGTCGGGCCACGTGAGTTCACAGTCCACTGCGTATAGATTGCAGTTTGCAATCATCGCGACGTGGTTTGTGTTGGCAGCCAAGTCCGTGAACGCCGTGGACACTCCTAACACCATCCGTCGCAAGGACTATTCGAGACAGGATCTACAGCGCTTGCACATCCTCCACTCTACCAGCCCGAGTTTCGTATCCTCCCAAACACAACCAGAGGTTCGTCCAGAGGTCCGGTGGAATTTTAGGAACACATACCAAGAGCAAGTGCCTTTCGCCGGACTGATCACATCATCGCTGGCCCCGACATGGTCCGGTGCGCCAATTGTCGTTTTGGACAATGAGGAAGTCGACAGAAACCACGACGGATATGAAGGGTCTACCCAGGAACTACCCGCCGTGCTTTCATCGACGATGTGGAGGCAGCCCCAGGTACCCCGCTCTCCACCAGCATTTTACGACGCCTCTTCTCAGACATCACCCACCGGTCATCCTGCATATGGAGAGCGCTCACCCACAGCCTTACGAGCGACCACGAGCAAGGACAGTTCTTCACCATTTACAGCACATCCTTTCAGCGGCAAATCAGTCAGTCGGGAGCGCCAAGCATTCTATGCGCAGCATTTTGAACGCTATGTGCGAAAATACCCCCATCGGCTGCAACCGAAATATTATTAAATATTAAGTAGTCGTTCCCTTTGAATAATAAAGGATTTCAATAGCCACGGCAGAGTTACAATAATTTAGTCTACGCTTTCCACTGTTCCTCAGATCATATAAAATCCAGCCGAACGATTCCATGATGGTATTAGCACAGTTTTCGATACGCATGCAGCCACGAACGATATTGGAGTGGTGTTAAATCTCAGATATCACAGTGCTGATGGAAGGAACAAGTGCAAAAGAGCAGCACCAAGAATGCTGTGAGAAATTCCTTTTATTTATAGAAACGGGAACGAAGGAGAACGAATATAACTTAATGCACAGCTCAGAGGCCCAGATAAGCGATGCCAAGTGATCGTTCTTAGGGGCAGCAGGGCGGGGAGTTGGGATAAGGCAGAACAAATTTAAACACCAGGCTGTACGACGTTCAACTCATTCACAGGTCTGCGAAAGGAACAGTCAGCCGAGCCAATGAGCAGAAGCGCTCGTCGTGGTATCAGCCAACACCTAGATCCATTATCGCATCGACGGATTCCCCATTGTTACGCACAACGACTGTTGACGTCAAATGAATGGCTCAAGCGACTCGCTGTGGGTTGAGCGCTCACGTTTCCCCGTCAAGGGTTCACTTCAACGAGATTCCTGCACCGATGCCACAGCGTCTTCCGCCTCTGTTTGGATCGGAATCGATGGGCCTTTGTTGTTTCGAGGAGGCACAGTCGACTTCCTCGTTGATAAGTTATTTCCTGCTCTCTGGAGCATTGGAGGACGTTGTAGGATGTCTGACGCTGGCAACTTCTCTGAACGAGTCTGTGTGAAGTGGAGGATACTTTTCGAGTTATTGACACTCGTCTGGTCGTGGCATCCGTTGGTGTTGGTGGGCCGTGTTACCGAAGCCGAAGGAAGCCGAGTGAAGCGACCAAAGCAAGGGACAACTAAAGTGCAATTGAGTTGTAGCGCAACCATCAGTCTGGAAGCAAAGCCACGCTGCAATCGATCTGGTAAACCAGATTCACCTCCGGACTTGGCTACCAATGTGCCCGAGTTGCGTGAGCGTTGCGCACAATTAAAACCCATCCGGAGACGTGCTGCAGCCCAAGCAGCTGCGCGCGAGGCCCGCACGCCACTCGCACACCACCGGAAGCTGGCGGCAGGGGGCGCGTGGGCCGTCGCCAGCCGGTCTCGCGCCGTGTACTCACCTTGTACTCGTCGAACTTCAAGACGAATTCTAGAATTTCCGCCAGCTGTTTGACCAGCGCCTGCTGGGTCTCCAAGTGCTGCGTCGGGTTCAGCCGCCCGCCCACCAGCTGGCCAAGGAGCTTCGGCACTATTTTCTCCAGCTCCAGCGAGTGCTCGTAGCACCGCTTCAGCTTGATGACTAGCGGCAGCACCGCGGCCCAGGCCTTCTCCTGGCACTGTGGCGAGGGGTCGGCGATGGCTTCGCGGATTTCCTTTCCGGCACCCTGGAAGAAAGCAAATGAGAGGGAATTAGACTGGCGCCAGACATGAGCAGGAAGAGCTCCCGGTTGCGATCGATTCCTCGCTCCCGCCCTCACACGACTCGATGCAAGCAACCTGTGAGGGACCACGACCCATGGGAGACGGTGAGGCCGGCAGGGCGTCCCCAAGGCATGACATAATCCGCCGTGAAATCAGTTTATGGATCCATAGGTTTCTGTGTTCCCCCAAACAACTGTAATTATCCATAGCGTGATCCCGCATTCCCTGTGGCTGCAACCACAACCAAGGCAACAAAACGAGCTCAAGCAAGGCGAAACCCGCGCCCCCTTCAGCCCAAAGCAGCTCTTGGCATGCGATGAAGCGGACTCCGCGGTCGCCTGGCTCCGTCTGGAGGCGTTGTAGTAGCAGCCCCAGCGGGTTTGCAGAGCTCAGTGGAAGGTGTGACCGACTCCTGGTTCCGCAACACCAAATACCTTTACTTTTGATACACATACATATTTCAAAGGGTTGAAGGAGGAGACAAGTCAAATGTCGCGAGGACATTCCTTTGAATGTGGCTTCAGTAGAGAAGTTCCTGATGCACCTCGTCTCTAGCCATAGTTTCGCAATGCGAACTCGCAATCCAAATGCAGACCCACAGGCCCGAAAGAGCAATCGTGTTCCGTTGTTCGTTTTACGGTTTCCAAACGAGCAGCGTAAAATATGCGATTTTACCGTTCAAACACCATAGAATTTCTGTACGAGCGTCTCGAGTGGAGAGGTTTATTGACGCACTGCCAGAACGACTTTCACTGCGCTCCACTCACTCGACTCCCGGTTTCATAACAACGTCATTTAATAAGCCCTCGAGTAGGGACCACAGCCAACTAGACTCGCCCGCAGGATATGTCGGGAGGCTGCCACAATTCCGGCGTAAACAAACACAGTTGCCGAGGCCAACTCAGTCTAACTCAGTCCAGATCTTCACTTGGCGACAATCTGCACCCTACGCGTATCTGCCTGTGGGCAAAAAGGTCGCGGAAGATGCGGTCGACTATACTTTCCATAAAATCAGTTGAAAGTGGGTGGTTGCAAGAAATTCGTACAGATGAGGTACGAAATTAATGCAGTTGTGCGTGGCCTTCAACGGAAGTTTCAAGAATCGTGAAACGAGACGAGAGAAAAGTTGTTGCTTTAAACACTCGTGCACTTGGACCCACCGCAAACAATGCGCAATGTGCGGAAGAGAGACCAGGGGACGGCGAATACAAAGCATTTGAAAGTCAAGAGGACCGTCTGCCAAGTGTGGGCGAATGTTTCAGTTTGGACGAAGTGGGGTGGCTTCTGGTCGTTGTGAAAAACTACTCCAGCACACAGAAAAACATCTCTTTGTAGTGTTCTCAAGAGATCCAGAAGCTGGTCCATATTTATAGTCGTGCTGACCCGCCAACCAAGTAAACAACCAGGTGCAACCTGTGGTGGAAGGGGCGATCCAGGGTGCAACTGAAGGTTGGCCGACGGAAATCACGGAAATACACTCCAAGTCACGTCCACACATTTCTTCCCAGTCGCCGCATGAATGAAATGCACCCAAAGACAGAAATAACGACTTCGCGAGCTGCAGAGCCAGACAGACAGGCAGACGGACGCGGCGGAGAACCAAAGAAAACTGGCGATAAAACACACCAGAGCCCCTGCGACAGCAAACAGTGTGGAGTGTGCGGGGGGAAGGGATTTGTGAAATCTCCTTGGCGTCGGCTTCGGAGGTTGGTGTTGCCCGAGTACCTTCCTCGCCTACAGGGTGCCTCCGACGAACCACGAAACGAAAACAAAATCGAGGAAAGGCTGCTGAAAGAGGAGACGCGAATCGGAATACACATATGCAGTTGGGCCCTGCGCGATAGACCCAGAGTCGCCTGCCGTTTCCCCTCTCTCTTCGATCGTCGTCTGTGGGCCTCGAGTGCGGTTTGAGTCCCACTGGGCGCAGGCCGCCAGTGGATCGGTGTGGTGGGGGGAGCTGGTGTCGTTTGTCGTGTTGATGCAATTTCCAAAAATGGTTTCGCCGTCCGAGTGATGACTCGTCGCCAGTTCTTGTTGCACACACCCGCCCTGTCGCAAGCCGTCTCTTTGTTCACGTTGCTCGCTTTGTTTTGCTCTGCGACTGACGAGAATCGCTTCGTAATCATAAACGAGGAATACTATTCATAGCAGCTGCCTTTGTTTCCTGCGAGCCTTTCAGAGCTCGTGTGAATAGGGACAGACGTGGTTTTTCCATCGCGTTGATGAAGACAACCACGATTGTCTAGAAGTAAAGAACATAACATTCCCAAAAACAGTTCTTCTCATGATATGATTATTAAATTCTGTGAATTTCCTACTGATCCTTTTGGTTGTAGAGTGACACCAGGTGAAAAGAAGTCGGCGAATCCAGGCCACGTCTACGACATTGGCACGTGACCCACGCTCGATTGTACGAAGTACTAATTCACACTTCCTTGCCACTCGTAGCCGAACAAAGGGCAACCATGTTTCCGAACCTGTCAGAGGGAAAAGGGTGCGACTCACCCCAAATGGGAGACTAATTATAGCTGGCCAGGAGCGCCTAGTGGGAGAAGTTGGTATCTGTGTGGTGTTCGCGAAAAGTGGGAAATGTGAAAACCGTGTGAATAAACGCGCTGATAACTGCAGAGATAAGCAATCATGTGTATCAGGATACGTGTATTCCTTGGTTTCAACGTCCAATATATCGATTTACTAATCGATCCAACATGACGGCTGGCGTGGGTTCGCCTCGTACAAGTGTCCAGAGGAATCGCACGTTCCGAATGGGTCTGAATGGTTCGTCTGAACCGCTCCAAGTGATTCATCGCTGTAGGTGTGCGTCGGTATGTATTGGGGCATCAAACTCTGCTGAGCGATATACAGCCCATCCACATGTGCTCTACAGTCGGTCATTTTTGGTCGACTCCCATGCGTTTAGGCCTCCGGAAGAAGCGCCTCCGTTTAGGCTGTGGAGGCGCTGCTGTCAGTCCCTTGAACACCTGACTACTGAAAACGCGTGGATTGAGGAGCATCAGGCTGGATGCCTCCAGCTGGTGGCGCGTGAACCCCTCCCCACCCAGCGTGCCTCGTACGACGGTGTGAATCGATGCGAAGGGATGTCATTGCTCCGACTTTGTGCGACAACGAAAAGTTGTTTATTTGTTTCTGCGCCCGATGTTTTCCACTTAAACAATGGCCAACGCAGCGTGAAAATTGTTTTCAATTCGATAAATAAAACATGCCATTTAAACCGTGTCTGAGCGGTTGGATCGGAGTCTAGACAAAGCATTTCATTGACGGGAAAGGAGTGATTTATTGACAGACTCGTCAAGGCGTTCATTGTGATTAACTAATATGTTGTATATAAGTACATGCAAACACTCTATTTTTCGAACAAACTTCTACTGAACTTGATTCTTCTAGGGATCAATGGGCTAGAACTCAGAACTATTGTGTAGTTCTTTCGAATTCTACACCCTCAAAGAGAGTTCTTCGCCTTGGACCAGCCGGGCCATGAGTTTCTCGTCTTTCATCACTTTATAACCGAACGTAACATTTCTGCTGACAACTTCTGGTCTTTAAAGCAGCTATGAATGCCTGCTTTCGAATATATAACTGGAAGTCTGCGATTAGGGCTTTACAAAGCGGCGACGATGACGATCTGGTTGACATTCATAACAGATCAGTTCTACGATCTTAGCAAAAGTCCACTATTACTATTCACAGCGAAGAGTTTTTAAAAAAATGTCACTCTTTTGTATTTGATTAGCAATAGAAGAGCGACACAAAGATGGGAATGGTCAGATTCAAAACTAGGTTGAATTGGAAGTTGAAGTTCGAACATAAATCGTGATTTGTCAAAATTGTATTACAAATTGATATTAGTATATGTGCGATTCTCATGAATGGACCGATCGGACAATTGTTCGAATATATCATAGCTTTCATTTGACTGATTCTTGCGGATGGCACATTTCAGTTTGGACGTGTATACAAATATAAAGTTAATTGTATTAAATACACACATCATTTCGTATGGTGATAAATATGTGATTTTATCACCGTCAACCTTGAGTTTAATTGGTCCGTCCGTACGGAGTTTCATCTCTCTCTGAACTCTCTGAAAAGTCACTGCATTGAGTGTTTCCATCGTCGCAATATATGTACGTATGTATAGTGATGAACTAAACAAATTTGAATTATATCCACATTCTGCTGGCTGGGCATGTCCGAAGCTGATCCAACTACGCAGTGCGAGTCTTCGTTGGGATCTTTTGTGCGCAATCCGAACCAATTGATTAAAGCACCAAGTATCCTTCATGCATACAATATCCATTCATTTATAAACGAGTTCTTCCATTGAATTTAGACGAATTAACACGTTCGACTCGAGATTGTATGTACATAGGATCAAAATTTTAGGCGTTTTTTTATTACACCAAAAACCGCAAACAATTTTATGGAAACAGAAAAATTATGTGGTCGGGAAATAGCGATTGTTTACATTGAAAACATTGAAACTTGAGGGAGAGAGCGAAATCACAACCATTGGCGGAACTGCGCACATGTTGAGAAGTTTAGTGCTGTTGGGAAGAGAGATAAATAAGCGAATGGAGGAAGCAGAAGGAACCGCCAAAGAGCTGGTAATTAGAATGACGAAGGTCATCGGAAGCTGAATGGGTAAGCGAGCGATCGAGAGAAAACTGGGATCCGTCCCACGTATGGGAATGTCGTGGGTGATTCCATCACTGGGCAGCAACAAGTGTGCATTGGTTAGCGCAACGAAGGGCATGCAACCGGAGCAATCAGTTGAACGACCGAAGGTACCCGGTCCGACGGCCGACACATGTTTCCAAGATAAAAGTGCTGATAACACCGTGTGCGCACAAGATGACCATGTATGTGTGTGGCTGCGTGTGGTGAAGTGTGAGCATAATAGAAGTACATTTCAAGCGCAAACAAATATGGACTGTGGCCATTTTAGAATTCTATTTAATATTTTCCGTGTCTATGGAAGCGAATCGAGTGCTGCCCGACCGGAAATCGACATTCGGTTTCGCAATCGGCCGCAACTTTTGTCGAGAGAGCGCACGAATTGGTCAAATGAATGTATTGTAAAGGCATACTTTAAATCAAACTTGGCCCAATATTGAACCGATTGCTGTATAATTGTCTGGGGTTCATCCAAATACGACTGCAACTAATCAGCCCTAGAGCAACTTGCGCAAGCCAATATTAACAAATGACCGGATGCGTGAGCGTGAAGGGAAAATCGGCCCAAGTGATGGATGCATGGCCATCACTGTTGCCCTTCCCCACCGCCTCATCCTCAACAACCTATGTAAGTGGCTGCTAATGTTCGTGGAGCGACATCCGCTGGCCCACAGCGCAGTGAAAGGTGTTTATTATGAAAGTTACGCATAGGGCACCATTTACGAATTAAATAACTAATTAATAATGGATAATGAGTACATTTTCGATTTGATGAAAGTTATGGATTGGGATTCATTGCCAAGTTTTGTATTCCCGAATCCAGTTTGAAGGTCAAAATGGGGAATATTCTCTAAATAGCATCGATGTCGAAATTACTGAATTGCATTAGAAGGTATTTAATCGCTCCATTCGCGGTTCCTTCTCGTCCCGACTCGCCGTGAACATAAATAATCATTCAATTGAAATTGTGGCCGTCTGTGGCCCAGTGAAATATTTCCTGTATATTGTCAGTGTCTCCAATTGAATGGGTTGGGTGCGCGCTTCATTCGCGCTCACGTTAGCTTCACATACGAAATGTGGAACAGAGATCTCGGTCTGTAGCATACGGTTCCAAAATTGAGCAGAAAGTCATGACAATAATCGAATTTCGCACGAGACAGGTTTCAATTAACTGGGCAAATGAGATGTTTACGCGACAGTCGACAACAATTTTCATTTCATGCAGACGAATGTACCTCACGAAATTTGGAAATAAGTAAACCATACAATTTCGCAGATGTATGTATGGACGTAGAGAGACAAAATTTGTAAGAAGGCAATTGATTTTTGAACAATTGGGCAAAAACGATCCATCGTAAACGACAATAAAAAAGAAGAGTCTTAGACATCACATGAAGGTACCACGACAATCATACGTAATTATCGATCTACAATGTAGTGAAATTATTAGTCGAGCTCCAACTTTTTCCAATGTGTAGGGTAAGAGTAATGAATCCATTTAAAACAATAGGCGGCACTGTCCACAGAAACTCATTCCTGCGCACGAAGCAGATTTGTATTGCATTGCATCAGGAGTAGAGCACCGCCGTCAAAAGTACCCAGGTCCAATTAGCGTTCAATTCCAGAACTATGTAACTAGGTTAAATGTTTGATTCCTTTTACGTGTGAAACAATTCTTTGCTTTCATACTAGAGTGCGTTTGAATGATGTTTTTGTTGTTGTTTTTTTTACATTTCAACAAATGTTGATCATAAAAATGCCCATCGCATGCCAAGTGCTCCTTAGGGCTACACACCCTTTTGTAACAGTTGTTGCTATGTCGATGAGCTCTTAAAATGTTATTGGGGAGCTTTATTAACTCATTAGTTGTAAGTTTGTGAAGTTATCTAAGGAGGACGAGTAAAGGGGAGCATACCCTGGAGGTTCTAATGTCGAGTTCGGTATCATTTTCGAAGACTCTGTTGAGTCAATATTTGACACCATGAAGATAGGTTCTGCCACTGCTCATTTTTGTGCCCGGAATAGGGAAAGAAGCAGCTCCTAGAACTCTTCAGATTCAATCTCTCATTCCCTTCAGCGGATTCAAATACTTGCTTGTGGGGACTTCGATAAAGGCAAATATGTGCCTTTGAGCTTCTTCTTGTTATATTGGATTCATTTCTAATATTCAACATTTTTAGATGCATTTTTAAGTAATATCTGATGCACATTAACGGAAAAACACAGGAGGCAATGAATGTCGACGTTTGTTGATTTCTTTTTCACTTGCAATGGACCTTGATTGGGCTCTGTTTCCAATGCATCAGATGGATCGTTTAGATAAGACCGTTTACACTTTTTATCGCTGCAGATAACATTCAACTGACGTTCAAATATTTTGCCTGATTAGGCTTCAAATTGTATGCAACTCGATTTGAGCCGTTCTTCTCTTCTATGCACTCTGTCACCGATGCGATTTGGTGACTGACTCACGTGCTCCCTTCAAGTCTGTCTTAGTCGCTGTTTCCTGACTTGTGACTCGATCGATCCAACTGACATTCGCTGCTTCCCGAAGTTCCCATGCGGTTGTTGTTTTATCATCATATTTATATCGTTTGCCCCTTCGTTCGTATTCTTGTCGCTTCTCGCCTTTCCTTGCCACTCACTTTCCGAGCATTAGTCATATTCTGTTTTTGGAATTCATGCACAATCAATCCAATGAGTAAATAGTTTATAGTTTCGACGTTTGTTTTGCACAGTTCTGCTTTCTTTTGAGCTTCTTCTCTGCTTCTCTTGTCACACATGTGAACGCGACTGTTTTGTTTTTCAGCGATTACTTCATCCTACCAAACATGAACTACATTCCCAGGAACAAATACCCACACGTTGCGCGAGGCAATTGGGGACAAAACTCACCTTGTAGACCTGGATCTCGTCGAGGACGACCTCCGACTCTTTGAGCACTCGTTCGACCTCGTCGTAGACTTCTCGCTCTGTCTCGGTGGGCGCGGCATTCTCAAAGTCCAGGAACACGTCGTACGATTTGGCGGTGCAGCAATTCGAATCGTCTCGTGCCAACAGACTCAGTAGTTTGCCCATCTCGTTTTCTTATTTGTTTCCGACTATTTCGGTTTCACTTCGGAGTCAAGTATTCGTTATTAAAACTGGAAGGAGAGTACAACAATCGTTTCATTGCTTTCATACTGGGGCAATCATAAATCGGTGACTGGGGAGTGACAATGCATCGGAGCAATTTAATCAAAATCCTGAATGCCACCGAGTGTGAAAAGCAAAACATATTGAACGCGGCAGCCCTGGGCCAGGAGACAATGAACTTTTGACAATTCCAAGAGAGACCGTGGACCCAACGCGAGGGGTTGAAACGATTGGAAATTGGAGAAAGGAAGGAATGAAAGTCGCAGGATGTCGATGTGGAGCACGACGCGTGGAATGAATGGAATCAACAAAGAGCTCCGATGGATTCCAGGTCACAGCTGTGAGGACATCGAAGCCGACGGTCGCATCTTTGAGGTTTCGTTCGATCACCTCGAAGCCGAACCCATTCTCGGGTCAGATCGAATACGAAGTTATTTCAAGGGGACTGACAAATAATAATAAATTAAGACGGCTGAAGGCACGTTTGGCGCTGACTCCGCTTGGGGTCGTTTTCAGTTCAACATGAACCGAGTGTCACAAGCGCGCAGCGAAGGGTGAGCGAGAGGCATCGAACGACACAAAGAAAGAACACCAGACCAGAAGAACGCACGAAGCATGGATTCGTTGGACAAGACGGAACAGCAGAACATGACGGGGATTGCGTGTTCCTCGTTCCACTCTACGTCATGGCGCGGCGCGGCGCGGAGGGGAGGAAAATCGAAAATCGACTCCAGCAACGAGACGAAAGACCGAGCGAGAATAGCTGATAAAGCGTGCGAAGAGAACTGCAATTTTTGTAAACAATTTCAGTGGCACATCTGGAGGGGAGCGGCCGCCGGGGGAGGCACGAAATGAAATACACAATATCGAGCCGTTCCCTCGCCGCCGCTCTCTGCGCATTCTTTTATTATGCTATCGCCTATGTCACGTTTCCCGTATGCAGGCCCCCAGCGCACCGGAGCCAATCGCGACTCCGAGCAATCCTTCTATTCTTCTATTAATATTAGCGGTACTTCGTTGGAGCGAAAACATCTCTCGCTCCGTGTTATCAACTCTTTTGTTTTCACTCGACGCACTCACACATGCACACGTATTCAACTCGGGTTTCGCACTCGGAACCGCCCGCAGCGTGTCTGCAACTTTATCAGTCAGCAGTTGATTAGGAGGAAACTCGCCCGAGATGGTGGTGAATCTCGGCTGGAACCGCGATTGTTCGTTCGAGTATTGGTCTTTATCTGATTTCGGACTAATTTGGATTCTCCCACGGATGGCGACACAAAACACACACACACGAACGATACTCGGCTCTCGAAACACGAAACTTCTCCCACGGTTGCTGGAAATTAACTGATTTCTGTAGATTCTTCTTCCCACTGTTGAGCCAAAGGCGAATGTTTCTGTGGTCAGAGTTGCCAGATTCCAAAAAAAATGTACTCCCAAAAAATTGTAAAAATATCCCTGAAATCCCTCTATTTGAAGAAAAAAAAAACTTAACATTTATTGAGATGAAACCACGAAAACTTAAGTTGTTCAAATTTTATGCGCTTTTGGGGATGGCAAAATCAAATTATAATATTTGATACCACTAAAAATAAATATGTTTGCTGGATTCTTGGTCTAAAATATTTGTTTATTCCATTTTCCATTAATGAAAAGCAGCTTTTTGCTGGAATTTGTGCACTTAAAAAATCCCAACTTTCCCCCTGATAATTTGTACCCCGTAGATTCACCACCAGGAGTGAAAAAACCCCTATATCTAGGGGAAAAACCCCCGATATGGCAACACTATCTGTGGTAGAGTCAGCGTTTGCTCTCTGGCGTTGCCATCGTTGGGTAATACTTTCCAGATGCAGTCACCTATTCTGACTAGAATAAAAATACTCTTGCGACAAAAGCGAAAGTATGTAATTAACCATGATCGATTCATTACATTTGATTAACAATGCAATTCAATTTATTTTTATTGGGTCTTCAAACATAATAAACATACAACAAATAATACTATTTCTATATAAACAATGCAGAAATGCACTAATATAACTTTTCGAGGCTGGCAACATCGTTGATCTCACGACTCCATTCGCCGCATCTGTCACTTTGACATAACCAAGACGAATTTGCCGTGGTTTTTGCCATCGTTAGTGTTCACCAGGGATGCCGCGACGAAATTTTTGAGCAAACTGTAAAAGTGGGAAGTGTTGTGAAGTGATAAAATTGTTCAGAAAAATGTTGGTTTTGTGGTAAACATAAATGTTTTCCAAGCCTCATTTCATAAAAAAGATCAAAATTTCGAATATACATTTTGCATCAAGAGATTTTTGGTTTGCAACCGTGGTTTTTATTGAAAAAATACTATTTCACAAAAATCCTTTCCGCTGATGTCAGATTCATGCCAACACAATGAAAAAGTCAACAACAACGTGTGTAGAATACAAACCAATACAAAGGAAACAAATACCGCCAAACGACAATCTGCCATATGAAAATCGATATTGTCGAGTGAACGGCTTTTTTGAAAATATGATTTTCAGCCGAAAATTTGGCTCGTGTGAACGCACTATAAGTGGTATGAAGCAGCATACAAAAAATTTAAATATTTGTGATTGGAATTATTTTTTTTGTTTTCTTTTATTATCTCAATTAAATTTACTGATTATCATCCATTTTCACAAATCAAATTCCCGAATATGAATTGTTATGAAATAGCTGTCAGTGCCAAGAGTAAGGAAAAAGTTCAAGTTTAGTCAACTTGCGCGTCTTCGCTTACTACCAGGGGCAGAGTACTACTCATTCTGTTCACTCTCCATCAATTCAGTACATTTCAACTTTTGACGGCTCGTACTTCTTTACTACAAGCGTCTCATTCTGTTCAGCCAGTGAATGGATGATAAAACAATAAAATTAATTGAGGTAATAAAAGAAAACAAAAAATAATTCCAATCACAAATATACAAATTTTTTGTAGTTGTTATTCAAGTTTATCGTGCGTTCACACGATCCAAATTTTCGGCTGAAAATCAGATTTTCAAAAAAGCTTTTCACACGATAAAATAGATTTTCATACGTTACATTTTCGTTTGGCGGTATTTCTTTTCTTTGCATTGGTGTGTATTCTACACACGTTGTTGTCGACTTCTTCATTGTGTTGGAATAAATATGACATCAGGGTAAAGGATTTTTGTGAAATAGTACTTTTTTCAACAAGAACCACGGTTGCAAGCCGAAAATTCTTGATTTTCGATGAAAATCTTCCGAAAATCTGATTTTCATTTGACAGTTATTCCAAGGCAAAAATCAGATTTTCGGCAGATTTTCAGCGAAAATCGATTTTGGGCCGAAAATCAGCTCCGTGTGAACATGCTATTACGTGTCAAATGTACATTTATAATGGAACAGTATTAATGTTTCTCGGTAATCGGTACCGTACAAATATGTGAATAAAATTATTAAATTCAAAAACATATCAATTTCAGAACAACTTTTCTCTATTTTAATGCGAAATAATGTTCTTATATCCAAATATAATAGATTTTAAATATTTGGTTCGTATTTCGTTATTTTGTGTAATAGAACTAATCTTAAATATATAAATAAAGTATTAGAATAACGCGTCACTATTGTGAGATATGACCAAGACGCATCATTGTGGGCGCATTTTTTGAAGTCGCAAGCGTCATGCCGAACAGCTGATGTCGTACGACTTTGTACTACAACTACTACAACTTATTCTGTTCAGCCAGTTTTTCGTTCTCTCTCGATGATGTTGTTGTTTTTATTTGCAAAATTTGACAGAAATCCACGGAAAAAAGAAGAAGACTTCTTCTTCGAACCTTCCCTGTTATTTTAAGTTGTTGTTGTTTTGTTTGTTGAACTTCCCTGTTGCTATCTTGCTCTACTGCTACAAACCACAAGGATTTAGCAGAAAACGATTCTCCGAGTATAAAATAAACAATTTGACGTAAAACCACAAGGATAGACCGAGAAAACAATTCTGCGGAATGGCACAACAAGTCGAGGTGGTTTTAACAGAAGCACAGAAACAAATTTTCGAGAAAATATCAAAGAATGAGACGAGCGAGTTCAAGCAGCTGATCGCCCAGTTGAAAGGAGGTGTGAATTTCGTGGACGAGAATGGAATGACGCCGCTGCAGCACGCCTGCTACAAAGGCAACAAGGATGCCGTGCAGGTCCTCATGGACATGGTGAGTGAAGAGAGATTCCACGCTCGTTTTCAGTGAGACGCCGAAACCTACGCAGAACGCCCACGTGCACCACCGTCCAATACTAATCACTCTGCCGCCTACTTTTCAGGGTGCCGATGTCAGCTATAGCCAACACGGAGCCAACTACACTCCTCTTCACTTTGCTGCTCTCTCTGGAAAAACAGAGATTTGCCGGATTTTGCTGGATGCAGGCATCAATCCCAATGCCATCAACTCTGTGTCCCGCTCGGCTTCCCAGATGGCCGCCTTCGTTGGCAATCATGCTTGTGTGGAGACTATCAATAATTATGTTCCACGAGCTCAACTCGTATATTACACAAAGTTGCAAGGCCAACAGACAGAACCTTATTTACCGGCTGCCCAGCTGGACAATTTTCACAAGTTTGTGATCGAAGTGAATTTGCACCCGGTGCGAATTGCTCTCAATCTACAATCACTGAATTTGCTGAAGTATTTGCCTAATTTGAAGAAAGTTCTGGAAATGATGTGCGAGAAGGAAATGAAAAAGTCATACGATATCAATGAGTTGATGGCTTTCAAGTTTCACTATCTGCAATGGATAGTCTCCGAGCTAATGCGTTGTGAGGAGCATTGCAAAGCACAGAAGAAAGACAAGGCAGAAGGTGAGGCAGGCAAACACGACTTTGTAGAATTGTTTGTTAAGCGTGTACTGAAGGAGAACAAGTTGGGACAACTGGACTATGTGGAGTTCACAATTCGCGAATGTGTACGCGAATTCCCCTTCAGGGAATGCACAGTCTTTCGGCAAATAGTTTCCCAATTGGCAGCAAAAGATGCGCCCGAAGCGCTGTTTGTGCTACGAAACGCCATTAATGGACAACGAGGATTTATGGTAAGAAATCCTATCATCCGAATCAGTTCGAAAATACTAAATTAATTTCCCTCCTAGGACAAGTTTTCTTTCTGCAGTGCATGTGGTAACGAGAAGCCAGATAAGAAATGCTCTAAATGCAAAGCAGTGCAATATTGCGACCGTGAGTGTCAACGTCTACATTGGTTCATGCACAAAAAAACGTGTGCACGGCCCACATCGAATGCGGCAGGGAACGCACCCGGCAAGGCACCAGTCGACGCCAACGAAATTCGCGAGGAATTAGCCAGAATGACAGCGAGTTAAACGAGCCTCTTGGAACAATTGTCAATGCATTATTTTATTTATTTGACCAATATCCGAAACACGTTACTTTCTGTACATCTTCATAACTATTCACGTGCGTATGTATGTGACGTATATTAAATGCATTTAGAAGAATATTGTTTTCCTCTAATCTCTAATCCGCACTTTGTAATAAGTTTAGAATGGCTCGTATGAAAATCCACTTCTTTTTTTACTGCAGTATCAAATAAACTAAATAGTGTTAAAATATACAGAGATTTTTATTATTATTCGTCACCGTCAGAGTTCGTTAAATATCAATATTCAAAATACAAATCGTTTGTACTATATCTCTGAAGAGATTATCTGCTTACGATCCGTACTTGAGCGAATTGAATGTTTCTACTCGAAAGTGAAAAATTTTACTGCTCCGGAGAAGACATAATAGGGCTGACATCAAACAGCTTCACAAATAAGAGAAGGTTAAGTTTTTGATTAGTAAATAAGTAAGATAAGAAGTGCCTATTTTAAATTTCTATTTCGAAAAAGTAGAATAATATTTTTATTTTAACCATGTATGTTCTCCGAGATAAGTCTATAAATGTTCGAAATCAATTCAGTTTTTTTAATTAATGCACGGCACATAATTTTATTTTTAATATTATTTATATTTTTTTATAATGCTAGTTCAAGATAGATTACATAGATTCAGTAATTTTTGGGAATTTTCCGAAATCTACGGAATTTTATGAATTATTATGCTAAAATTTGAATCCCATCCATTGTTGTGAGGAGAAAAACGAAAGCAACACTGGTACGATACTTTCGATTGGGTTGGAGACTTGGGTGAGAGAGAAACCCAATACATACACCGCTGATTATGGTTGATTTTGATTATGGTGGTGATTGTCTCAGCAGGATTGCTTTGGTGAACAGTAATCAAACCACTTTCGACTGTACCGCGTCGCTATAATAACGAAGGATTATAGAAATATCAGCTAAACACTTTTCTTATACATAAATTCAAACGAATTCGAATTCGGTTCTATTTGTCGCTTGGACTCAGATAATTCCTTGTGCACTCGGGAATAAATATGTTTTCATTATTTCGATGAGCACAAGCGATTCGATTTAATAATAGGACAGTGAGGGATTATAACGCTTGCGCGATGCGTGAAGAGATGCGATGGACACAAACGAGCGTGAAATGTAACGAGATAAACAAACGAGAGTTGGCTTGCATCCAAGTTTTATGTTTTCGGTATGAAATAATTCGTGTCGAGATTGTTCCTCGGTGTGAATATGCATTTCTCGCTCGCATTCCGGCTGTGCGAATTGAATTCGCTGCGAAAATCCGTGTTCATATCAAGAATCGATGCTGACGCGAATTTGATTTTGATGTGATCGAAATCGCGTTACAAGAACAAACGCATTTGCTGCTCCTCTCTAAATTTCATAGTCGCTAAAGTTTGGCATCGTTTTTGCATCGCGTCGCTTGTCGCACCGCGTTGCTTGTCGCATCGCGTCATATGAACCAATTTAATAATAGAAATTCACTCGTCGCTTCGATTTCGGGTGTGAACACTTCCATAAGATGGCATGTATTCTATCAATTCGCGAGTTCGGTGTGCACGCGGTCTCATTTAAAAAATCGCGTCACCGGTTTTCGTGAATTAAGAAAAGTTCAAAGAGTTTCTCCGGGTAACAGGGAAATCTCGACTGAAAAGTGAGTCTCTAAATACCAAATGTTATGAGTATTCATTTGCGTTGCAAGTACTGCGGCTTGGGTTCGGGTCTGGTTCAGATTCAGATTCCGAATCAGGTTCCCGATGGCGCGATGCGGTTTCCCTTTATTTATATATCAAAATAACTCCTTTACATATATTCGCATTCTAATCAGATTCGTTTTAATTATTGAAGCATAAATTCGGCTTTTTAGTGAAACAATTAACATGTCGAACATCTACCTTCTCGTCCCCCTTTCCCCACCACCGAGCGCCCGGGTCCATGCCTTTCGAATTGGTTGTCGGCTTTTGTCGGACGTGTCAAAAGCGTAACCAGAAGTTGTTGATTAGCTGATAATAATGATAATTAGCAGCGATTTCGCTCCGAAGGCGATGGCTTTATGCAAATTCCAAATTAGCTCCGACGTCTTGGTCGCGAAACAAATTTTTATAGATTTTGTCACTTCCAAGTTAATTAAAGCGGGCTCTCGATCGACTCCGCTGTGGGCCGAAGATTCGTGGGGAACTGACCTGGCGAACTGGATCCGAGTCAGGATCCGGAAACAGGGCACATCGCCATCCACAGCATCGGCATCATGACGTCAGCACAGAGCCCACGCCGAGCCGAGATGGGCCCGCGGGAGTGGGAAATTAATTGAAACCACTAACTGACCCATCAAACGGTGGCGCCAGCGTTCCGGCCTTGCTTCATTCCGCCGACCACACAGTCGCTCACGCAGCCGCAGCCTCAGCCGCACAGGGCTGGCTTATCGGCGCCCTTATCCGGAACACACCGGTGGACGCTGCCGCACCGCGAACCACGATCGCCCGGGCATCACTCGGTCGTCGTCCGCTATCGCACTTGGCGGAGAAGCCTTTCGAGCGCTTTTATTATCACATCAAATGCGACAAAAACGTCTCTCCGCCGACGCAGCCGACGCCACGAGCACTTGGCGGCGACTTCCAAAGCGCCGGAGCCGTCAAAACGTTGCTCATAATGGATGTCTTATCGGCCAAATGCTTCAACTACCGGACTTGGATGCTGGCCTTCAAAGAATCCGACCGCCTTGGTCCAGAGCAGATCGGTGCCGATGTCGCCGGCGTTCTCGCTGCTGCCGACGTCCGCGTCTCTCGTCTCGCCCCATCGACCGCCGTGGTCTCGGCATCGCATAATGGGCCCATTAATTGCCGGAGTGTGTTGTCGAGTTGACAACGGGGCGCGCTCCTCCGGGCCCGCGAGGCCGGGTGACTGACTGACTGACTGACAAATCGTCCCATTTAAATGGCTCGCACACGTTTTGAGCTGCCGCGGCTGCCGTTGCCAATGGAGGTTTCCACCTTTCAGCCTCCGCGGACCACGTCCTTCCCCTAGAAGCCGAAGCAAACCATTTACTTTAGTTTGTTATGTTATTTTTTATTTATTTATCTATTTGTTTAATTACTATTTAGCACTAGGAGGAATTCACAGGAACTTAGAAATAAATCAACAGCAGGTCGGCTTAAAGTATAATCTCATGACGGTTCTCCCTCCGCTATGCCCAGCACCGCTCGAAGAACAACAACCACCCACCACGACCTCTCAGTAGGCCAGGATGGCCGAGATGCTGAAGCTGTTGCGCTTGGTGGGTGGCCGGTGGGCAGACGGGTGGGGGGAAGCTGCGGCTGCGGCTTCCTCTCGCGGCGTGCTGCACAGAGGCAGAGGCTGTGCCTGTGCTTGGGGCTGGGGGGCTCCGGCCGGGGCCAGCAGGGGCAGCGGGGCGTAGAGGGGGTCCAGGAACAGGGGGTGGGCGCCGAGGTAGGGCGGCGCCAACTCCAGGGGCAGCGGGCGCACGATCGTGGGCGGCGCCGCCGGACTCTGGCGGCAGGCGGGGGCGGCCTCGGCGTCGACGCGCGGCGATCGGCTGCCCTGGCTGGAGCAGTAGCTGGCGTCCTCGTCGATGGAGCCGGCGGAGCGCTGCCGCTTCGCCTGGGGCGAGGCTTCGAGGCTGCTGACGCTGGAGCGGTCGTCTTCGGTGGCGGAGCAGGAGGACCGGCCGTCCTCCTCGGCCAGGGACGAGGAGAGCTTGCGCTTGCAGCGCGACTGGCCGGTCTCGCGGAAGCCCTTGGCGAAGGGGTTGTGGTCGATCTTCAGCTTGGTGATGCGATCGTTCTGGAAAGGCGAACGGAGAAAGGAGTCGTTAGTTGTGTTTTCGTAGACGTCGCCGAAATATGATCTGCGGATGTCGTCCTCCTGTCACTCATTAGTGCGTCGACTGCCGTCGCGACACCCCTCGCTCAAGTAGGAAAACACAGCGAGTGGTCGACGGCC
Source organism: Coelopa frigida (assembly GCA_017309665.1). Taxonomy (NCBI): domain Eukaryota; kingdom Metazoa; phylum Arthropoda; class Insecta; order Diptera; family Coelopidae; genus Coelopa; species Coelopa frigida. The sequence continues at coordinate 14,096,013 of CM029563.1, forward strand.
GGCCGGTCGAGCGTCAGTCAGTCGGTCCGTCCTTGTGTCCTCGAGAAGGACGTGGATGAAATGCAAGGCATTTGAATGGAGGCGAGGGTCGGTCTGGCCTCAAGTGTTTATGCAGACAGTTAGCGGCGACAGTTTTAATGAACCAATTACGGGACACGCCAATAGATCTGCCTGACAGTCAGTCAGTCAGTCGTCTGTCGCTCGGTTAATTGTCGTCGGCGCCCTACAGCGCTTTTGTCAGTCCGAGTCCTGAATGGACCCGTTCGGATACTAACCTGGTAGGCTGTGACGGCCACGAACTCCGTCTCGGGGAACACGAAGGCCTGTTGCGGGGCCCAGGGAATCTGGCCGAGGTCCGAGGTGCGGACGACGTGGATGCCGTGGCTGGTACTTGTGCATGCTGGCCAGCACGATCTGTGGGGCAGAGGAGAGGATCGAGATGAGTACACGGGAGTCCTCGCGGGGTCTGCGGCTATACTCACGTGGCCGTTGTTGTCCAGGGTGTTGTTGGTCAGCTTCACCTTGTTGAACAGGATGGGCTGCGCCTGCCAGTGGGCGCCGGTGGCGGGGCTGTCCGGGTGCAGGTACATGCGCTGGGGACTCTGGGGCTCCGCGCCGCCCGCGGGCACCCACTGGGAGCCGGAGAACTTGTAGCGGCAGTCGCCGATGGGCACCATCTCGAGGAGCACGCAGTAGCTGGCCTCGTCCTCGAGCCCGGACAGCGAGAGCCGCTTGGAGGGGAACATGCGCCTGCAAATAGGGAAGAAGACAATGGTTAGCAACGATGCGATAGGGCTCGAATAAATCACGAGGCGGAGGAGGAGGACCCGAGTAGGAGCAGCGACCAGGGAGAGCCGAGGGCGTCGCCGCCTTGATTTGTGGTTTTCTGGCCGCTGTCTCGCAGCTAACAAGTGTGTAATTATCGCCGTCCACACGGCTGCCCTCGTCAGCCAGCGACCGCACCGCAGGGGGCAGCGCAGTGGCGCCAGGCAATCGTTTAAACTGGACCGGGGACCGGGGACGAGGCTCGACCTCTGCGGCCGGGGAGCGCAGCCAATGTTTCCAAAACAAATACGCGGTGATTAATGAAGCGACACGCATGGGGCGCCCAGGGAGATCAGAAGAGCGGGCCTTCTGGGAAGCGCTCCTCGACCTCGTCACCGTCCCCAAGTGGGTCTGCGCTGCGGGTGCGGTCGGGAGGCAGCTTCGAACCAATATTTCCCAGTTCCACTGAATCCGTAATGAGCAGCTAATGAGATTCGCGCAGCCCGGCGCCCCCGAGCAGCGCGTAATTATGCAGGCGCGTCGCAGCTCGCCGTGATGGGAGCCCTTGTCCGAAGTGTGAAATCACAGGTAGGCGCGGACTCATATTTGTCCAGGCGGCGCTGTCGTCGTCGGCCTGGGAACGTTGTCAACACGTGGTCGGCCGTCGTCTGTTCTCGCCTTTGTTCGCCGCTGCCTTTGTCTGCCGCTCGCCGTTTTATGGGACGTTTACGACCGCTCTGGCGCCACCGCCCGATCGCCGGACTGCGTCATCCGTTGTCGCCGGCTCGATTGGCAACGGCGCGAGCGACGACGTCCTGCGGCGCGCTGGCCCATAAACGCGACGCTCGGAGGAGGTGCTGCAGCGCAGAGCACTTGTCGCGAAGCCGCTCCGAGCGCGACCGCCTCGAGGGCTCCGGCCTCAGGTAGCCCTGAGATCGTCGAGGTTCGTGCGTCAATATTTGATCAGGCCTCGGAGGGCCGTAGGGAAGGGGAGTCGAGTGGGGGCTTCGAGTGGGTGAACCTACCTGCCGCTCTTGGTGATGATCATCTCGGTGCCGATCTGGTGGAACTGCTGCCACAGGTCGTCGTTCTCCAGCTTGGCCTTGGCGCCCGGGAGCGCGGGGCGCGGGGGCACGATGACGTGGTGGGGCAGGTGCATGGGCAGCATCGTCGCGAACGGATCTGGAATGGCGAACGGCGTGTTAGTGGCGTCGGCGGGGGAGGCGGGCAGGGGCCAGGTCTGTGCTTACCTGGTATGCGCTGCATGATTTGCTGCCGATAGATTTCCTGGGCGATCTGGTGCTGCAGCCGCAGGTCCACAAACTCGTTCATTCCAAGCATTTTTCGTTTTTTAGTTTACACTCTTCGTTCTTCACTTTCTTGTCTCGTTTGTCACTTCTTCACTTGCTTTCTTATATGGGCGCTTCTTCTCGAATGTCTTTCGCTCGCTCAACTCTGACTCCCGACTTCGATGTTTCTCGACCGACGTTCGATTGCCAACTGAGGATCGGCGGCCCGGCTCTCGCTTAGGTTGCGATCGGTCGCAGCCGGTTCCGTCGTCGGCCGTCACTATCCGTCTCGCTCGCTCCCCCGGCCGGAACCTGTTCGCCGCAGACGTCTACCTGCTGTGCCTGTTGCTCTCTCCTTCCCATTGGGCTGCGGCCGAGAGCCGGGGTCTCCATTTTGAAGCCGAGCGACGGAGCCTCGGTCCCGGGCGCCGATATTGACGCTTGCCGCTGTTGGTTTTCCACACTACACCACGACTCACCGCCTCGCTGCCCCTGCGCGCCGAGGCTCCGCCTCCGGGGCGCGTCGTTGGCTCGCATAATTCCGAAGTGAGATTTTCCACAGGGCTCGGTCCTGGCCACTGGCGGCTGTCGTCGCCGTCGACTGTCGACAGGAATTCCGTCTGCACGCTACTCTGGCTCTCGCCCCGGCCCCTCGCCCACTGGCCGCGTTTGATTGCGGCTCGGACGGAGGTGCGTCTTCGGAGTTTATGCCGACAGGTGCAACATAAATTTCCTCGGCTGGCCGGGAAGGAGGTCTTGTGTGTTTTTCGAATTGATTCCTCGTTTGCGACCGACTGTTAATTGGCGCCTTCCACTCACCCCTTGGCGAGGCATGTTCACGCCGGCGCCAAGGCGGCGGACCGAACTCCATGCAAGCCTTGAGGTCCTGGCACTGTTCATGGGTCCCCCTGACAATTTGAGATCCCCATCCGCACGACCCTTCATCCATCAACAGGCAGGAGTCCTTGCAAGCCAACGGGTTGCCGGATCCATCAATCGCTGTTAGTTTTAGAGAACCACTTAGTTTGGATGGAAAATTAAATTTAAAAAATTATTTACAAAAAAGTGTTGAAAACCTCAAAGAAATAATTAGTACTGCAGAGCCACTTTACAAAAACGATCACTACTATGCAAGAGTCGACGACAATTAAGAGCTATGGATGGAGATCGTCCCCACAGATTGCGACCGAAACCATCCTCTGCGAGGCTGCCGTTGATCCCGGCCGCCACTCGAGGTGCCGGAAGCCCGGGAGCCGTCGCCTATCGGAGTACATGTGTTCCGACGACCTCAGACATGTCGCCTGGGTGCGATCAGCAATAAGCGAGGGGCGCAGCCGCAACGCCGTGGCACCCAGCGGCGAATCCTTTGCCGACGGCCAGCGACAAAAGCACTTGCGGCGCCAATTAGTAGCGTCGGCAGCACTTGATGGGCCGACGGACGGACGGCAGCAGTCGGAGACACTTGGGGGTGGAAGGAGTGCTCTTCAAACAGCGCCGACCTCTTTCGTCGTTTTATTGCCCGACACGCAGACGGCGAGGACAATGCGACCGTCACTTGGATTGGCGACACTTGCCGCACTCTCGGCTGTCGGCTCGCCGGGCACTTGAGTCCTGACCAGCGCGGCTCGAGCAGGTAGCTCGACCTCGTGAGTAGTCCTCAAATGAAGCCGCCTCCGGCGATTCACACCAGCCTGCGACCCGCTCCGCTGTCGCCGTCTGCTGCCGCGTCCTGCCCACGTCTGCTTCGCACTTGTAATCGGCCCCGCACGACACCGGCCTCGCACCCACAGCCGGCACCTGATCGAGAGGTCCGCAAGTGTTGCGCAACAAACCATAAATGTGTCTCCCGGCGCCCGACGACGACGGCCTCGTAAATCGCCCCCGCCCCACCCGACGCAGCCAGGGGCGGGGCCGTTTACGAGCGCCCGACGCCGCGCCTCGGACAGAACGGATTCGCGCCCTGGAAGCTGGGGGAGAGCCTTCCGCTCGCAGGCATCGAAGCAGGAAACTCGGCTCCTCGATTGCGCAGTGGAGCTTCATTGGCCTTGGTGAGAAGCGCCAGCCGTTCGCCTGGCGAGACGACGGAGTCACGCTTCGTTAGGCGGCTCCGTGATGCCTGAAATTGAATTCGGTCCGCGACGGATGCTCCTGAACTTGAGGCTATTTCGGGACCAGTGCGAAGGGAGTGGGGCGAATGTCACAATGCGGCCGATTGGGTCCAGATGCCTCGTCGGTAACGGACTCAGAGCGGGAGGGGGGGAGGGCAAGCAGACCACCTCGGCTCCAAGCTCCAGCTGCGGACGGGGGCTGGCGACGGTGTCTCCAAAATGTACAACACATAAATCAAACTCCCGAACTGTGAGTTCCACTTGTCGCCGGACACCGCGGGAATTAATTAACGGATCGGACAGGTGAATAAAACGTTAAAACAATAAAGGACGCCTGCGCGTACCTGGCATCGAGGCATCCTGGGAAGCAAGGCGAGGGTCGGAGCAGTCATATTTCCATGAGCATCATCTTCGGGTGCGTGTACGTGTGTGTGTGCGTGTGATAGACGGGCTCGTTATTCCATGCATGAAGATCTCCGGCCGATAGCGCTGATATCGGCGCCTGCGACTAACTCCTAAACGAGTTAGCGGATCGAGATAAGGATCTCGCTCTAACTGCCCAACAACAACGGCGAGTCGGAGGTGCCCAGAGGCCCATCAAATTCAGCAGACGGTCACAGCTCGGTCCAGCGTTCGGGCCAAGAGAGAGAGAGAGAGTTCTGGTCGGACACGACGGGAAGACGAGTTCATTTGGGTTTCTCTGCCGTCGCCCGCTGCCGAATGCATGATCGATTGTCTGTCGTGGAGATGATCGCTTTGCGTGTTGGTGGCGATCGCTACTGCGGCTCGAATGGGACTCGGACGCCTCAAGATGTCTATTCCCCTCTCTTACCCCCTCCATCTGTCTGTCTGTCTGTCTGTCTGTCCGATTTCGGCGTTGCGACTTCGATTAGTTTCCGATCGAGTGTAATAGGTTGATATTAATCTCTTCTTCTCCTCCATCATCGTGCTCATCTGGGCCTGGGATTTGTTGTGCGTTTGGTGTCTGGGAGTCGCTGTCGGGCGGGACGGAGTCGAAGTTCGAGTTTCTCGAGCTGAATAAATTATGGGAATTACATCGGCCGGGATTAGAGCCATTTGCACGCGGGGCTTTCTCACGATTTCGAGGGCCGGGGCCCCGAGTGTCGGCCGAGTGGGCTCCGAAACAAGCTCTCCACGGCGACATCGCGGGCGCCGGGGGCCTCGTCGAGTCCCACATAAACCCATCATCATCTGGTAGCTCCCTGCTACTGCCACTGTCGCCGCGACTCCCGAGCCAGAGCCACTAATCAGCGTTTATCACCCGGGAGTGATCATGTTCGGCCTCTTGACGGGCGCCAGAGGTGCGCCAACAACAACGAGCGTCTCCGACAAATGCAAAACCTCTCTCCTGGCCTGGAGTGGTCCCTCTATCGTCCGATCGCCGATCGCCGTTCGGCATCTGCGCTCTAAACTGCGTACTTAACGATCCTCGGTGGCGGCGATGCTATCGATGGGATCGATTACACGATTGCGAAGCGCTCGACCTGCGCGGCAATCGCTCGGAACAGAAGTCGGCCGCGGCTGAAATCAATCCCTCGGCTCCTCGCCTGAGCCGAGGACGAGGATGAGGACGAGGATCACCGCGCCTGGATGCGATTTCTTATCGGCCGTGGCGTCGGAAGCGCCTGTGATCTCCCTGACGAGCGGACACGACAGGACAAGCCGCTCTGTCAGATTAGGAACTGCCAATTGGCCATAAGTTAGTCGTCGCCGTTGACAAGATCGCCGTGTTTTGGATCCGGATGAATCAGGGGCAACCGACCGTTGCGGCGGTCGGCGCCGGCAGATATGAATATTCAAGCAGCTACGGCCAGAGTTGCGAATGCCGGGATCCGTGAACCATATTCGAATTAGTACAAGAACATGCAGGATCACTCGCTGTTCGGGTTCGGTTCACTGGCCAGACCAGTGTCTGGGTCCTTGCCTGCTTCTCGGAACGGTGTGACAGGCCATGGTCCATGGGGACCACCGTGTCTCCCCACCACGGCCGGCGAACGACGGCCTTCTGTCGCCCATCCCTACCAAGAGCCGAATTGGAATCGATACCTCGCAGGCCTGACGAAAGGAACCAACTTATTATTACCATAACTTAAAATGAGTTCATTATAAAAAGGGTTTGCATTCCACGGGCCCTCGTAAAACAAATGAAATTCTAATGCTAATGGGCCCGGGATCATTAAATACGCACAATAAATAAAATCCACTTGTCGTGCCTGGCGTCTCGTCCCGATTCTCGTCAGCGGACCCTGCCCTGACGGAGGAGAGCCCTCGAATTTGATTGATGTCCTTTCGACTGATGCGGACACCTTGCCGCGAATCCCAGCCCGGCCGACTCGGCCGTATGTCCGTCCGCCTGTCTGTCCGTCGTCCGCAGGCAGGCAGGCCGTAAACATCAGCGGGAGGTGCGATGGCGCCAGTGATATTTTTCACCCTTTTCAATATTTATGCGAGCTGCGAGCGCTCAAATTTGACAACATCGGTGGGCGCTGACGAGCAGCAACGCGACGCGACTCGACGAGGGTCGGGTCCACGAAGTCGAGTCGAGGCCGGACGAAGTTGGGGTCGTCGCTGGGGCTCGCACGGCTCGCTCGGTGCAGCATCTGAGCGCTTGGATGGTTGGCAGCAATTATCGTCGCGGTTAATCGCTTGCAGAAATCCATCCTTCATAATTGTTTGCTGGAATTTGTCAAACTCTCTCTTGCGGACGGTGATCCACGGCTGGAGGGGAAGGAGGGGGCGGGGTCAAGGCAGCTTCTTCCAAATGCCACACACGCCGTCTCTCGGTCCGAGGATTCGCCGATTCCGCTCATGCTTTGTTATGAATTCTATAAATATTAATGGATTTTTTAATGAAATTATAGCAGCTAATTAATAATGCACATTAATTAATTCCGTCGCTCCGATCGATTTGGCGATTCGGCTGTGCTCGATTCGCCGGCTCTCAATGGCTCCGTGGGCGGGGGGAGGACCGCTTGTTTTTGCAGTGGCCAAAAGGGGCGCTTCCAGAGACGTCGTGGTGGATTCCTGGGCCTGCATTCATTTTAATTAGTAACCAACGATGTGACCGAATTCTCAATATGCGATCGCATTCCGCTCCGGCTCGCAAAAACCGCCTTCTCCAGACCGTTCCCGTTGGAAGGAGTCGGCATGGGCGTGGATGTTGTGGGCGGTGGATGTTGTGGACGCCCCCGCACTTAGCCAACGAAAGCGAAAGGCCACTGGCCGCGAACCGCCTCCCAGTCGTGGCCCTGTCGCTGACCCCAGCCGGGATGCTGGAAAATAACCGGGAGACGACGACAGGTCGTGACTGGAGTTGTTTGCGCACCCAATTTCAGCCTGCCACTCTCGCATCGCACCAGAGGAGCTGGTCACAATTATGCAAATGCCTTTTAACACCTCCGACTGCCTACTTTGTTGGCCGTCGGGGCGGACAATTGACAACCATGAGTTCGGATGGGACAGGGCCCGGCGAGGCGAGAATTGATTCGATTGTGGGGGATTCCGGGAAGCGGTCTCCAGTCGCCTGGAGCGAGGGCGGGGGGCGGTGGTCGGGGGGCAATAGAACCGGACAGTTTTGTCCGCTCGCGTTGAGCTGTGAAATGCAGTGTTTGCGGACCGCGTCGGCCGTGGACAAGTGTTAATGCTTTGTGATCCGAGCAAATAGTTAATTCCAGTAGTTGGAGAGCGAGTGCATCTGCGCGTCGTCGTCGCCGAGTCGTCGCTGCGCCAGTTCCAGCAACCCGGGCTCCATCCGTCCACATGTTTTATTAATGAACACTTACGCCGAAACACAAATTACTACGAACGGAGAAAATAATTCATGAGTCGAGTGTGGCCTCGGCCAACATGGCCTAGAGACGAGGCGGGCCGTTTCCTGAAATGTTTTCACCAACTGCTAGAAGATGAATCAACCTGTCAAAAGCCTCGTTATCGCCGACAGCCTTTTTTCGGTTGCAGCGATCGATGCGATCGCCCAAATCACGGCGTCATCGGGCAGCCTCCGTGGATCGCGGCCGGCGAGGAATTCATTACGCGGGCCAGCGACCTGGCGCCACCGGATCCGCGCGTCGCATCCACGTTACCAGCCCGGAATGCCAGTCAGCCGAGCAACAACAAGTCGACAAGAACACCGCACCAGAGCGTGCCCGCGACGGCTTCCCACGACGAGGGCTGTCCGACGGGGCGAGGGGGGCCGCGACTGCGCCGTGCCACACCGAATTCGGAGGTGCAAATACGGTCCGACCGGCCCGCTCCCCGAGGGATCCCAGCCGATCTGTTTAAATGTTGAAACGATGATTTTCGTTTTTCGTGCTCGTTCCGTGCGCGTCGTTGTTTTGCCTGCGTTGCTGTGGTTTTCGTTGTTCCTCTTCCTCCGGTTCGCTTCGACGCCGCGCTGCGCCGCCAAATGCGCGTCCGTCCCGGGCCCAGATGAAATATTTGTCTGGGGCAAGTTATCATTTTATTTAAGAGTGGGCAATCAACGCATTCACATCCACATTTGCCGGGCCGGCCGTCCCTGCCTCCCTGCCAGCCCCGAGTGGTTTAAGACAAAGCAACCTCGCTCTCCCGGCCACGCTCCGGGCCCTGGCTCGTCTCCGCTGGCCCTCGTTCGCCCGTTGATGAAGTGCGATCGGCTGGAGACAGAGGCGTGTCTCGGACTTAACAACGTCGCGCCGTGCGTCTGCGCGACGAGCTGCTGTTCGTGGCGGCGACTGCGCCGCGGCAGCGTCTGCGGCTGGGGAGGGGTGGAAGGCAGCCCACTTAATCAAGAACTAAATGGCCAATCTCGGGCCGCTCGGCGTGGATCCAGCCCCGGTCAGAACCCGGACTGCGTGGGACTCGTGGCGTTCCCCATCTAGGTCAAGCCGTGTCGCGCCGAGAACCAGCGAGGGGCGGGGAGGCTGCGGCGAGATCAGAGCGATCGCTGATTACGCGCAGTAGCAAAAGCCATCACCTCTCGCAGACATTGTTTGGGAAAATATCGGAAAATATGATACCATTTCACACTAATCTCCAGAATGAACGCGGCTCGTCCGGCGACCCGCCCCTGGCCCTGTGCATATCGATTTGGCTTAAATGCGCTTCGCCGATCAAAGAGCGAGTCCGAGGCGTTGTCGCTGTCTCTCCTTTGTTCGCCGGCCGCTGCTGTTGACGTTCCCGTTGAAGTGGAGTGAAGTGAGTTGATGGAATTTGGGAGGCTCTGGCAGGCAGCTAAGCCGGCTATTGATCTCACCTCGTCGGAGGATGCGCCGAGCGCGGTACCTGTGACCCCGCTGATCTGCCACCCCTCCCTCGGCCAGTCAATGGGGCGGACGACGCTCTTCTTAGGCTCATTACCCGAGTGCAGCTACCGACTTGAGTCTCGGTGCTGCCGTCGAGGCGGAGACAACGATAGAGATAGAGCGGCCTTTGTGAAGCCGAGCCGCCGCCCGGATTATCTCTTTATCGGGCCTAATCTCAAGTATTTAATAAAGTGCGACGCTTTGAGCCCGGCCGCCGCCATTGTTCGCCATTCACCGGCTTCCTTGGGTGTTTACAGATGCGTGTGATCGGTGCGGTGCTCGAGTCTCGAGCTCGTTGTCTCTTTCTCTCCCATTGTCTCCCATCCCCCCTCCCGGTTCAATCCATGTCGCGTACTCGCAGTAGTCGCACTCGTAATGGTTTCGCTCCTATTAGGATGGCGTCACATCCAGCCGGCGAACGCCACAGAGAGCGGCGGCTCCAACGACACCCGGCACAGCTCTCTCTCACACTCTCTCGCGCTGCCTCTGGGCACAACACCATCAACACCACACTAACACACCTCCTCCATGGCGACAATGATGGCGAAGAGCAATAGTTATCTTCCATTTAAAGCAATTTTTCAAATCTTCTTCAATGCAGAACATGGTCTATTATAATGAGAACTCCTGTGGTCGATTTCCATGGTAAACCATATGGACATATGATGATGAGAACTGCTCTCGTCTATTCGCATTATGTCCATGTCAAAATTAATAATTTCGGAAGAGCGAGGGTGGGGTTTGGAGAGCGTTCCCGGAGCCTGTACGTGGCAAGAGATCGACGATACTCCGATTCCCATCTCAAGCGGTTCCACGCCCTGGAGGAGGAGTCTCGCTCCGATGGCACTGCTGACGGTGACGTCCGTCTGAGGTCGGATTCCACTGCATAGACATCCGAAAGGATGTCCGTCCGTCCGCCGGCGAAGCAGTTGTGCCGACGAAGCATTGTCCTCCTGCGCTGCACAAAAGCGTCAACAATGCGTGATTGTAATCCCGATCCAGATCACTCGCTGCAGAAGGCCGAGGCTCTGCGGTTAACCCAAATCCCATTTCGCTAAACGGCGAGAGCAATTGCCAAAGAAAACAGAGGGCGGCGGCACCGGCTGGACGCACATGTCGTACGGGACGGCGCAGGGAGGCGGAAGGTAAATAAGCAAATCGACGAGGATGCGATCGCCGAGCTCAGGACATCAGCAGGACAAACAAACGCAGCCGGGTCCTGCACACATTCCCCGTCCGGGCCGTGTTATCGCAGGAATGAGGATTTGGAGGAATTATGGAATTGTTTGTTCGAGTGCTCGATTGTCATCCTGCGTCCGCAGCCCTTTGTCTACGCGCCTCAAGCCCTTTGTCTGCGGCCTCAAGCCCTTGCCCGAGCTTGAGCTCTCCGAGTCGGGCCGGTGATCCGTGCTCGGTGGTCCTGGGCCGACGGGGCCCGCAACAGGTCCTTCCATTAGACTAATGTCACTCTAAATGGGCCGCACGCGGTCTGCTCCAGTTTAGAACCGAGCTTGAGAGGCGCGGGATTAGTTTATGGTGTTCGGTGCGTCGCGCCCAGCCCTTTGTTCTCTTGGCTCCGGCGCGATCAGCCCGACTGCTGCGCACTCTCGCAGTCTCGACGCCATGCCCAGCCTTAGTCCGCCGGCTCAAGTGGCTGCCGCAGGTACCGCCTGCAGCCTGCTCGGGATGATCGCGAATTATGGAAATTCCTGGATCTGCGATGAATGAAGCAAATCGGGGATATCCAGCAAAGCCGCGATATTCTCGGCCCGGGCTGGTGTGAAGCGGCCTCCGTGGATCGCCGGGCGGCAATAAACGCATTGCGGCCAATAAAACCATTAGGCACGCGGAAAGAGAGTAATTAGTGGCTTTTTACCGGGAACCGTCACCTGCTTAGGCCTGAGGTGGCCGCGCCAGGTACGCGGGCCGCTGCCAGGACGTGGACTTGAATCGCGCACGTTCAGGTTTTCCCCAGCGCCTCAGTGACGAGAGACCAAATTCAAGCACACTGGAACCCAGCGAGCGGGAGGCTCTCCAAGTTCGCTTTGGAAGACGCTTCTTGTCGCTTCCGAACAGCTCGCCTCCCTCCCACTCCAACTGAATGAGTTGCGTTTCTGAGTCTCCCCAATTAGTGACCGCGTGGCTGCTGCCGGGGCTGATTCAACTTTAATAAGCCACCTCTGACGCCAAGAGCCGTCCATTCATCTTCGGCAATCAATGGGCCGTCGATGTCGTCCCGGCCTGGTGTAAAAATTGGCGATTCGCGTGTCGATCGCCGACTCGACCCGCAGATATTCAAATTACAAACGTTCGGGGGCCGTCGGACGGGTCCCGATCGGATAAATACCCGTTTGGCTACTGTGTGTTCGTCTCCGGGGGAGCTGCGTGAGGTTGCGTTGGAGTGAACGAACCCGTCGCGCAGGGCTCTTGGGCCTGGGGTCCCATCGCATCACAGCCCGGGCTGGTCTTTAATTGCCTGTCAGGCCCCTCTCGGCCGCATTCCAGAGACTTCCGAGAGATACGATATTTGCCCAGTGATTAAGGCCCTGGCGACACCCAAATCTACACTTGCGCCCAGCCCCCGACAGCGAGCAGGTGGCGTCAAGAGCTTCGCTCCGACCCACACTTGCGCAGCCCGGGCGGTCGGGGGAATTCTTGCGCCAACCATCGGTGTCGTTCGGGGGCTCGAGTGGGACCCGGGGCGGCGGAGGAGTTCGGGCGCTGCCGCATTGGAAAACAAAAGCATAAATGAGGCGTCAAAAGCTCGCGAAGCTCGAGTAAATATTTGCCTGGCGTTGAAGAAATGCGTCCTCCACTGGGGCCAGAGGAGCCAGGGGCGGCAGCTCCACCGGGAAACAACATAATCGCATCACAGTGGGCAAACAACCGCTCCGAGCCCAACCCGTTCGTTATCAACTAAGCCTTTTCACATCTTCTGTGCTACTGCCTCCAGTTGGCAGAGCTGCCGGGGCCCCGAGGCCGTCCCGGGGACCTGGGGCCCAGACCCGAGCGTGGAGCGAAGGCAAATATGTGCGAAGAATCGCGATTAAATGGCCGGAAGCTGTTTACGAAATTAATTTAGGATCCAAGCGAAAACACTTGGACTGGGCGTAGCCCGTGTCGCGATGGCCCCGCTCTGACTTCTCCGTGGACCCATAGCCAGGTCCACCTTCGCCTGATCTTCAGCTGCTGCATTCGTCTTAATCACGCTGCGATGCGTCAACTGAGCTCCTCCACCCGCCGTCGCCAACTTTCTACGACGTGAACACACTGATCGTTGGAGGGCTCCCGATCCGCGCCCGGAGCCAGCGCTTCGAGCTCCAAATCTGCATTAATTCTCACTTCGCTCGATTCGACTCTCCTCGAGGAAGGCGGGGACGGGGGCTGAGGTGCCTAGTGGCCCGGCCAGATGATGATGGTGACCACGTCTGTTTGGACATGCGGGCCGGACGGTAATTGTTCGCCCCGAAGTGTGAAAATGCATTTGCATAATCAATAATCGTCGCTTCAATTCGTATTTTAACGTTGAACAACAAATTTCCATACAAAAATTGGAAGTCACGACACGGAGTCCCCGGAACCACGGCTGGCCCGATGGCGAGGCCTGAACGGGCCACGGCCTTCGTGTCCAAATTGGAAGAGCCAACACTGTGCGAAACCGAGCGAGCGGGACGGAGAGGGGAGCGAGAGAGTGGCCGAAATGCGTATTTCGAACTCGGGCCAAGGGTGATTCAACACCTGCGCCGCGACGAGGCGGGCTACGCTTGCTCGGGGGCTTCGGCCAAAAGTTTCCATGCTTTACTCACACCGTGGCCGGCTCCAACCAACGCGTAGGAGCGGAAATTTTCTGCTTCCACCCTCGCAGTGGAGCCAACTGTGTCGTGGCCCCTGGTGCACGAGGCACGAGCGGACGCGTGCGCGTGCGTCGAAAGTCCAATATTGAATCTCAGCTCACCCTCGCACCCCATCGGGCTTATCGGACCCACTAATGCAAGGCCATAAAGCCGACCGGGAGCGATGGGCCGATGGGACGATGACAAGCCTGTAATCTCCGAGTTAATGAAATCGTTGGCACTCCAAGTCAAGTGCTTCCAACTGCAGCCGAGTGCACCGATGTGGCGCCAGGCGCCAGCATCCACAGCCCCAACACACCGACAGACAGACAGATAGACACCATGCAGATAGAGAGGCAGACAAACACGCATCTGGGTCTGGGGCACTCGAAGAACCAGTGGTGAAAGATAAAATTAATTGTGTACATTGTCTTCGCCAGATGCGGGTCCCAGCAGTCGAGTCGGAGTCGGCGGCAGCGCCCCTCACGGCCACCCCGTGCATGAAGACGTCTCCGTCGGCTGGTCCACCGACCTGAGGCATCATTAATTGCGAGCGGGGACAGGGCACCTGTCCCAATCTGAGCCCGAGCCCGATTAACATGTCATCCCATGGGCCCGAATGCGAAAATGACGACTTAGTCAATCCATCAATCAGTATCTGCGCCGCCGTCGTGGGCAGCTTGGACATCTGTAATTACGGACCCCGGGGTCCCACTAATTTATGCAGAGCCATCGGGTGAACTGTGCTCAGGGCTCTCCAGGCCACCAAATCTGGTCGCTGGAATCGGCGCTGAGTTGGGATTGGATCCGAGTCGACAACTCGGTGCGACTCCAACAAGTGACCACTGGGAAACGACGACTCGGACGAAGCTGCTGGCGGGACCTGTCCGCAGACAACTGGAGGGAGCTCCTGGAGTCGACGGCGGTAACGCCAGTAGCACTTGAAAATAATCTCAAGTGGTCAACAGCACTTGGCGTGGCTTCTTCGGCTTTGGCACTCAACGCGAGGGGCGACGTCTCCGGCCGACGCAGGTTTCGCCTCCCGTCCACTCAGCGACGACTATTTACTTATGGTAATTCGAGAGCAAACACCGTCAGGAGGCACGGCGCTGTCGACGTGGTCGGCGTGACAGCGGAGCGCGGGGCGGGCGGGAGCTGGGATCGACGCGTCTGAGCAAACAGTGAGTCGTATGAATCGCGATTAAACACCTCTCAATTATTTGGCTCCACGACTCGATGCCTCCGCTGAATGGGCCCAAAGCCGTCAAGAGGCGTCGTCCGTCCGTCCGCGCCGTGACTGACGAGCGGTCGCCGGTGCATCGAGACCGGCCGGGGTGCGAGTGGAGTGGACTGGATTTTAAACCGGCGTGAGCGCTGCATGTAATTGTGGAGGGCTCTGGTTGCCTCCACTTGCTGCGTCCACTCGGCGCTGCCAGCCCGGCGCAATGAGCTGGCGACGGTTTGGATTCCCATCCACGGCTCCGTGTTAATCTGTAATTTGTGCGCTTGACGCTCCGAGGCTCTTTCTAGAGGAAGGACCTGGACCTGGATTCAACTCAGGACTAGGGAAGGAGGAGCCCCGAAGAGGGAGACCCTCGGTGACTCAGGCGATCGGCACGGCCTCGGTTGGGTCCGTCCGACGCTGCGATTTCCACATCCTGCCGGAGGCGATCGCGTGCGGATATATAAACACGGGCGATGATCGCTTTCGGTTCTAATTGCGGAGTGACTGCCCGGCCTGAGACGCGACATGCGCGGCAAACAGTGGGCTCTAATGTACACAGTCGCCGAAATTAAAGCGATAAGCGCTCGTTTGCGCGATCGGCAGGTAACACCCTGACCTCGCACGATCCATTAGTCGCTCGTTGTGAGGAAGCCCGCGTCCGGAGCCATATATCAATGCGGAAATTGGATCCTTTCCGGTCAGTTTCCGGTGTGGCCAACAGCGCGTCTCCTCCCTCCTTTCGTCGCTACACGTCATCGAAAAGCCATTTGTCCGAGTCCTAATTGGTCTGGCCCAGGTACTCGACGTTCGTCTGTCCGTTTGTCGGTCTGTCTGTGTCGAAGCCAGACCACGATGAGTACACAGAAGGCTGATGATGGCGGAGAGATAACTGTTGGTAGCATATGCTGGAGATATTAGTAGCAATATACTCTATGAGGAAGGAAAAGTAGGATAGTATTTCCAGTAGTCAGACCGCCCAGGGAATAGTCGGGGTTCGTCGAATCCATCATACAGTGCACTTGGAATAACGTCACTCGCCCTTTACGTCAACACCCCAATTTTATTAACTCTACTCTACTCTAAACGAAACCAAAAGCCCTTCAATTGCCAAACAATAACAGATTTCTTTTAAAACATGAAAAAGTATAGAGTATTTAGGCTAGAAACATTTTTTTTTTGTGTTCTTTGGATTTCCTTTTTGTTTAGTTTTAATTTACGAAAAATAAAAATCTTTTAAACTACAGTTTCATTAATATATTGGTCTTAAATTTCCATAATTATAAACGTCAGCAATCTGATAAACGTATACTCTCGCGCTTTTAATTAGTTGACCTTATCCCGAGTGTACTGTGTTAATAAAATATCCTCGGTTATCCACCGTGGAGCAGACCGACAGATCGAGGAATCAACCATTGATTCTGTGCATATCCCGATCCCAGGCTTCGGGAGGTTTAATTACCCGCTGATGAAGTGGCGACCGACGGACGCAGCCGCCTCCACTGGCCGCCCGGATCGCGGACCACCCAGACAGCCCGCTAGCCTATGGCCAACCCGGCCGGGTCTTCACAAGTGGCTGGCTAATCGGCCACGACGCACGGGCAGCAGCGGGAAAGGACAAGCCATTAACTGGGAAACCAAGAGGAACGACAACAACAGCAGTGTTCCGAGCAGACGTGTAGCTTCGCACTTTGGAATTGTTTCCAATTTGTGGAGACGGCGCAAGAGAATGCCGCGCACCAACAACAATAGCGAGGCGAGAACCCGCCATTGACGAGAGAGCCGGAAAGAGAGCGGCCGGCGCAGTGGGAGGAGCCACGGCCGGCGTGCGGAGAGTCAACAGCCGCAAGCGTCAAGATCATCACCACACGACGACGCGCCGGACGGAGATTTTCAAAATGGAGACAGCTGGCGGCTGCGCCGTGGCCCGAGAGCGGGCGCCGGCCAATCACGGAGCGAGTCCGAGCAGGAGAGAACCTGCTGCTTATCGGGCCGACGGGCAGCTGGCATTGGCGGAGGGCCGCAGGTAGCGGCAGCCGAGGCAGATCGTCGGCGTCGGGAGAGGCGAGGAGCAGCCACGAGCCTCGGAGCCGACTCTCGGCGAGCTTGTTCTCGGCCCGGCGGCCACCGGCAAGCTCGCCGATCAGTTCTGACCCGATCTTCGGGATACCCAGACGACGATCTACCAACACGACGCTCCGGCCGCTCTCGCCCCGCGCGCTCCTCCTCCCAGTGCACCCAACCCGTCGACGGCTCCAGCCTCCCCGAGCGGAGAAGGGGGTAATTGAATTAACACCCACGCGGGCCGTCGGAAGCCTAACGAGTCGGGCCAACAGTTGGGCCCGTTGAGCAAATCGCGGACTCGAAACGGGAAATAACAGTGCAATCGGACTCGTACACCACAATGGAGCAGATGTAGTGGCCCGTGCATAAGCGTCAAAACCAGCTGTGCGTGGCCCACATTCGCACCCGAATCCGAATCCGCCGGTTGGCTTCCGTTGTCCAACATGATCACCATGAACGAGTTGGTGGACCTGCAGATGCAGCAGCACATCGCGCACGAGATCTACCGGCAGCAGATCATGCAGCGCATACCAGGTACGCCCGCAGTGGTCCGATTGGGAGTCGGAGGAGTTGGGTCCGGATGTGGGGGCAGTTCCGGCGGTCAATGTCTCCGCCGAGCAGCTCGGTTCCATCCCATCCGACTGCCGGAAGGACACGGGTTCCTGCCCCTCGGACCCAACCCTAGCGGTCTCCTCATTGACTGGGAGCGAGTTGTCGCGAGGTTAAATCGAACCAACTAAGTTCGAGTGTTGGCTTCTCTTGCAGACCCCTTCCCGCCCATGCTGTCCATGATGCCGCGCCATGTGCTCATGCCGCCCCGCATCAGCCTGCCCGGCGTGCAGGCGACTCTGCAAAACGACGACCTCTGGAAGCAGTTCCACCCAATTGGCACCGAGATGATCATCACCAAGAGTGGAAGGTAAATATGAGAATGGCTGGATTTGAAAATGGGAGTCGGCGCACTCCATCTCCTCCGACGTAAACTCAACCAACTCGCGAGTCCAGTCTCGGATTCGCGTTTCCTTCCGTCCCGAGTGTGTGGAAGGATCCCTCATGGGTGTCCATTAGCGGTCCCACGACATCGGCGCGTCTCGTCAGGCAGGCCGCGGTAGCTCATTAGACGCGGCGCCTGCCAATTGTTTACAGCGCAGTCGCGACGACGGCGAGAGATGCAAATTACGCGGCGCAGGTAGCCATGGGAGGGCGCCGACGGAACGAAGCCCATCCCGAGTCCGGCCCTGCAATAAAACGTGCGAAGAACACTTGTTCCAACGGCGGGCATTCACAAGGAGCCGCCAAGTCGCGATCCAGCCGGCCGCGTCACTCCGCGATCGGCCGGCGATCGATCAGCGCGAGGAGGCTTCGTTATTTATGGCCGAGGGCACAGTGGGAATTCGGCACCGTCGACTGATCGCGGCCCAGAGAGATTCCGTTCCTCGGCGCAGATAGGTCCATCGAACGGTCGATCGGGAAGGAATCCATAAATCTTTGGTCGTGACCCGAGGCCGCGAAGGTGGCGCCAGCCAACTCCAGGCCACTCCGTCGACAGACCGTCAGCTTGTCAAGTGATCACGACAAGCGCTCAATACGAGCGATTTCACACTTCCCGGGCCGTTTGATCCACGGCTCGATTAGGCCGGTTACCTGTGCCACCGGACCCGCGATGGGACTTCGCGATAGCGGCCGCCGGTCGCCTCGCTGGGCGTCCAGACGGTTCCCACACGAGGCCTGGCCGCAGCCTCTGCAAAGCTCATGCATTATTCATTCGCCGATTAGGAATCCGACTACCAAGGGGCAGGCGGCTTGGTGAAATTTGAATTCTTAATTGCGCGCCCCGACCGTCTCCATCCACTCCCCACCTTGGGGCCCTCAGCCGAACTTCCGAACGAATGATGTCCGAAACGTCCACGGGGTCCCGGGCAGCGCGAGCAGAGCACGCATCAATCAAGGACTCGATCCGCAGATTTCGTGGGCGATGCTGGCGCCAGGCTGCGGACCACCTGCTGGTCAGCGGCTACTCCCGGGCCGAGCTGTTTGTTTTCCTAATGGCGGGTTGGTCCGCATCCGAGCGGCCTCGTCTCGGCCCGGCGCCGCCGATGCTGCCGTCGCGGTCTGTTTGCTTCCCGGAGGAATTCAAGGTCCCTCGCCCGACTTGCGTAATCGCTGCAGCCTGTTTGCTTCTCCTTATCTCCGCATCCGGGACGCCTTGTTTGCGGTTCCGCGAGACGATTACTCTTGTTCTTGCTCGAGTCTTAAGACCAACGCCTTTGTTTGCTCTCTATCTCTATTCGCAGGCGCATGTTCCCATCCATGCGGCTCTCGCTGTCCGGGCTCGAGGACGAGGCCAGCTACTGCGTGCTCCTCGAGATGGTGCCCATCGGCGACTGCCGCTACAAGTTCTCCGGCTCCCAGTGGGTGCCCGCGGGCGGCGCGGAGCCCCAGAGTCCCCAGCGCATGTACCTGCACCCGGACAGCCCCGCCACCGGCGCCCACTGGCAGGCGCAGCCCATCCTGTTCAACAAGGTGAAGCTGACCAACAACACCCTGGACAACAACGGCCACGTGAGTATAGCCGCAGACCCCGCGAGGACTCCCGTGTACTCATCTCGATCCTCTCCTCTGCCCCACAGATCGTGCTGGCCAGCATGCACAAGTACCAGCCACGGCTCCACGTCGTCCGCACCTCGGACCTCGCCCAGATCCCGTGGGCCCCGCAGCAGGCCTTCGTGTTCCCCGAGACGGAGTTCGTGGCCGTCACAGCCTACCAGGTGAGTACAAGCGTCCCGAGGGATTCATTCACCACTCGCCCCTCCCTCGCATCGCCCCGCTGCCCACTCGTCCACCTGCTGCCTGCGCCGACCGCATCCGAGCTGGAGTCGCAACCACTTGAGATGGTTAATTATTTAATTTGTGTCTCGCAGACGACCCCGACCTGGTTCCGATCCGCTCGGGGTCGGTCCGCGGGCCCAGACGGGTGCCGGGACAAAGGCGCAGCGGTCGGTCCGCTCAAATTAGCCATCGGCGCTCCGAGGAAATTGAATTCTTGCATGATCCTCCCGCCCGTCCACGTCACCATCCTCGTCCCGCCCTCGCACTCCCGCTGGAGGCTCGACAAGTTAATTTGAATGCTTGCTGAGTCTTTGTGCCTCGATTTGTTTGTTTTCCGCTCGCCCGTTTCCGCAACTCACTGGCGGAAGGACTGCGAACGACGGACTGACGGACGGACGGACGGACGGCTGAGAACGGAATCATCAACGAGTCGCCAGTCTGATGGCTTCTAATTAGGGAGAGCTCGCTGTCTGCGCGACACGAAGTTGTCGCGTCATCCCTCATCGACTCCGATTTGCGCGCCGGCCCGACGTCCTCTGCGCCTCGTCCCGATTCCTGCTGTTTGCTCAAGTGGTGGGCGAGCGACGATCCGGCGAGACGCCGTCGACTCGGGCCCGATTCTGAACCTTGTCATCTCTCTTCCGCAGAACGATCGCATCACGAAGCTGAAGATCGACAACAACCCGTTCGCCAAGGGCTTCCGCGAGACCGGGCAGTCGCGCTGCAAGCGCAAGATGTCGTCGTCGCCGATTCGCGAAGACCCGGATCAGGAGCTGGAGCAGGAGTCGAAGTCGACGCGCCTCATGTCCCCGGAATCGGGCCCGTCCAACGCGGCTACGCGGCTACAATCCCCGTCAGGACGCCCGCCTCTGCCCGGCGGCTGGGCGGACGGCCCGCGGACCCAGCACCAGAGGTCGAACGGCTCCGCCTGCTCCACGCCATCCTGCGAAGAGATCGTCGTCGACGGCGGCGGCGGAGTCAACGGCGTCGGAGTCAACGGCGACTCGTCGAGCGGCACCAGCTCGCCCCCACCGCCGCCGGCCGAGGGCACGACCACCTCGGCCCCAACGACCCCCCCGCCCGCAGGCCCCGGCTACGGCCTCCACTGCCGCGAGGGACCCGTGCCCGCGCCCTCGGGCTCGTTCTTGCACCACTTCCAGCAGAACATGCAGAGCCTGCTGCGGCCCTCGCTGGTCGACCTCGCGTGCTCCTACTTCGGCCGCCCGCAGCCGACGTACGCCCCACACGCGTTCGTCAGCGCGGCCGACACCTGACGGAGCAGTCGCCGCTTCCCGCCCTGGAAGTGCCAAACTCGGCTCCGCACTGGTGCCATCCTACCGCCCACCTCTGCCCGCACCCCTGAGCTGGCCAGCCTGTAGCCACTGACGAGGCCGGGCCGGGGGCCGGGCCGCGGAACTGGCGAAGCCCTCGCCGACCAGGTGCCCAGCGAAGAGGAAGGGCTTCACAATCTCCGCCATACTCGAGGGCAGCAGATAGCCACGCCCCGCCGGACATCTGCACGGAATTAGATTTAGATTAAGATTTAGGAAAGGTCATCTTTGTAGTAGTGCAAGGACAAGTTGTGGAACCGACCCATATACTCCCAGATTCAAAGATTATCTAGAAACATACTCATCGAAGGTGATTCCAGAAGACTCAGTTATATGTTATATCTATGTGTATATTTTGTATAAAAATAAAGACTACAGAACTCTTCAATTGAGCCTTTCATTTTACTCCGTAGGGCCGAGGAACGCATTCGCCGTGTGATGGAAGTCGAGACGACTCCTGGAGTCAGACAGCAACATCTCAAGCATGTCCTTGATTTACAATATCCCCGTCACATGAGAGCTGATCACATTAGACGGATCAGTTGTCTTGTGGCTTGTCTGTACATGTGTTTATCCCGGGTTGGAAAACGAAACAGAAGCGAGCTCTGGAACTGCGCTTCATGGGCGTTCGAAAACACGACATTTAAAAACAACAAGGAACCCATTAGGTGCGCGTCCGGAGTTTAACTCATTAACACTTCCTCTGCGCCACCGTCCGGTGGGGGCGCAGGGGGATGGTAACTAATTTCCCAACAACGACACATTGTGCGTCGTGTGTTTTTGTTGTCCTCTGGAGACGACGTGTTTCGCCCCGTCCACTGGCCGCACTCAATAACGCATTAGCAGCAAATCGTCAGCCACCCGCCATCTGTCAGCGCTAGACGGGGAGACGAGTGGAGGCGGGCGGGAGACATGTAGCCGCATGTAAGCAATAAAACCAATGGCTGTCGGCCTCCGCCATCGCCTTCCTCGCTGGCTCCATTCCCTTATTTGTTTTCCTCGATTACATGGCTCGTCCTGGCTCTGTTTGTTTTAGGGCCGTTCAGCCTACGGAGGTTCGGGTTTCCTCTCCTCGGCTCGGTTGGTCCTGGCCCGCCCTCGTCCCCTCCCTCCGAGGCGGACTCCGGCCCGGACCGAGACCGATTCCATTAGGTATATATTACGAGTAGTTGGTCGCCGGGACGGAGGTGGTGACGCATGTCATCGTAAAGCGGCCCGGGCTGTGCGTGTCTCCCGAGTCCGATCGACCGCGTCCGACGCAATTTCTATTTCCCGATCGCAAGAGCGACGAGGAGCCGACGTCGATGGCGGAGTCGTTGCCATAAATCGTCTACGTGTACGTCCGTCTGTCTTCCGCATGTCTTTCTGCCTGCCTCGTATTCTGGTGCCTCTGCTCGTCAATAAATTTCGCTTCCTATTCTTCGGCCCGGTCGCGGCCGAGACGGGGGAGGATCCTGGATTTCATGCCTCATCGGCGGCGTGTTCAGTGGCGCACTGGATGATGACGTTGCACTGTAAATGGGAAGAACCCGTCGATGCAGTGGCGATAACGAGATGGACACGGGAGTGCGAGCTGGAGGAGCCAATTACCGATATCGCGATGGGCGCTGCTCTATCTCGATCTCGCCTCGGCTATAATCCCGGCGCCTGCCCTCGATGGAAGTGGGGGAGTACCTCGGCTCAGGAAGCAGAAGAAGAAAGAAAGCGGCGTGTTTTCTGACCTCATCTCCATCCGCAGCCCAGAAGACACTGCTTGTCCGCATCCGCGGATTGGTTCGCGAGTGTGGGAAGTTCGTGTCCAAGTTTCCTCTGACACTTGCGCAGGCGCCTCGGGTGGAGCCGTCGGCTGATTTCGAAATGCCGCGGAATTTCGGTTGCTCCATTCATTGGCGGGCGGAATTTCCGCCGCATTCCACGGACGGAGCGCGGGACGCGACCTACCTGCGATCTCGGCATGTGCAAGTCTCCGGCGCGGAAGCATAAATTGCGCGGTGCACGGCCGACGAGACGAGGCTCCGGGTCCGAGATACTTTGCATGTGGAATCGCAGCGAGGTAGCTGAAGAACAAGCAACAGTAGCCCGAACAAAACCGAGCCTCTTGAGGTTTTATTATTTCGCACACAAATAAATTGTGGAACAGCGAAGCGCCTGGGTCTAAGTCCAAGTGCGCGCCGGAGCCAAGGGACGGACAGGCGAACAAAAGTGCAACCACGTCCACGGCCCTCGGACACCGCGGTAATCCCGAGTAGGCCGGATCTCAAGTGGCCATTGTTGGCATTGTCCCGACGCTCGTCCTGCTCCGGGCTTAGGCGGCTCTGAATAGGCAGCCTAAGTCCGGGTTCTAAACTAGAGCAGATGAGAATCCCTCTGCGGCGGGGGGAGAGCGGACTGACAATCGCAATTACAATTACAATTGCAATTACGGGCGCGTTGTTCTTCATCCGAATTGTGTGAACAAAGGCACAATTAGGGGATAATGGAAATCGCCCATTTCGCAAACTAATAAGTCGCTCCCGTCCTGGGCCACTTGAGGGCGACAAAGGACAATCCGTTAAACCTGTATGCAAATGCCCTCTCTGACCGACCGACCAGACTCCGTTCCCAGCCCCGGGCCGTGCTGAGAGGAGGGATTTGAATACGGCAATTTCTCAGGACCTCCCTCGCACGGTCACACGCTCGCTCACATGTGGCAGGAAGGTCGGAGGTCGACCTGGTTGCGAGTAATTTGCGGACAATTCCATGTGCGCTTCCACGAGTCACAGGTGGTCGACTCGCCCGATCGCAACCAATCGCCACA
Source organism: Coelopa frigida (assembly GCA_017309665.1). Lineage (NCBI taxonomy): Eukaryota > Metazoa > Arthropoda > Insecta > Diptera > Coelopidae > Coelopa > Coelopa frigida. The sequence goes on from CM029563.1 coordinate 14,119,554, forward strand.
GTCGGTGGAGGACGTCTCCAGACAAGTGGCGGGCCGTGTTTGATGCCGTCCTCCAGAAACAGACTCCACTACGAGAGGCTGTCAAGCGCGAGAGCGAATATCGCCAACGAAGCCGCCGAGCCATGGTTTTTGTCCACACAGAGACCCCAAATAACTTGCACGGGCTGCCGATAAAATTGTCGCCAGCCTCGGCGGCGGCCGCTTTGATTCCAGCCGCTAAGACATTAATTTCCGATGGAAATGTATGGTCCTCAATTTGCTATCGCGACAGGTCGATCTCCGCGGCGGGCGCAGGCTCAGGCGCAGCTGAGCCGCTTGGGAATCCAATAAATTCCGCACAGATCGACCTGTTCCGCGGCATCCAGTGGCGTCGAGCGGCGTCTCGGCGGCCGGGTTGTGTGGGGTCCCTTAATGAGGCCGGAAGAGCGGCCGATAGCCGATCTCGTTGGCAGCGTTGCCAATATCGACAGTTGTAATTTCACGCGGTGGGCACGTCTGGCCACCTTGCTCCCTCCCTCCCAATCGTGTTGTGGGCGACTCTGCAAGCAGGAGCGCGGCTCGCTTTGAAGTGGCGCCCCGGGCCCTCTCCCCTTGCAGCCTGAATTGCGACAAGTCCACTGCTGTCGGCTGATAAGGATGGCGTGAGTTTGACAATTCCCCCAGCCAAACAGTAGGCCATAAAACGCCGATTAACAAGTGTTCGTCGTACGTGACCCTCGCCCGGTTCGTTTCGGGTCGGTTCTCCTTATCGCTCTCTTCCTCCCGCTGGAAGCTGGGCGCAGCGTGGTTTCGTTCGACGTCGACCGATGTCGTCGATCGGAAGCAGCGCACTCTCCGCTCGGCTCGCCATGGCGCCAGCCTCCGGAGGCGGCCCTCTCTGAAGTCCTGATAAGAGATCTCGTCGTTCGGGTCTTGTCTCCTTTGTTCTCGTTCGGGCCTCGTTCTCGCTGGGTCGCTCTCTCGGCGCTTTGATCCCCTTCCCTGCCCATGGCCTCCGGTCGCTGTCCATCGACCTGACGTAATATAGAAGAGGAACTTCTGTTCGGAAACGACGGCACCTGAGGAAGGGCGGGGGTGGCCAGCAAGTCGAGTCAGAGGCTCAGCCGATCCCCGTGACAAGTCGCGGATCAACGGCACCCTGGTCCCACAGTCGTCGGACCGTTCGTTGCCCGCGCCCCCGTCCCTACCGGCGACGAAGCGCGAAGTGATTGCAAATATTGGCGAATTACGTCCGCAATCACGCACAGACCCACGACGACTCGTCATAATCTCCGGCATTATTATGCGCGGTGTGAAGCCGCAGACAGGTTGGTTCAAGACACAAGGGGTTCGGGTGAATATTCTGTTTATTTAGCATTTATCATACAGCGAGTGGGGCAATCGGCACTAAACTACGGGTGCTACGAGCTACGGGTTGTTTACATCTACGGGTTATCACGGGCTCTGAAATGTCCTGCTTCCAGCTGGGGGCGGCGGCCGGGGTGCGTCACGCCGTCAAGACGCTCCTGTTGCCCAGGATGGCCGAGATGCTGAAGCTGTGGCTCTTCGGCGCCGCTAGCGGGGTCTCCTTCGGGGGCTCCTCCGGCTGCTCCTCCGAGGAGGTCGACTCCACGTCCACGAAGGTGTCGTGGTAGCGGGCCTCGGGCGAGGACGATGACGGCGGCGGGGACGGTGACGGCGAGGAGGAGGCGCTGTAGACGTCGTACGGCGCGCGGGGCTCTGCCAGCAGCGGGTCGTCCAGGGGCGCGGGGCCCGCGTAGTCGAACACGGCCGGGGCGCCCAGGTGCAGCGGGTACAGGGGCTGGGGGCGGGCGAAGTACGTGTAGGCCAGGTCGGCGAACGAAGGCCGCAGCACGGGGCTCGTCCCGAGGCGGCCCAGGCACGCGGTCGGCGACAGTGGGCCGAACGCCATGCGCGGCGACCCGCTGTCCACGGCTCCGGGGTTCGGGCCCGCTCCGCCGCTCGTGGAGCCCTCGTCGAACGAGGACGCCGAGCAGACGGAGTTGTCCGAGCGCATCCGCTTCGGCCGCGGGGCCTCGTAGCTGGCCAGGCTCGCGCGGTCGTCGTCGGAGGCGGCGGCGAGCGTCGTCGAGTCGAGGTGCTGCGGCTGCTCGTCCATGGAGGGCGACGTCGACATCTTGCGCTTGCAGCGCGACTGGCCGGTCTCGCGGAAGCCCTTGGCGAACGGGTTGTTGTCGATCTTCAGCTTGGTGATGCGATCGTTCTGTCGAATAGAGAAGAGCAGGGTAAATATTGGTTCGAGAAGCTCTCAGGGGATGGGCCAAGTACCTGGTACGCGGTCACGGCGATGAACTCCGTCTCGGGGAACACGAAGGCCTGCTGCGGGGACCACGGGATCTGGGCGAGGTCCGAGGTGCGGACGACGTGGAGCCGTGGCTGGTACTTGTGCATGCTGGCCAGCACGATCTGTGGGGCAGAGGAGAGGATCGAGATGAGTACACGGGAGTCCTCGCGGGGTCTGCGGCTATACTCACGTGGCCGTTGTTGTCCAGGGTGTTGTTGGTCAGCTTCACCTTGTTGAACAGGATGGGCTGCGCCTGCCAGTGGGCGCCGGTGGCGGGGCTGTCCGGGTGCAGGTACATGCGCTGGGGACTCTGGGGCTCCGCGCCGCCCGCGGGCACCCACTGGGAGCCGGAGAACTTGTAGCGGCAGTCGCCGATGGGCACCATCTCGAGCAGCACGCAGTAGCTGGCCTCGTCCTCGAGCCCGGACAGCGAGAGCCGCATGGATGGGAACATGCGTCTGCGAAGAAAGAACAAACAAGGCATGATTTTTGGAAAGCGAAAACAAACAAGCCGAATGGCGCGATAAACAGAAACAACAGCGATTGCTCATGGAATGGGAATGCTGGGAGTCCTCGGCAGAGCAAACACCCGAGGGGACGAGGAGTCGAGGGCGTTTCACATATTTAATTGTGTGCCGCCGGGGTTCTCTTCCATGTAATTACCAAATTAAATATGTGGCGAACGACCCAACGACTAATACAACAAACATCGTATTCGTATGCTCAGGTCGCGATCTAGATTCGGTCGGGGTGCGCCAAGGAGGCGAGGGATGGCCTGGGACAACAGCAGGTGGCTGCTCGAAGCTCGGCCAGGAGACCGAAGAATGGACTACGAGCAGTTGGGACTCGGACGAACTCTGAAGGAGCTTCCACCGCTCGCCAATAGAAATGAGTTCCAAGCACTCTTCTCCATTGGAGCCATGGTATTCATCGCATCCATGAGCGTTTCCCCCGCGATCCACTTCGGACCCTTATCGCATGAGATAAATGCGGCCATTATCTCGGAGCATAAAGCTTATCGTAGCACATACATACCTTCCAGTCTTGGTGATAATCATCTCGGTGCCGATCTGATGGAACTGCTTCCACAGTTCATCATTCTCCAGCTTGGCCTCCACGTCGGGCAGCGGGGGCCGGTGGGGCACGATGGCGTGGTGGGGGAAGGGCAGCGGAAGCATGTGATGGAAAGGGTCTGGAATGAGGAAAGGGGACGTTAGTCTCTGCTCTGGGCCCTGAGTTGATGGTGATCTGCAGGCGAGGTCTGCGGCGGCTTCTCACCTGGAATGCGTTGCATAATCTGCTGCCGATAGACTTCCTGGGCGATGTGTTGCTGCATCCGCAGGTCTACCAGCTCGCTCATGGTAATCATGGTCTGGTGTGTCTTCACTTGCACTTTACTCGCGGCGGATGGATTACGGGTGATCACCGATCCTACGTCGGACAGAATCTCTGTTAACACTCTTATTGCTTGTTGCTCGACTTGAATCTTCCGCGAACGTGTTTGCTCTTTGGAATATGCTCCGAAACTGATGTCGCCTCCGATCGCGCTGCTCTTACTTGGCTCCGGAGTGAATCCGGTTTGTCTCCCTGAGACGATCGCCGCTCTCGGCTCTACCTGCTCTTCCGTCGCCGACGTCACCCACAAGTGGTCGGCGGCGCCTCCTCCGGCTGCGATTGGCGCGCCGATCCCTCCAATCGTCTGCTTCTCGCTCACACGCACGGCGATCGAAGGAAGGAAGGAAGGAAGGCATTCCTCCATTTTGCTCGCTGCGAGATCTTGGCGTTGGCTTGCGCTGCATCGTCCGCCAATTGGGATTCTGTGACTCGACGTGTTGGCACAACACAATAAACCGCAATAGTGGAATAATTGGAGCATTAAAAACATCTCAGAGTGGTATCCTCAATGAGATTCCCAGGTGTGAAATGCACATTGGGAGGTTGATTATGAACTGGTAAGGGTGTTTTCTCAGATCTAGTGTATGGCCTTTATCCCGCCGCTGAAATAACGCGACCTCATGGCACACGCACATTTTCCTATTGAAACATTTATTGGTGGCGATAAATTTGTCTATCAGTTGTATCTCTTCAAATCCACATAGTTGTCCTTCTATGAGAAGTCTTTCGAGTCCAAATGAAGTTAGAAAATCATACAAGAAAAATTAAACAATTCACATATCAGGTTTACATTTGCTCCTTAAACTTTATTGTAATATTTAAACAAAAATTACGTCTCATATCCAGTTAAAAATTTACAGTTTTTGACAAACTTTAAGTACCCGTATTTTCATTCCGGCTGCATATCTCGGGATATATGTATAGTCCTTACACTCATAGTCCATATACCCAGCTTTACAGTAAAATGACAGTTTAATTTCTATTATGGGACTACGGAAATGCTAAAAGACGCTCCACAAATCCCGACGTCCCGCATTATCCACAGTTCATCAGCTCCGATCAAGTGCTCACTCCGTGGATGTGGTCTGGAGCAGAGCAGAGGACTCGTAGGACTTGTGGTTGCGCTTTTCCGAGGAGTCTTCCAAGGGATAGCCAGAGTGCAACGGTGCCCTGGCGCCTCGGCAGGACGATCGGATGCACAACGGTTGCATGTCTAACGCCTGACGCGACAACACGTTCAAGTGGTGCGTTGAGGACGATGATTGCTCATTCGCACTACGGGCTCGGCCTCAAGTGCCGGCAGGAAGAGCAGGAAGAGGACGAAGACGGAGAAGGGCAGGGGAACGCTGCGCTGCATTCCAGTCCATTGCCGCTTTGGATGAGCGCAAGAAATGTCAGCGCAATTACCCCGGGATCAAAGAAACACTAGCCTGGTGGCGCCAACTTGTTGCGAGGCAGTTCCACAAACTAATTGCCGACTCGGCTTATCTTCCGGCGAGATATCTGCTACAAACTTCCCAATGTCCCGCAACTCGATATTGGTTTCCACCCGCCGAGGACTGTCGAGCTGCGCTTCCTCGATTTACAGTTGATCCCTGGCATATCCTGTTTCTTTAGTCGAATAGCATTCGCTCTCCCTGTCAACCAAGATGGACTCCTGTGTGTCAGACAGGCGGATTTGTCACGCCTACGCCAGCTCAATTACGGAAATTAGCGACGTCGTCTTCAATCCGGAAGCCGTGCAACGTAAGGTTGATGGCGGTTGGTAATTTGAGTTAGATCTGGGTTGTCTTTAATCCGCGTTGCGTCTGTCGCTGTTCCTTGAGCGAAGTTAAGTGACTGGCGCGACTGGCCAAAGCCGTCGTTCAGAGTCTCGAGACCCTCTGAGGTTCTCTGGTGTGTGCGCTGGATGGGCGATTATTTTTTGAGTATCCGTTATTCCTTCGCTGAATTCATCGATCGTCAAATGGTGATAATCAGCGATGGAGAAGAGTTACTTAATAAAGAAAATAATAATTAGCAAGAAAATGCTCAATCGTGGCAAATCGGAACAAATTTACCATGAAAAAGGTCTCACTCTAATTGCAGGTCCCTCTCATTGGTGCGAGTGCGAGTGACTCTAAAACTGGAGGGCAGATAGCAAAAATATATATATTGTGTACTCTGTAATCTAATTAACCGATTTATCTCCATTATCCTTTACATACTAATATGTAAAAGTTCATTCAAAAAGTGGATCCATTTGTTTTTTTTATACTCAAAATAAATACTTTTTGGGGGTATTTTTCTTTTATTTTTTGGAAGGATCGTAAACTGCATTTGTTCCTAAAATACGATTGAGATTTTGTTGAAATTTCTTGTTTTCACATTTGTATTTTCAGCATTAAATAAATTTCAGGCGCGGTTCGATCCCGGCTCCCCAACATCAATTTTCTTTACTGCCTCCTTCGTTCGGCGAGCAATGGCAAACTTCCGAGAGTATTATTTGCCATGAAAAAGCTCTCAACCCAGCCGTTCGGATTCGGCATTAAACTGTAGGTCTCCTTCATTGGTGTAAAATATTACAAACGCACAACACGAGTGAGTACGAGTAGCTCGGTCAAAGTCTGTCGTAGAGTTGTAAAGGCCAATAATTTGTATTTGCAATTATGTAATACTATAAGGTAATACTACTATAAGGTACTATAATACTATAAGGTAAGAAGGTCGACAAACATCACATTTCATTTGTTATTGTAGCTACTGTTGTTGTTGTGGTCGCGGATTGTAGCTACTGTTGTGGATTGTAGCTACTGTGATTGGTACATTTTTTTTCGTTTTTTCTAATTTGGTACATTTTGACCTGAAAATGTTTTGTTGAAAAATCCTGTTTAAATGACAATTGAATTTCCCAACCATCCATGAAAACTCAAGAAATTGGCAACACTAGTGTTTGAAGACTAGCTGTTCTGAAGATGTCAAGTGCAATTGTAAATCACAAACAAATAATATAATCGAAAGTGATCCCGATATTATCATAACATAATTTAAACTTTTGCAGCTTTCTATTTGGACAGAAAACTGTTCAGATGTAGCCCAATTCTGAGAAAGAGTGGACAATTTGAAAACTGGTTTGGGAGAAAATACTTTTAATGAATTAACTAAATTTGTGAATAATCTATTCTGCCTTCCTCATAACTCAGCAGCTACTTAGAGAAAATTTTTTGATTTGAGTTTAATAAAAACGAAGTTGAGAAATGAGCTCGAACTTCCAAGTCTAAATAACATAATGTTATCTAAAGAGCTGTATGTAAAAGGAGAAGAACTTCATTATATTTGGTCAGCAAAAGATACATACCTAAATACAATTATTTACAAACTTTTATTATAAGCATATATAATAGTTTTAAGAACTATTTCTAATACTTTTGAAGTACTAATAAATATAGACTGAAGTATGATATTGTTTAAACCATTAAATGTGATTTTAGTTAAGTTAACTTTTTTTTGAAGGAAATGAAATGTGTTTTTTGTTGTTAAAAATATGGAAATATAAATTAATTGTTATTAAGATGAATTTTTTTCTAATAAATCTGTTTATAACAAAAATTGGTACATTTTTACAATTTTTGGTACATTTTTCCAACATTGCTCATGAACTGTATTTTTACCACTTCTGAGCGATTCGAATGATTTCACTCGTGACTGGGAAAATTACGGAAAGTATTATTCAATTGCTTCATACTTTCAGAATGAAAAAGCGGAACGTTTCTTTCAAACAGAACATACTTTTAGGATTAATTTAATTAACCACTCGTAGTTGCAACGAACAGCAACGAGTCACCCTGCTGGTCAGCAACAAACGTCAGTAAAAGACAAAACGAACGTCCGTGAAGATAGCAACGAAAATTTCCAGCAACGAATTTAGTTCTCAGAAAAAGCAGGGTGAATCAGAGTCACAAAAAGTGGTATAAAATTGATTTATTAGAATTTATTTTGTTAAATTTTTAATAAATAACGTACTAAATAGCAATAAAAAATATATTCAAAATCTAAATTTATTTAATTAAACGAAATAAACCAATTTTGACCACCAGAATATTTTATTTATAGTACAAAGGGGGGTTTTATATAGAATTTAATTAAATGAGAACCACATAATCTAGCGAGATTGTACCGATATTCATAAATCGTTAAAAATATGATATGAAGACTCTAGGAATTTATCAACGATTGTCACGAAAAATTTGTTGCTAACTTGCAAAGAAATTTTTAAGGTTAGGAGGCGAAAGTGCATGTTCAATGATGCAAGGCTTTGGTGAATTCACCATTTCAACCATTTTCGTGATCATGTGAAATTATTTTTGTAACTTTTAAAATATTTATTATAATTGTGTAAAACACATTCGAGCGGCAACGACATTACCCCAAGAGTCATTATATACATATTTACATTTCACAATATTTTATTATGAAGACGAATGCAACACGACGACAAGCTGAAAATTGTCGCTGTCGTCAACTTCGATTTATTTTTAGTTAGAGAGACGACGTAATATTCTCTTTCTCCAGTTTTCCCAAATTGTTAATTAATTTAATTATATTACACACATTTGACGAATTACGTATAAAGGATTTTTAACGATTATGAATTCGTAGAATCCGCTAGTTATTTTTCCATTAGTAATTTAATAAAACCGTACTATAATACAATTTCTGGGGTAAATGGTGGTCGATTAATAATAATTCGATTTTTAATATATTTTTTTATATTTAGTAATATTTTATTAAAAATTTAACAACTTTTTGGACTCGATTCACCTGCTTTTCCTAATTCGTGCGGATGTATCTTCACGACGTACAAACGACGATTTTGGTCGATAGCAATTCAAAAAACAAAGCGACAAAACTAATGGATAATGTCACCAAATTCGCCGAATTCCCCGGAATCCCACAAGCACCGATGCAGCCGCATTTTCCGAGTTTTAGCGTCATGAGCGTGTGCGCTATTTGATAATTTATATTTACCCATGTTTAGTTAGAATGAATATGTTACTAATTTAATAAAACACATCTTTTGATATTAATATAATTTTAATTTTTACAAAATAAACACATAAAATTAATTTATACTTTTTATTAGTTTTTGAGATTCTGAACCACCCTGCAATTTCGAGAACTAAATTCGTTGCTTCGAAGGTCACAAAATTTTTCGTTGCTATTTTGACGCACGTTGGTTTTTTCAAATAAAAAATGAAGAAAAGTTTGAAAATCGGTTATTGTCGCGATCAATAATCTCAAAATTCGGTTTGTTTACCTTTTTACCGTCTCAGTTTTTGCTATTTGAACAAAAATTGAAACGGAATTGAATGAAAATTAACATGAACATCTCTGTATTCCTTCGACAGTCCGAATCCGAATAGGAGTAAATCGGAAAATCGGAGTAGAATTCAAAATTCGTGGCGTGGTTGGCTGCGCTGAAACTTTGCGATTTTTCGTCTTTCCATAACGTGAACGCAGAACGGACGCCATTTCTAATTTGGAATTTCGTTTTTGAGAAAATATAAGAAAGATTTTTGAAAGTGGTGAAATATCGCTGTTTATTATCTAAATAATTGTTGTAAAGTTAAGGCTTTACGTACAGCTTCAAAAAGCAATTAAATAAAGTAAGTTACGTGATATTTTACAAATTTTGTGTCGGCGGGTAGAATATTGATTTTTCATGCGTAGTCACCGGCAGAAAAGAACCCGGCCTATCCACTCTAAGCGGCTGCCTTGCTAAACCTCTTGATTTTCCAGAATGCGTGGAGGACGTGGTTATAATAATAACCGTGGCACTGGCCGCGGAGGTAGTGGCAATTATCGTTCGTCTGGGTCGTACAACAATCGTATGCAATCATCCCGCCGCCCTGGGTTCCACGACAATAACTACGGGGGCAACTCGAATCGCTACAACAACTACAACAACCATGGTGGAGGGACCGGCGGCTATGATCGGAACCGTGACAAGTTCCAATCGCGTTACAATGGGAACCGCAATGATTTAGGACACAAAAGAAATTATCGAGTAAGTTTTCTTGTATTTTTTGTGACGTAATGGAGTCTGGTATTATAAGGATGTGTTACAAATATGTTTTTACTAATATGCAAAACCAGATATTTAAATGAAAACTGTGATATATGAATATTAGAACCCTACGTCCATAATATGATGACTTTTCTAGGGTTAAATTCATATTTAGTGATTGAGAAAATAAATATGTATGTATGTATCTATCTCAATAGATGCTCACAACAGTTCATAAAAATTAAAAATTTATATTAAAATTAAAAAAAAGTCAATAAAAATAAATTTCTCAATTTCTTTAGGCACCGTCTCGTGATAGGTCTGATGATAGGAAGCGACCGCGCCAGGATGTAAGTATAAATATTTGGTTTTTTATCCTTCAAAGGTATACATATATACATCATTATATGTTTTGTTCTATTAAGATCACAGTTTTTAGTTGTAATTTTGAAAACGATGAGATGCTATTAACAAAGTATTGTTTTATATATTTGTGCACGAATAGAAATATATGTAGAAAAGACGTAAACGTAAAATATTTATGCTAAATGGATGCTAAGAGCCTGATTTTCATCATCGAAATATACCAGACATAAAGACAGAGCCAAAATATGATCATGCTAAAAATATTACATGGTCGGGTCTTTGTAAGCCAGTATAGCGACACAGGGTTTTAAAGGCTAATACAAAGTTTACCAAGGAATCTTGTTTCATTATCGAAACAGAGAAAGAGAGGCATCTATGACAACTCGATGCTATTACTGAATAACCATGTGCTAAAATTCAATTCGTACAGTGACTTATCGCTACTGAAAGGCATTTCGACAGTATAGAGAAATGCACAGACATTGTTTTAATTCAGCAATTTCTAGAAATTTAAACATAAACTGTTTCTTCTCCCCTTTTTATTAATTCCTACAATAATAATAAAAACACACAGAACAGGAACTCAAGTCCAAATCCTAATTTCTTATCATAAATACCAAACTCCTCATCATCGTCTCACAGGAATATCGCCGTACTTCTTCAACGGGCCGTGGAAACCGCACGCCACCGCCTTCAACTTCGCAAGCATCTACTTCAAATTACCACCGTGGACCCAGTTCCAACACGAGCACTTCATACCGTAGTATGAATCATACGGATCGTGAAGGCTCGCACAGCAGGCACCGCAGCACACACAATGATTCGTCGATGGGTCCACCAAAGCGAACTATCCGTAGTGGATACATTTCGCGACCACGTGGCAACTTAACTTCATCTGGACGTGGCATGCGTTCATCAATAAGAGGTGGCGGTGTACGTATCCTTCGTAAAGAATCAGCTGATTTGAGAATAATGCGCAGAAAGCTACTGTTTGCCCAGCAGAAAGATCGTGCACGAGTCCTAAAAATTGCACGCTTAACGAGGTAATTGAAACAACTGATTGAGAATTGATGTGATTGTTAACAAAAAATATAAACACAAATGCGGCTGAATTTTGATATGCTATGCAATCAAATCAAATGATATCTTCGCATCACAACCGTAGAAAGTAAATGACAAAGACATATAATATTTAAAAAAGTGGGTTTCATGCTGATTGAAAAAGAACATTAAGTATACACGCTGCAGAAATACATTATTCCAGAACTGTCAGCTATAGATTCGAAGGTACCACTGCGAAATACACCAAAATAGTATTTTTATCTGTTATATTCACTGAATTATTTTGCAAAATTTGAATTATAAAATCGCTCCTTCGTTATCGAAATGTCATACGATATACGTACATCTCCTTAGAACAGTAGAAATGTTCTTTAGTACTTTAGCAACGATTTAAAGCAATATATCATCTACAACTATCTACGATTGTTGTAATTTCTTTCGATCACACGGAAATCTATAATTAAAAATCTATTGAACAGATCCGATAAGATCAGATGTCAATTTTCTGTCGAGTAATTTGTGTTTCAATGTATTTGACCATCTAAACCAAATCTTGTCCTTACCTAGTTCTTCGTTTATATCTTGAACTGTCTCACACGTTTTCCCCTCTTTATTAAAATTGATTCTAATAAAATTAGCTCGTTGCGACGCCGTAGGATTTCACGTCGCTCTAAAAGTCCAGGGTCGCAAAGATCGGGTTCTGACAAAAATGATAGCTCCGACGAAGCAGCCGACGACGATGATGATGATAAGAGTGATTCAGATTCAAAGAAGAAAGATTCTTCGAAACGCAGCAAACGCGCAAAGTCAACTGACAAGGACGACGATGATGACGACGATGAAGCAAAGCAATCAGGGAATGAAGACGATGATGATGAGAATGTTAAGGATGAATTGAATTCTTCGAGCAAGTCTAAAAAGGGTGAAGACTCTTCGGCGGAAGTTGATGAAACCAACGAAGGTGGAGAAGGTGACAGCAAAATTAATAATGATATAGATGATAATGAAAAAGATTCCAAAAAAGAAGGTAAGAAAAAGGACGTCAATGAGTCCGATGAGAAGAAGGACAAAAAGGAAAAATCCAAAAGCTCTTCATCGAAATCGAAGAGGGACGATAAGGACGACAAGAGTGGTAAGAAAAAAGATACTGACGATGATGAGGTTAAGAAAGACAAAAAGGACCGCAAGGAGCGTTCATCGAGACGTGATGACCATGGAAGTCCACGAAAGGGATCGAGATTTATAAAATTGACTTGCATCCATTGTCATTTAAAATGTGTAACTTTCAAGGTGAGATTTATATAACATAATTATAATCAATATTATTAACATTATTATTATTTTTTAATTCCAGGAATATCAAAATCACTTATATTCAAGAACTCACCGAGCTGCTTTGCGACAGATTGCAATCCGTCAAAAGGCACACCTTTCTCGTCTACGTCTGCGCCAACGCAACGTTCAGCGGGAAATTGAAGAAAAGTCCAAAGACGAATTTGAGTCCAAGTTCTGTCACATATGTCGACTGCACTATCGCCAGCCCAAAGCCAAGCATCAGTTATCCGAGCATCATAAGACAATTAAAAAGTTTTTGATGCCGTATTGTTCAACCTGTCACTTGGCATTTAAGAGTCCAATGTTATATGAGACACATCGCTGTTCTTTAGAACATATCCGCGTAAGTTAATGATACCTAAATTGCGGGTTGTACCTTATGTAACACATTCACATTTGTATTTAACTAGAACAAAGCTCGTAATCGTGATGATGACGATACTGATGCAAGCGCTGATGATGAAATGCGTGAAATTGATTTGAATAAATTTCTTACTGTTGATTCTGTTGGCGAAATCGATGATATTGATGTCGATGAAGATCTGTTTAATGATTCTGAGAATGCACATGACGGAGATGATGATAATGAAGCACACTCTGACGAACGTTTGCCAGTCGGTGCTCAATATGTCAAGAAAGTCGAAGCGTTCTATTGTGAAATTTGTCGTCAATATTCGCCGTTCAATGGCTTCAGAAGAAGGTTTTATCAAAAAGCATTGTCTTACACGTAGTCATCTCAAAGCATTTATTCGCCACAAAGAGGAAGAGGAAAAAGTAGAAAACTCCGTTGAGGATAAAAATGAAGACGATGATAAGGAGAAAATAAAAGGTGAAGGTGGTAATGCAACTAAAAATACTGATGAGGATGGCGAGGACCAAGGTGAAGACAAACTTTGGGAAGATGTTGATAAAGATTTAGGTGATTTGTTGCGTGAAGTTGAACCAGACGAGCATGATGAAGATGAAGAGGACGAATCGGTTTTGAATATTGACATTGAAAGGTAATTGAATGGTTGACTTGACGTATGTTTTGATTTTAATGTTCTTGCATATCTGCAGTGAAAAACCAAAAGTGAAAGAGCTTAACGGTAAAAAGGAAGAAATTGAGACAAAGGATGATCCCAAGTCTGTAACTCCTTCAAAACCAAAACAAATAAAAAAGGATGAAACTGTGAGTAAATCTGCCGACGTTAAAGAAGAAGGATTCAACAACAGCGGATAATTGGACAATTGCACCACCAGCATTAATTATTTGACAATTTCTGTGAACTAAACTATTCAAATTAGTTAACAAACATTGTCTACATGTGCAGAACGGTTAAATTTAGACTAACATCTTAGAGGTAAATGTATGTAATAGAATGTGTTTATTATTGGTATACATCATTACCAGTCAACTGTATTCGAATGAATATTTACGAAATGCGGTCAAATAATATGTATGTAGTTATGTAAAAGTAATTTAAAAGCGTATTAAAATAAAATAAACTTTAATCAATCCATTCGACTAAGACCAATTATTTAGAAATGGCAACTGTGAACTATTGCCCCAACTAAAAGATGTTAATTTACCAATACTTCCATTTCACTGCGTCTCTAGATAGAGTTATTTTATGCGTTTCATAAATTTAGTTGTTCGGGATCAGCCATGCTTGACCATTAACAAGTGTCGGTAGCTTGTCAATGTTTCTTCAGTTGTCCGTCTTAGAGTGGTAGAGTATGTTTCATTAACTTTTAATGCGGAAATTAAATTCCTCTCACTTTTTGGTGGATGTGTATGGTGCAATGCAACAACAAAATATTTGGCAAACATCGCAAATGGAGTACTTACTGAGGGCAGAAAGCCAATTAGATGTGATTTTTATGAGCACATCTAATGTTTCCTATAGTGGCTCGCCAGCGGATCGGTTCGTGTGCACAATTTGGAGTTATGAGACTATGTACTAGTGAAATAATTTAAACTTGTAGTTTATTTCTTCTCCCTTGACTAACATTCACAATTGGTGAATAATCATAGCCAAGTACACGAGTTACTTTAGTGCACATCATTCATCATAGTTGCACCATTCTAATTGGGTATTTATTGCTATTGTTCCAGCGAGCGAAACCGATCATAAAAATATACTCCATTTCCGCATTTCCGAAGTAGAAAGTCGTGGGGAGAAAAGTCTCCCTAATATAGTGCGGTCTTCGTATGCAAATATTTCGTTTTCCCACATTGGAACAGTCCCATAACAAGGGCGTGGGGCCAGCATTAACAATGTGAAATTAATTATAACCACAATTATACATAGGCGGAAACACACTTGTGTACAATCTCCTCAGAGCAACGGGTGAGTTTCGGCTGTGAACAGTTGACACCGCCACTGCAAGGTTCCACACCAATTTTCCCGATTGGTTTAACTTTCACCGTAGCCGCACGTGCTGATGGGTCGGTGAATGGTGGTCGTGTCTGTCGGGCACGAAAATCCGCTGACATAGGCTCGTCTGGCGCTTTACATCACAATGCCAAGTCTGCACCATGGCATTGCGACGATGCCGTAATATGTTGGGAGTAAACGAGGGATTTGTTAGTTTCATACGAGAGTTAAAGGACAGCAAGCGGAAAGGCGGATGGATGCTGGAATCAATTGTTTCCATGCAGGTTTGACATTAAGGGATAAAGTTCAAGTTTGCTTCCATTATTGATGTTGGGATTAGTAGCCAATCCACCGAACGTGGTCGACTTCACGCTCTGTGCCTTTGACTTTGCGTCTTTCAGACGTGAAGAAACGCTCGCCTTCATCTACCGGCCATCTTCTGTATGCAACTCTTCACATTTCCATGAAATGCCAAGGCTGCAGTTCCTCTTGCTTTTCCACTCTCACCGAAGTTCCGTGCAGCATACAACGAGTGAGCGACTGTGTGAGCGGTCAACCGGGTTTTCCACGAGAGAGTCTCTTCACGGCGAGTTCTCCCATTCGGCGAATGTAGAGTCTTCTCGTACAACACCCTGTATGGCACATGGATTTTGATCAATTCTTTTCAAAAGATCAATGAGGTTCATACTTTGCGGTGTCTGATGTTCATGTAAAAACGTCGTTGGCCTTCTGACCTGGTCCACAAATGTCTTGGACCCCGGTTGAAAAATTGTAGTAGCAGCCAAATTCCAGAAGTATATAGTTCAAAGATTAAATGTAGGTTTCAAATATTATATGATTGCAATAAATAGTAATAATAAACGTTCATAAAATAAAAAGAATTTAATTAAAAAATAATCTTGTGTAGAATCGTAGTGAATTGATAAAGGGCGAAATGATTTAAATTTGTTCCAAAAAGTGAAGTAAATGTACGACGACCGTAGTATAGTTCGAACCCTGATCTGGCCCATTTGGTGCCTCTTGTTATGCCACAGGTTCAAGGGACGCGGGAGCCGATGACTCACGGCGGGCGTTCGATGGCAACTTTCCCAAATGTCTCCGTTTATGCCCAAATTCGGAAGAGAGTGGGAATTTATTGGATCGAAATGCAAAACAGCATCGGGCCATTAGCATTGTGTTCCCATTCACACCGTGGGGAAGACATCGGTCTCTGCAGCCAGTTCCGATGCGCCGTCGGCGAACTCTTCTGCAGATAAGCGCCCTACAGCCACTAGAACCGAATTGCTCTCCAAATTCTTTCATCAATATGTATTCCGTATCGAAACCCACAATCCGACGTCCATCAAAGCCATGTCGGCTCCGGTTGTAAGCCAGGTGATCTCCGGATCTCCGCAGCCCAAGTCGACGTGCGAATATCGACATAATTGAATTCTCAGTGCCGCCAGTACCGGAAAGGCACCGTCTGCGTTCGATAGCAGTTATCGTTACCGCCGCAAATCGACGCGTTGCTCAATCGACGAGCATCGGCGGCGGGCCAAGAACCGTCGGCGTGGATATAGATATACTGAAAAAGAAACTGTCTAGAGGCGGACGTGGAGAACCGACGAATTTATGTCGTTCGTTGCCTGACGAGCGTGTTCAGGGACAGCCAGCAAGCATACAAAATATACAAAAAGAGCGACGGATGGATGGACGGACGGACGGACGGAGGTGGTTGCGCAGGCGGATCCGCGGCCAGACCATAATCAAATTATCGCCGCATTGACGTGAGACAATAAGCCGTGAATACTTGAGGGAAATCCAACGACACGAAAGACCTCCGCAATCAACGCGGGGCCCCGTGATTTGTGAAAATCGACATCAACGGACCCGCAACAACAATTCGCACTCGATTTCGTCGCTTTCGTGGTTCTGTTGCTCCGTTCGATTGTCGTTGGCTCCCTTTTGTTGCTGGCAATTATTATTGAGCATGAATTAATTGTGCTTGCGCTGTGGTTGTTGTTGTTTTGTGCGGGGCAACAAGAGGCATGCCAATAACAACAACAACAGCAACAACTCAGCGGCGGCCAGAATCGAAGTTGCTGTTAATTAATGCAATTTGTTGGCAATATTTTCGCAGTCCATCGAGTTGAGGAAATATGAATAGAACAACAACTCCGCCACATCCATCACGATCACGACCTAGCAATTTACTCGATCTGCGATCTGCATCCGTCCAGATTGTGGACCGACGGGTTCTACTCCAAACTCCAATCACTTCAGTGCTGTTTCTCAATCCAGCTCCCTGGCGCCGGGCGACCTAATGCAGGTCGTCGTCCGCAGGGATCCTTGCACTGGGGATGTTGGTCCTCAGTCGAGTCGATCAATGGCCAAGTCACATTAACTGAGGCTTCAGTCGCCGTAACATCTACAGCCAGAGATGCCGTTGACAACGATTTAGAACGCGATCTATTCGAGCCGGTGCAGCAAATGTTAAGGTTGAGTTTAGCACAATAACAAATGGGCTGCGGGTGCAGGGAGCAGCTGAGGTCGCCAACTAGTTTCGGCTGCAAATGCTAAATGAGCAACCTCCGCAACAATATAACAACTGCAGCAACATCCACAGCACTTGACTGCATCGGCAGCATCGTTCTCAGCATGCAAAGCGGAGGGCTTCTCATTCGAAGGAGGCCGGCCGGGAGGTGGGGTGGTGTGGGGAGGTGTGTTGAACGGACTCGGCTGCAGCCAGTCTCATTGTGGTGGACTCATTTCTGGTTTCGCATAAAAGCCCAAGTCTATTCGCAGACCCAGTGGTCGCGAAGAAACCCCGACTGGAATGCAAACATTTGCAACATCGCCGAAATGACAGTGAGAAAAATTAAATGTAGTCTACATCGGCGCGCACACACACACGCTCGTTCCAGGCACACGTGTGTGTACGTGAATCGCCGACAGCAGCCGCCGGAGAATGTGTTGCAAACTCGGCGTCGTGGCGCATCGATGGCCCCCGAGGCTGCCGACGTCGGCTCCCGGCCCCGACGACTGCCTCCCGTAGCAATTGTCACAGAAATCGTTGCATGATTCCATCGAAATACGAGCCGCTCGACACGAAACTCGCCGTGTTTTCTTCTTGTGGTTGTGTGCCGTTGTTGCTATTGTTGTTATGGTAGTTCGCAGTTGTTGTTGCAAAAAATAAAGTCATACGTATCTTATGTCGTAACATCCACGAGCGCCGGCGAATCTGTTATTAATCGTGAAGAAAACTCTCCTAGGTAATTTCCACCAGGTCCCGCCAAGTTGAGCCCAGGCGAAGCCAGAAACAATGACAAGAGACAAACCGTCTGACACGATAACTATGTGCTCCAAGCCACCTTGAGCCGGGCCCCTTGGGTCCCCCTTGAGAAACGCCACTCCAGGCCCCGGCGATCGAGGCGAGACCTCAAGGAGGCCCGAATGCTACAGACGAAAACGTAATTGGTTAATGAGCTCCTGGTCCGCGGCTCGAAATGGCCGATGGCAGCAATGCAGACACCCTATGGCCAACTGATCAATGGGGCGCACTGAGATCAAAGCAAGTGTTGGCAGAAGTATTCCTGAAACGGCCCAATGACTTTGTTCGTCCTCTTCCACTCATCTCGTCGTTGGGTCTTCCGCCATGGGCTCCAAAATCGCATCGGGTTCGATGCAAATTCGCTGCAATCTCTTCCACCGACAAGAAATTGCCTCAAAGACACTCGGACCGATTATAAAACAACTGCTATTTGGTGCGAGATGCAGAATTGCAAATCCAAAGAAGCTAATGATCCCCACTTGCCTTCATGGCATGTATCGGGGGACTTGCGTCGATTTCTTTGGACCAAATCTGGCCATCGGTTTTGGCGAAACCCAGTGGAGGCAATCGCTGTGATAACCGCGGTTAGGCAATGAGTCCTCTGCTCAGCGATCGGACGAAGCAATCGGGGATTCCCAAAAGCAGCCAACGAATGTCGGAGCCAATCTGGTTGTTAGCGCCAGATGGAGTGCGTTGTGGGGCAGGTTCCCAATGTGAGGAGGGCTCTCGGAGTGATCCGCCTTCTGACCTGTATTTGACATCCCTCCACGACTATGTACAGAAACAAGGGGGTGTCTGCAGAATCAAGATTCGCCAACAACGTATCCCCAACACATCCCGCCTCGTTCCCGCCAGTGGCCGCTGCACCGACTGGCCTTTCTCTTTATGCCACCGCTTCTGCCGCAACACGGCCGACGCTCAGCGCGATCGGCGCTCTCCGCGAAAAGGTCTCTTGGCCGCGTCGGCGACTTTTATAAATGCGAGTGTCGCGCTCCAATCGAAAGATTCGTCTTTCGAACGTGCAGCGTTCAACTCGTAGCCCCAGCGTCTCGACTCCGAGAGATCCAGCCGACCGCGGTCCGTGTGAATCGTACTTTACCAGGATAAAAGCACGATTTAACCTTTGGCCACCAGAGCGCCAGTATTTCAAATCGTTTGAATATCGGGAAAATGCTTGGATCCTACGGGGCCCTGCATTCGAACTAAAGTGATCCAGTGAAATTGCACGCCTTTGTTTTGGGCCGAAAGAGTGCGACGTCTTTTAGTCTTTAGTGTATCCGTGGGTCCAGAGCGCAGAATGGCGAACGCGAAGCTTCTGACTCTGTGCCTCGCAGTAGGTAAGTGAAAAGAGAATTATGACACTAAGGACTCGAGAACGGATTTCGGACGAGATCGCTCCAAAGGGAGACTCCGGGACATGGATAATAGTGCATCCGGACATTGGACCGTCGGAGCGAGATGATCAATCGTCTTCCACGATCCATGGTCGCGAAGACTTTTTCGTTCTTTGGTGACTGATCCTCCAATAGGCGTCTGTCGAGCGAATCCGAGATCCGGATCCTCCGTTCAAGCCCATTAGTTCGTTCTCAGGGCGCCGAGGATCGTTTTCACCAACGCACCTTGATTTTCAGGTATTCTGCAAGCCGCAGCTGCTGGGGCAACCACCGACCAGAAGACGACGACGAAGAGCCTGGAGGAGGCGCCCGCGACCACTTTGGCCTCAACGGCCTCGACTGCTGTAGACGCGGACGCTCCCAAGGACAAGCGGCAAATAGGTGCGAAGGAAACACCGCTCTACCCCAACCATCGGCCGGAGCGCATTCAGGACGACCCCGAGGACGGACAGGAAACGATATACGGCCCCAAGCCCGGGCGGTTCCTGATCCGACCCCTGTCCTCGCCCCACCAACACCAGCAGCACGAGGACCACCAACAGCAGCCGCAGCAGCAACATCTGCGGAACTATCCAGCTACAGTGCGGCCGCACAGCCAACAACTGCTGGAGCAGAGTCAAGAGGTAAGAAGCACCCCTAGACCGAGAGGGCCGAATCTCCCCGGGCATTTCCGAGATGGGACTCACGCTCTTATGCAAGCGCGGCCCCATTTCTCCGTTTCTGGCCAACCCATTGCATTGGGGAATTTGCCTAAGAGGTCGCGTCGCGTCGTGACTTGACTTGATTCGACTCGGATTCACGACTGCTTCCTCGCTCCTGAGCGAATTATCGACGGTGCCGTGGCAGCCGGAGCATAATCGGTGGCCCATGACTTCGCGATCCTTCCGCAAGCCACGCGGCGAGATCCGTTGAGCTGCCGGAGGGGAGCAGGCAGGGGTGCAGACTCTGAAACGAAGCAGGCAGAGCGAGCAGATCTCCGTCTACAGCTCGCTTTGGAGAAGTGCACAACAATTAAATGGGAGCCAGTGCTCGGAAGGTTTCGTTTCAATTGGCGGCTTTTATCGCGGCACGGTTTCAAATGAAATGAGGGAGAAAGTTTGAATAAAGCTTTAATTACTTAAACACCTCTATCATAATTATCAAGTTACGACGACGATTACGATTGCTGCTGATATCGCGTCTGTGATGCAACAATTGTGATTAGTCTCGTTCGCAATAGCGACTTGTGATTTCACATTGAATTGAAACCGGAGCCGAGTGTCGTCCGCAGATTGCGTCCTCGGTCGCAAATCGCCTGGAACCCCGTCTCGGAGGAGGCAGAGGCTTCGTGTCTATCCAGACACCGAGATGAAGCCATCGAACCGAGATCGTGAATCTGTCGGCGGAGCGAACGAACAAAATAATTGGGGTTCGTAGCGCTGTCCGTGGGGCAGGGGGGAACACTTTGGGGCCCGACTGTTGAACCTTGACCAAAATAATTCAAATCCATGGAGTACACGCGAGCCCAAGAGAAGCAAATCGAGCAAATGGAGACCCTCGCCGCCCGGCTGCAGGTAGATGTCGTTAGTCACGACTCTTAACCCTCGGTGACCCAAGCAAGCCGCGCGCCCGGAGTTGTCGAAGCCGCAGTGGGAAGCAGAGTGGTTCTCGTATGCTTCGCGGCTCCCACAGTGCATGCTCGCACGCTCGTTGCTTGCTCCGCCAAGGGTTAACGTGGGTACTTCCCCGAATGCAACGGCTTACATAATAGCAGATGGAGGCACAAGAAACAAGAAACCAACTCCGTTTGGCTGAATCGCAGTGGGGAAACAAAAACAATGCACTGCGCCGAACAATGGCTTCACGTGGGAAGAAAGCGGGGGAAAGAAAAGCTCGCACGGCGGCGGCGGCGGCGGCGACGTATTGTGTGATGGGGCCCTTCGGCACTCCCCCATTAATCGGCAGCCAGCAGCAGCCTTCGCTGGTTCCCAAAGCGCGCGACGTTTTGAGGTTGCGATGGAAATTACTTTAATGACGGGAGTCGAATCGCACTCGTCGACCACTGTCTCGACCGCTGTTACGGCATCACCTTCGGCTCCCGATCGTGGTCCATCATTCGTTGACCCCCGTCTCACACACGGCCACCACATTAGCGTCTATGCGTCCGATCGTCATGGGTGGGTTGGCCTGCGGTAGGGAGTTTCCACGGGCATTCGTTTCGGAATCCCACATTGGTATTTGATTAACCACTCCGCACCCCTGTCCTCCCCAGATTCAGCACTTCGCCTACCTCCAGGACCTGGCCAGAAGCCATCAATCGAAGGCCGCATCGGCGCCCGCTCAATTCCAGGGCAAATCCCAGTCGGGCCAACTGAAAAAGACGTCACGTGTAGCTGCCCAGACATATGGAGCTGGTACGACGATCGCCGAGGAGGACGAGCAACGCTACGCCTACGCCGTCCAGACGCAAGTGCCGCCAGCCGCAGCGACAACACTATCAGCAGCAGCCGCAAACCCAACCTCAACCTCAGCCGTACCAAGTCCGACTGCAACCTGCACAGTCGCAAGAGCAGCAACTGCAGCAGCAATACCAGATCATCCCCGAGGAGCAGTTCCTGAAGATCATCGAGGACGAGCTTCAGGCTCGAGCCTACGATGCTCAACTCCGCCAGCAGCAACAGCAGCAGACGCACGCCCGTCGCCAACAGGCCCCGCCGGCTCTCTAGTGAGGCCGAACTCAAGCAGCCGACCTCTGTTGCCGCAGATCGCTCTGGCGTGGGCCTCGGCAACTATCGCCAGAGCATTGCCGAAGAGCCGAGCGCAGAGTACGTTCAGTACGTTCCCAAATACCGAGGCGGACCCAAGTACCTCCCGCTGCCGGAGACGCTCCAGTCGCAGGCGCCCGAAGCGCAGCCAACTGCGGAGAGTCCGCACAGAGGCGCCCAGTTGGGCTACTATCGACCCCAAGTCACATACAAATCATCCCTGCCGAACCATCCCCTCGCGAAGTCGTCTCTGGAGAAGGAGATCGAGAAGTTGCTCGCCGCCAACAAGCCTTCCTCCGCCGCCGTGCAAGTCGTGGACAGCTCGAATGAGCCCTCGGCCATCGTGAAGCAGCAGCACATCGGGAGCCAGTCCCCGTCGCGCCATCAGCCCCGGCCGCTCATACAGCCCAAGGGGTTCATCGGCTCGACGCCGAACCCGTTGGTCGATGCCAACAACCAGCCATTCATCCCATCGCTCTTCCAGTTCAGCAACTACCAACAACCAACGCCCATCTACCCCACCCCGGTGCAGGTGCCGCAACATGTGGTGGACGCGAAGAAACTGGGTCCCGTGGTATATCCAACGACGGACGCCTGCCCCGCAGCCCGCCCAGCCGACGCAGTACTACTACCAAGAGGCGACCCCGAGCCCGAAGCCGAAGCAGTACCGCTCAAAGCAATACGGCTCTAAGATATCGACGCCGAGTCCCCTGAAGAAAGAAAACAAGTTGCAGCTGAAATACTCGTCTCCTGCGCCGTTTGAGTACGAACGCCGTCCTCAAGTGCAAACCGGGCCTGTGCAGTTCTACCCCAGTCCGCGGGATCCGAATGTGCAGCCGACACAAGTGACTCAGCCAAGTCCCCGCCCCACGCACCCAGTGCCCATTCAGTCGGAGCCACCCACGAACTTCCGACAGTATGTTCTGCCTTCAGCGCCCCCGTCACAGTCCAGTATTTACGTTTCCCAGGGCACGGGCATCTCTACGCCTTCACGTCCTGTGCACAAGGCCAAAACAGTCGATGATGTGAAGCAGCTGCGATTGCCTCAGCCTGGCGGGAAACCGTTGACGCAGGTCGAATTTCAAGCATTGGTCGACGCTGGGTACCCAGTGACAGCGGTGCCAGTTCCGGTGCCTGTTCCATACGAACAGTACATTAAACAAAATCCCGAGTACCGGGATCAGCCAGCGGATTATCCGCTCATGCGCTTGGCTCAGCAGTATGCTCCACATGGGCACCTACAGCGTTCGTTAGCATCTCCGTCAGAGCCCTCGGTAAAGATTGTTTCGTCGCCAACAGAACCAAAGACATATTTACGCTCCGTGGGGCAGGATCAAAAGAGACATCCTCGTGAGGAAAATGACACATCGGTGGAGGGAAAAAAAGAAACTTGAATTATTCTTAACTAAATGTAAATGATTCTGCTTTCGTAATTTGTCCTAAATTTGAATGTTTCATAAGAACGACATGTATCACTAGTAAATGCACTGATTCCAAACTCCAAACCATATCGTCGATTCTAATCATGTAGTCCTGCGATGTCTTTGGATGACTTTCTCATCACTCATTCATTTTATAGAAAAATGTTACACTTAACACTACTGCTTTTCTGTATTCATTTCAAATTCTCATGTAATATTATTTAAAATATTTATTTGTCATTATTGTTGAAAGTCGTAATTTATGATGTTTGAGTATCTGTTTTTTCTTGTATAGAATTTAGAATAAATTCCATTTAACTTGTAGATATGCCACTTCGAAAAGTTACGTTAATAAATGTTCCGTTAACTAGGTTCGATTCAGAAAGTAAACTTTCACTTCATACAAATATATAAAACTTGTAACATTTCTCACTTTTACCTACACTCTAGATATAGGATTTTATATTTGTTTTGTGTTTGTAACTATTTTACATTTAAGAAATATTAAATAAACACCTAAATGTTAACTTAATGCCAGTTTCAATTCAAATGTAATTTATTGGAGGATTGCTGTTGCTATTGCTGCTATCCGCCGAACTTAGGGTTTCCGGTGTTTCTTCTTTGCTCTGAATACGTGAAATATTTGGATCCTTCTTATCTCTCTTTTCGCGTTCCTTATCCTTTTCTTTATTATGTTTGTGCTTATGCTTGTGTTTGTGTTTCTTTTTGTCCTTCTTTTTCTTCTTCTATTTAAAAACAAGAAACCATATTACAAATATATTTTTAAATAATTTTCCTATATATAATATATTTATTGTACCTTTGTAGAATTATCTGACTTTGATTTGCTGTCATCCTCCTGCTTAAATGGTGCTGTATCGAGACTTCCGCTTGCTGAGACAGATGACATATTGGCAGGTTCATCGACATCTACAATGGTGACCGAGTTGTCGCCCTCGAATTCATTTTTGATGCGTTTTGCGTCCTGGTTATAATCAGGCAATGCATTCACACTATCGACTTCATTTGCATTTTCATGCGACTCTATCTTAACCTCCCCTCCGGTGACAACTAGCTCGTCAGTATGTTCCAATTTTATTACATCTGCAGCATCCGACTCAAATGCTTCGTCTGCAGTACGTTTTGAACCAACAGTACAACTCGGGGAACCGGCTGAACTATTACGCTCAGTCCCGCCTCCTCCAGATGCCACTTCGATGGGTTTTAAATCAACCTGTGTAGTTGAGGAGGATGGAACCTTTTTCGTAATACCCTCTTTCACGAAATCTTTGTACATGTTGTTCATTTCAGCCGATTGCAAACACAGTGGGCGTTTATTACCATACAATGCGTAATATAAATCAACCATATCACAGCGTAATTTTGTATCGAACGCTAGTTTATTGCTGGAAAAGTATTGTTATTTTTTAATACAAAAAAAGAATATCGAATAACTTACTTCATGGTTTTCCATATTCTTTCCACCAATTCAGGTCGATCTAAACGACTTCGTTGCTCCCTCGTAAATGGTGGGTTATCAATGAGCAATTGCGCCAATCCATGTCGGGCCGCTGGGTCAGGATCTGTTTCGAGCAAAGTTATTAAATGATCAAGGTCTTCCCATCGGCCATCAACTTTGACAAAGTCCACCAAGCACTCCATGGCAGCAAGTCTCACTCCGATATATTGTCCGTATGCAGCATAACAACGGTAAATCTTGGGTAATGAAGGCAAATGGCCACATTTCTGAAGTTTTCGTATTACTTTGAGACATGACACTGAAACCAGATACTTATAGGACGGTAAATGCTTCTCCAGATTCAGCAGTCTTGTGACTTCCTCCAATACAACTCTAAACGAAACCGAAAAATAAACGGACAAAATTAAATGAATTCAATAATATTTTATATAGTACCCACTTTGCATCTGTAGACAAATTTTCAGAAGTAATCGGAGTTCCACGCAAAACAACTGATACCACAGGCGTAATAGAGTTTCCCAAGGCATCAATCAACGCTGCCCTGTAATACACATCCGAGTAGTGATTTCGCGTATTATCGTTGTATTTGAACAAGTCCAGTAAAAATCGTATAACTTCAGGAGGACAAATTCCATGAGATGTTCTTAGTCCTGTAAATAGTGACATGATATATTTGTTTTTCTACATAAAAAATTCAAGCACGCACCAGCCATTGCTACAGGAATTACTTTTTGTAGAAAGTAAAGTTGAAAATTCGAAAAATTATTTTGTTTAATAATATGGGGAGCACTAAATGAACCAAAGAATTTTCGAAATATGTTCAGCATAGCAGGAGGACCACTCCATTGTGTTACCATTTGGTTAGCCACCTACAGCAATGGGACATTAATTACTACATTCGTGGGAGGAAAAGTAAATTTACCTTTGTAAGGCAGTGTGCTGCTTCACAGCGAACTTTGTAGAAACATCGATCGCTCTCTATTGTGTCTGTAAGTGCAAGTCTCGTTGCCGATGTAGGGTATTTCTCGAGGGCATGAATCGCCTCAAATTGAGCTGTTACATCGCGCTCATGTCGTAGTTGATATTGCCACTGAAAATCTGGTTGTTCAATATTTAAATCACGAATCAGTATCATTTCAGGATCAAGACGTATCCACAATACTGGCGAATCACTGAAATACATTAAGAGATAGATTATGGAGGGGAACCATTAACACTCAAAACTTACTCCATGGCCGAAAGGTCCATGTCCACTTCCTCGCCAGTACATAAAGGAATCTTCTTCTTTTTGTTACGTCTACTTTTCGAATGGCAGGTAATGTCGGCCTTCACAACCGTGTTCTCGATTTGCAGCATATGCTTAAAGGTTCCATCCAATTCCTGCAACTGCACTAACAAGGGGCCATTATACTTACGCACGCCCAGCTGATTGACGCAATCTTGCCGAATTTCCAATTCGATGGTGTTTCTTTTTCGATTGAACACAGAAGTCAGTGAGAATTTAGCATGACCCCCAGTGCGAACCCACTGATCCATAAATACAGACATATCCTTTCCAGTGACTGTAAAAATTGCTTTAATAAAAATATTCGTTGATATGAGTAACTGAGACCAAAGGCCGCTGCCAATTTTTGTAACTGCCGCATTAGTTGCCAAAGCTAATTGTTTGTTAAACACCTGAAATTCAAGATTTTCCATGTAAAAATAACAGAATAAATAATTCAAAGCCATGTACTTGTATCAATAGTTCCTGACCGATCCGGTGTTCCAGCATACGAATCACTAGATGTGCTTTTCGTCTCATAGCTTCCACGTATTTGGGGGAGACTGTGTGTAAACTTTTAATTGGAAAATAATGAACAATTTCCTGTTGATTGCTTGTGGAATTCGCTGGATTAGTACTTGAAACCGGCAAAGGAGCCGGTGGTTGGCTGCAATCGAGTATGATGCCCCCAAATTTCTCTTCGTATTTAACTACACGGGCGAGTTCTGTTTGAACCCACTCTCGATATTCATTATTTCCGAAGCATTTCCGCGAATACAATCCGCATAAATACTCTGCAATTCCCTTGGCCAACCAAGTATCTGACCAGTGGTGGGAGGTTATGAAGCATCCGAAAAACTGTTCAGCAATGGCTCGCGACATTAGGGTACGCGTCACGTAAGTCTGGTCAATTATAGCAATGGAGTGCAACAAGTGCACGGATGCAATACTCAAAGTCGCATATGCAGCAATATCAGTATCAGCTTCATCCACAAAGACCTGCTTGTAACAAGAAAAGGGATAACGTGTGGACAGAGTTTCTTCGAAAAACTCAAACGCCTCATGCAAATACCGCACGGTGTTCTTTAGGAGCGGCATAAGTTGCGGTAAGCAGAAGTGCGTCACCTCGTGCATGTGCGGATCCACGTAGATTTCAAAAGGACCCACAGCCAATGCTATGTTCGGTGCACACACTGGAGTATTGAGTGCATAGTGGAACGTCTTTTTGCGCAAATCGGGTGTCATCACAACCTCTATCAGCTCGCCACATGAGACAGCAGTCAAGTGCTTATCAACTGTGAATTCAAGCTTCCAAGTGCACGGATCAGCAAAACTATCCACACAAGGAAACCACAAACGCGACGAATTTTCGTATGCGTATGTGAACATATGAGCACTGTTCGGTTGATTTGCTTCATCCTCTTCGCTCAGTGGGGGAATTACGAAATGTATGCCACCCTGAGGATTTTCCATTGAGAACTCGATACCGATTCGTAGACCGCGACCTTCCTGAATCATATGATAACCCTCCGGAGGGATTTGTATTAGCACCTCTCCAGCATTAACATCCGGGTCAGTTTTCTGGGAAACAGTCAAATGGTATTTCGAGAACGTCTCCAATGAACGCCTGTAAATGAGATTCATTACAAAGGGAATATCAGTCGAAAGCCTTCTTACGTTTTGGTATCGCTCTGGCAAATCTCCAAAAACGGATCGAAGTAAACGAAATCGGCTTCGCACACATCATTTAAGACAATGCGGTAGATGCGACACTGCTTGGCGTTCAGACGGATTATGCGAAGATTTTCCTTGGTGGGGACGATCGTTAGCTCAACCGCGCCCTGGAGTTAAGAAATGGGTATCAGTGTCAGTGTAATTTTATAATAGTAGTTTATAATACTCACAATTATACTTTTGCGCTCAAAGCTGATGCCGGTGAGACTCACGATTTGATGAGCTGTACAGGGAAGAGAAAAAAATTACTACTCGAATTCTACCTGTTAAATGGAGTACTTATAATTTGAAAGGCCTTCCCGGCGGCTCGGGAGTTTCTGTTTTCATGTTTTGTGAATGTAAAACAGGCTATTATTTAAAACATCTTTGTAAAAAAAACTAAATTCACAAGCAGCAGCAATAAAACTTTCGCGTTGTTTATTTATTCGTTCTTCTGTCACCAGCGCAAAGTTAGCAATCAGTTGACAGCTGTGAAAAAGGGGGAAACGCACAGGGTGACTCAAAAAACACTCCTCAATACGGCAATTAGAGCCAAACCAAAAATGTCACAAAATCGGGAATAATTTACAATACCTCTTACTACAATTTCTTTCACCGAGCCGAAATGGTGGAAAACATATCCTGACCATTTTTAAATTTAAAATTTCTGAGTTCCTCTCTTTATCTACTGTCAAGTGTCAACCGTGATTGATTACAGTCATGGCGAGGTAAATGAGTACATACATGGCTGAATAGATTCGAAGAGTCGAATGCGAAAAATGTATTAATCAATAAATACGCACAGAAAGCTAGTTAAACATCAAAAAATCAAATCTTCCTGCTAGTTATCGAAGTTGTTTCACACATAAGAAATATATATTGTTGCAATTGCAATTTGGCAGCTCGCAAATGCAAAGAGCGGATACACTGGAACAATGGTTGCCACCCCTTCATATGTTTATGTACCAAAATGAAATATTGGTACATAATATTGGTACATAAAGAATTCGTATATAGAATTTATTGGAAATATCTGAAACTTATGTTTTACACTCTTGAGGGATTTGAATTGTTTCACTCACGAACAGCAACATTCGAACCACTCAGTAGTGGAAAAATACTTTTCATGTGTCGTTTGGACACATTTGATTTTTGTTGATTTTTTTTTCTTATTTAAAGCTTAAAAAAAGCTTAAAGCCAAAAATATTATATCGCCATTACAAATTTAAAATATTTAAATAATTAAACTTAAAATATTTTAGTGAAAATATAAAATAATAATATTAAATGCTGGAATTAGTTTCTTTGATAAAGGATGTGATGCAGGAATATGAAGATATGGGTTCATTATTGAAGAAATCAATTAAATTATTGTAGCGAAGAATAATTGGAAATTTTGATCGGATATTGTTGAAAATAGGACATTCCAAAATTATGTGAGAATTTGTTTCTTGAGTGTTGCAGGTTATACATTTGTCATCATCAGTATCAATTTGATTCGTTTTAGATAAAGTTGCTTTACAATCTTTCTTTCTTAGATCTTCTCTTTCTCTTCTCTTTCTCTCTTCTCTCTTAGATCTAGTCTTTCTTAGAAAACAATGGATGACAGCATTTTTGGCTGCTTGATCAGCTTGTTGGTTTGGAGAGATGTTTTTATGTGCTGCTATGTCATGAAATTCAACTGCTTGCAAGCATTCATTTTGAATTTTTTTTAGGATGTTTTGTGTAAAAAGGTTATTTGATGATGATTGATTAAGAGTTTTAAGGCCGCATTAGACTATCTGATAAAATAGCAATTTTTTGTAGGTTATTATCTAAAGCAAAGTCAATGGCTTTATCTATTGCTAAGAGTTCAGTTGACATTGAAGATAATTTCTTATTGGTGAAAAAACTTCTTATTATGTTACTGCTTAATTGTATGAAATCTGCACTTGAGAAATTGTCTTTTACAGAACCATCTGTAAAATGAATGTCAAAATTGAGATTTTGTAAATCATCAATTTTTTCTGCAAAAACCGATGCAAATAGATGAATTGCAAAAAATATCTTCAAATTCTTTAAAAATTTTAAAACAGCTGGTGTTGATAGGTGATGATGAATTAATAAGGATGGAGCTCAATGGAAGATTAAAAGCAAATGCTTTGATGAGATCTTTTGCAGTGGCAAGTTTATATCTAAATTCAGGAGGCATTTCACCCGCCAAGTGATATATATATGAATTGGAGTTGAGTGAACTAATCCAAGACTTCTTCTAAGTATTGCATTTGTTGTTGTGGTTATTTTGTTGCGATATATTTTAGACATATTAGAAAATGAAGAGACTGCATATTCTAGTTTTGGCCTTGCAACAGCTTTGAAAAATTGAATACCTTTTTTTGAATCGATTCCAAAATTAGATCCTCCTAAAATGTTGAGGAAGTTACATGTTTTCTTGGTTTTATCAATTATGTAATTAATATGAGGATTTGCAGAGTCACTTGACGATATAATTCTTCCGAGGTATTTAATTTCAAGAACATGTTGTATAGTGTGATTATTAATTTGGATATTTAGAGGAATTCTTCTTTTGTTAAAATAAATAACATTCGATTTTTCAATATTAATATTTAAGGTCATCTCTTTACAATTGAGAATGAATGGATTAAGTTTAGAAGTCAGATTTCCTTTTGAGTTTTCAAATGTTTTATCAGAACACACGATGTAAAAATCATCAGCAAATTGAAAAATAGGACAGTTATTATCAGTAATCCAGCAGTGTAAATATTAAGTAATATAGGACTAAGGCCACTTCCTTGGGCCAAACCTGGGTCGGTGTTGATTGATTTGTTGTTTAGGCAAAGGGTACGATTTGATAAAAATGAATAAATCCAGTTGATGATATGAATATTGAAATTATTGTTTATCATTATTGAGCGAAGCATATTTTGATTAACACAATCAAATGCTTTTTCTAGATCCACGCATGCTGCAGTTATTTTGAATTTTCGTTTCTTTTGAAAAGCCTGTAATTACTTAAGTCTTTGCATTAATCATTGAGAAGTAGAACGCTTTTTTCTAAAAGCGTGGGACCCGTGAGGAATTAGGAAATTAGAGTCAATATGATCATCAATATGATATTTTAACATTCCTTCAATTATTTTTAACATTACAGAAAGAAACCTGTAAACCTTTTGCAGAAAAAGGATTTCTGCTAGATAAAAAGGATAAAAATGTTCAAATAATTTGTTGATTTTGGGGAATAGATTCGCCAATATTAGTTATATGAGATAAGAAGTCTTGTTTTTGATCATCTTCCCAGGAGTTGTTTACAGATTTTTTGCATTCATATTTCTTGATATTTTTCATTAAATTCCACATTTGTTTTGAAGATAATTGAAAAGATATTTTTTCAATTAGACCATTGAATGATGATATATTTTTTGAGATAGATTCCAACACCTCCATATCCATCTAGTCTTTCTCTGCTCACAAAATTATAAAGTTCTAAACTGGAACATGCATTATTAGACAGCCAGGTTTCATTTAATAAGGCGATTTCAATATTATGAGTATATAGGAAAATTTCTAAGAGATCTTTGTTACCTTTTTTGTAAACTTTGTATATTATATTGTAAAATGTTCATTATTGGTAAAATTAAATTAAATCATTGTCAACCAAAGCTGTTAAATTTACTTCGGAATTTCATTTATTTAAGTTGTTTTTGATTTGTACAGATTTTTCTTTAATTTCGTTATCAATGTATGTATGTATTGAATTTTGACTTGAGAGAAGTTTAGTTATTGTAAGGTTTAAGAGATTAATAGTTTTTTCAAGTTCTGAAGTACGAAAAGGATTTGAAATTATTTTTTTAGAAAGTGAGTTATTTTGATCTTTTAAAGTGTTTTTCCATTGCTCCATAGTTGTATTTGTATTTTGAATTTATAGTTCTTTATTAAAATGTATCTTCACTGCTTTAGAGTAAGGACATTCAATTCGTCCTTAATGAATGAAGTTAGCAGATTTTTTAGTATTATTTTTAATTTGTTTTGAAGTTGATGGATTAGTATTAAGAGGAGGAAAGTTCGAATTAAAATTGTTGTTGTCAAGTTCTTGAAAGCGGTTTGAAAATGCTACTAAATTTTTGTCGAGCTTCAGTAATAGAAATGTTTTCAGACGTCATAACTTTCTTTATTGCAAAAGCTTTAAGACGAGCAGCACAGTTTTTATCGGTTGGTGGATGAGGAACTTTACAATTTAAACATGTTAAATTAATATAATTTTCATCAATTTTATGATTATTTAAACATTTTTGATTACTACATTTCCGATTAAAGCGAAAACATTTATAACATTGTGAAAAAGAAATGAAATAGTTTACTTTTATTTCAAGTTTATTATAATATATTTCCTGAGGAATTTGTTGACCCTTAAAAATAATTTTTATTCTGGAAGTTGGAATTTTAAGGTCTTTATTGTCTGGATCTTTTCTTTCAACACGTATGATTTTGAGAATGGGAATAGGGGATTCGATTCCATTTTTAAGATCATTGATAGATATACTAGTATCAATATTAAAAATAATTCCCATCTTCGAAACAAGATGAGCAAACATTTTTGCTTCGAAACCTTTATTTTTTAATGTTTGATTTGTTGTTAAATCATTAAATCATTAGTTAAATCATAATTATTAAAAGAAAGTTTACATCTACCAAAACCAATTTTAGCAATTTCATGAATGCCTTTTATATTAATGTCTTTTAGATTTTTAGCTAAAAATTAAGCATTAATTGGTTTTCTAATATCATTATTATTAATGATGTCGACATGGACCAAAAAGGGCCAATGTGAGAGCAATCATATTCGTATTTATAGTTATTTGTACTTGCATTTTATTGTATCAAAGTTTCTTGAATAATTTCGTTATCAGCAAATTTTTCGTTGGTTTGGATAACATCAAATTGAATTTTCCGTTTTGTGTAAATTGGGAGAGGAGAGACCAATAACTTTTGCATTTTCTTGTGATGAGATTTCAGTTGGTGACGGAGGGATAGTACCTCCGGAAGCAGCACTCATTGCAAAATGTTGAAGGTTCAATATAATATCAATGCAATATAAATCAGCAATATAAATCAGTATTTCTTGCTTTTTGGGAAAAAGAAATTGATATATATATATTTTCAAATTATAAAAATTCAAGAGAACAAAATTTTCCGATATCTGTATCAAGTCGAAGATGTTTGTTGATTTTGATCGAGAAAATTCCGATGATGAATTTGATAATTTTCCAGCTATCGTGAGCTCATATCGTTTATAAAAATCTTAGTGTAGGTACATAATAGTCTAGATATATTTTGGCATTGACCTCTAACCCATAGTCCCCCATGGAAATGGTCTTTTAAATATAGGAAAAATCAATCACTTTAAAACACGAAAATGTGAGGAATAAAAAAATATTATTGTTAGGAACAAAGGGGGGGAATAACGCGAAACGAAGCACAGAGAGAGTAGTCAACACAACGGTACACCTCCAAATCCTAATACTAGCTCATTTACTATTTAAATGTGGTCGTTGCTAAGAGAAGAAAGAAGTAAAAGCACTTATCTAGGCATCAACATGTATTTTGTTTCCCATATATATGAGACCAGTCCATGTTAGTTATTCATTAACTTGATTCCCATCTCATTTCGTTTATCCTGTTTTGCAGATTTAGGATCCGAACACTGACATATTACAAATTTCTGAACATTTTCAAATTAATTGATGCTTCTGTTTAGTATTTTGTTTTGACCTACAACTTATTCATGAAAACTTTCGAGTGTAAAGTTGAGAAAAAATGTAGATGAATTTCATAAATATTAATCAATAATTTTTTTTCATTCCATGTCAGTTTCGGAACCCGTTTTTTGAAAGCAATCAAAATTTTGAAAATTGCAATAAATATAAGTGCAAAATTTTCAAATGGCAGATGATGACGAGAACAAACCCAAAAAGCATACATTTGAAAGTTTATTCCACGTGTATGCCAATTTTCATGTATATTCCTTGGATCTGGACAACGAGGACTACGACTGTATCCTATTGTCTCAGATCGATTATTGGCTGGATCAGGCGAAATTACTGAAGACCGTGTTTACGCTCACGGAAACCGGTCTGACTTACATGAAATTCAAGTTGAGTTCACTGACGTTTTCTTGCGTATCCCCATTAGAAGAAGTTGAGTCTTTCCAATTCTCTTTCAGGAAGTGGCGATTGGACTTTGAAGAATTCTTAGAATTCTTGCAGGCAATATGTGCGGGAAAGGATATCAAAGTTGATGATCTCAAGGAACTCATGTTAGAAGCAGGCGTACCGAAGGGTGCTGAAATAGTAATTGTCAAGTAGTCATCGTCTGTTCCCGTGATTTTTGTTATTTCCTTGTTTGGAGTTTGTGAAGAACTAAATTTTTTGTTTACCAAATTTTACAATAAAACTTTGATGGTTGTTATAATTTTAATAAATTTATTTACAATATACGATATTCATAGTTATTCTCTAAATATAATTGTATAAGATCCATATATATGTATGTATATATATCATACTTATAATTTTTTTTGCTTTTCTCGAATGGCGGTTTAACCCATCGCCAAGAGACCTCAAGCTTTGAAGTTCTCAATACTTCCATATGTTACGACTACTAAGAGACAACGGCACTAAATATAAAAACGAGTTTCAGCACTTCGAGGGATAGGTAAATATTTATGTGAACAGTTGCAAAATCTAAGGGGATTCATGAAAATTTGAAGGCATGACTTTATGAGGACAGAATAGAGAAAAATGGAAATGTGGAAGATGTGTATCTGAACAATGTTTTCTTTTCAAATATTAGGTATTCAAATATATTACATATAAATTATATTTGAAAATTTACAAATTGCAAACGTATATAAAAAAAATCGTTTATAACACAAACAAATTAAATAATATGAAAGAAATAGCTGATGCTTCAGCAAAAGTTATCATTCTCTTTAGTAGTAAATGTAAGACCGTACGGTTTCCAATAATTCTCTCATTTTTATTAGGCTTCCTTTGTTGTTTGCTCTGAAACTTATGTTGTATGAACTTCGATCTCAATATCTGAATTATTGTTATATTACGTGTCTTTGAATATAGTTTCTTTGATTTTAGGTGAGAATTTTGGTTTACCGAAAGTTGACTTTATCTAATTTGAATTCTTTGTTATTTAATATCAAAAGGAATGATACAAAACGATTGTTCCAATTTTCTTACATTGGCCCATCTATAGCGCTTACTTTTAATCGGAAGTAGTAAATAGAACGTGCAAAGAGAAATGCTGAAATTAGAAAAGCTCCAATGTACGCAACGAAAATACCACCGTGGTTCTGAAAATTAAGTAAGAATTAATCCCGTATTGCGAAGTTATTGAAAACCAAGTTTTATACTTACTTCTGCGTACTTATACGTCCCCACAGTAACCCCGATACCAGCGATCAGAAACAGTAATCCCAAGAGGGCAAACAATATTCCACGGCCGCAAGCAAATCGGGAGCCAACCGATGATACCTTCCTGCAGTGTGGACAACGAGCCAAGGCATTGTTGAACATATTAAACTGAGCATGAAATTAAATTTCGATTAAAGATCGAGCAGAACTTTATCAACATACAACACACTTACCAAAAATGTGTCCGAGCAATGTCCGCAAGTGACGCGACACATTCCCGGCATTGCGGGAACAGGCGGAGTTACTGGACTTGGTGCCAAATTGATGATGCGCTTGCAATTGGGGCGAGGGCAAGCGATTCGTTGCGATGAGCTTTTACAAATGAGCAAACAGTTGCAAGGACAACGCACATACTTCTTACCTGGTGGTGCATTGCGAATTGGCTATGGAAATGATATGAAATAGTACATCTTTTAATTTGAAATCCGAAGATAGAAGTATTCACGAAGGAACTTACCGTTGCTTCGTTACAATGGCTGCACTTTACAACATGCTGCTCACGTTTATTGGTAATATCAATCATATTCTGACACACTCGGCAGGATACCATTGGTACACCTGTACCAGTGCTCTGCTGATAAGGTGGGGGAACCTCATCTGGACCAATAAATGGCACGTTTGTCTGCGAAACACCACCTGCGGGGAATGAACAGTTGATAAATTGTAAAAATAATTTATATCGAGTTAACCCTTCTTGTAGAACAAATTCATAATACGCAGAACACGTTAGCTAGTGATTAAATAGAGACTGACGGCATTTGAACATGATGCGATGAATGCACCTCCGATTATCTATTAGACTATATAACAATGCTTCTGTTCATAGCATACTTCTGACGTTGAAAATATTAATGTCAATGTTGACCAATGGTCATAGCTGAATAAAAGCAATGCATTCATCAAAATATATATTAGTGGCCTACTTCTGAATGAAAAAATAAGCAAATTTAATACTCATATTATTGGTTAGTAATAATATAAAGTCCATATTCTCACAATTTTTCTTATGAGATAAAGATACGATGCTCTGGTTCTTTGCATATTTTAGCAGAATTCCAAAGAACACAGAAATAAGATATGTCAAAACTATGCTTCAAATTTCCTAATTAATTATTGTCAATAAAAATATAAAAAAAACATCAAGAACTAATAAACAATACTGAAATATCTCATAATCATCCGAAGAAGTTGCAATAAAAAACAAACCAAAAACTCTCACACAAAAGCGAACGATGTCGATAAAACATGACTCATCAACAGATAAGCTGCGAGTTTACCATAAAAATAAATTTAATAATAATGTATACAATTAAAACTCCCAACAGAACATATTCGATGTTTGAATCTAGATATTGAGCATTCATGGGCTGATTTAATATCTAACTTGTGACAAAATATTTTCATTGGGAAGGGTCAAATCAGAAGAAATTACAGAAACCGTCTAGTATTTAACTTAATAGTTTTTGTCAATGAGTGCAAGTATTGTAGTTAATTTAAATACAAACACCAGACCAGTTATCAGAACACTTATCAGGTTTCTACAAGCGAAAGTTGAATGCACTAAGGAAGCCCCAAGACATCAACGAAACTAAGAGATCACTCACCTTCTGCAGAGTTAGTCGGGCCGGCTGCTGCGGAGCCGCCCTCAGCTCCAGAGTACATGGTGGAATCATTGTTTTCCAAGAGGCTCTGCTTCTCGGGATCAGCCATGGTATAGCAACGGAGCAAGGGCCAACGAGAGGAACACGAGAAACACTAGAGGCTCTCTGCGAAAAGTCGAAGCAAACTGAGGCAGCGCCTTGATGTTCGAATCCGTTGCGTGAAACTTTAGCCCTTCTGGTTTTTCCTAGTGTTCGTTCGTCTCAAGTTCTCTGCTGCAAAAATGAGAAATGCCTTTGTGAACAGTGTTACATGCACTTGAATTTTAAAATTGTTGACAATTACATTCGATTTTGTGAATAGAAAGTAAAGGAAATTATTTATTTAATTATTGCGTATTGTCCACTTGTATCTCTTTGTTTCCCATTTGTTGTTGCGCTGCCAATCAAAAACCTCCCTTCGACCTGCTTGCACACCATTCAGACATTTGATGCTTCTTCGTTTTGTGTTACTTGTGCATATACAAAATTCACGGCAGTAGAAATGGACAAAAATTCCTGATTCACTTTTGCTGCACTTCTCCAACTTCGATTTCTACATTCTCTTTCTCTACTTTTCGTTGGTCATAGAAACCAATGAAGGGCTTTTTTTGGTTCAGTCTGACTTCTGTAACTTTTGTATTTATTTAAACTAATTGCTTGCACTGCACATCGATTTTAGCAGGCTCAGAACATTTTACCCATCTTTCTTACCCTTTTTCTAAAATTTTCCGGAACGATTTCCACCCGAAATGACTTTTCACGAAAAAGCGAAAAGTGAGATTTGCCGATATACTGGGTTGTCGAAGTCACTTCAATCGAAGTGTTGCACTACACTTTTGGTCAAAACACTGCGCCAGTCCACTTTTTTGAAAAACATTACAATTTCGCATATTCCGTAGCATATCTTGTTCTTTTTTCCATTTCAAACAAATTACAATAACAAATGTGCATTCAATAATACATAATTTGTTATTTATTTGTTACTAATAATTTGTCTTTTTGTTAATTATTTTAAAATTCATATTTAGAACTTAATCAGGGAAGTAAAATCAATTATCTGTGGATGATAAAATAAAATGTAAACAAACAAACGAAAGAACGAAAGCAGGGTTGCCGAAAGAAAAGCACAACGTCTCTTATGTGGGAAACACATTTGAGCGGCAGCGACAATGCGTCATACGTCAAAATATTTTTACATTAGTTCATATGGAGATGATTATTTTGGATGCAACACAACGACAAGATAAAAATTGTAGTCCGTTGCCGTCAAGGCCAAGGGCCAACGAGATATATTTCTAATTTGAGAGACGACGACAACTTCAAATGTCAAAACGCTTTCTTTTATCTCATATTTTTCTCTCAAACTATGTTTTTTACATTTATATTATTAATATCGAAGTTTTGGTATGTTATATGTTTTTGTTATTATGTTTTAAGGTACTTTTTAAACAAAATATTTTGTCGCTGCCGCATTCAATAAATTTTACTTTTTGATAAGATGACGACAGATAACTCCTCCGCCATATTGTCGGCGTGTTGGTGTGTTGCTGCCGCATCGAATGTGTTTCCCACATTGATGTGAAACGTATATTCGAAATTATGTTCCTTTTTATGAAATTAGACTGTGAAAACATTTTTGTTCCATAGCAGAACGGTGGTTGCGCTAGTTTTTGGTTCTTACACTTAAATTTTATCAAATTTTATCACTTACAGAAATCTATGATTTCATATGATTTTCAAGGCCGATATAAGCCTTTTACTCAAAAATGTCGGTGTGGCATCCTTGCCGAAGTAAAAAAATTTCAATGGTTCTGGTCAAGCGGTTGTATACCGTTGCCGTTTGGTAGATTTTCTTTCTTCAACACTTTTTTGGTAGAAAGGTAATTTTTTTAACTTTTATTAAGATATGAAATATTTACATTATGCTTTTGGAAAGTAAAAATCGAAACGACCATAATGTGATAATTGTTGAAAATAAGCACTGCAAAATTTTCTAACGACTGTCAAATTTAAAAAAGTCCAAATGCAATCGAGGAGTACTTTGTAAAATGCCGTGGAGGTATACGGCGAAATTTAAAGAAAAAATTGTTATAGTCAAATTCGAGTTTTTTACAAAATATCTCAATTTTAAATCACAAATTTAAAGGTATTTTTACAATCAAGAGATGGTAGTATCGGAGCCAGCGTATTATATTTATATAAAACTAGCGCACCGGGGTCGCTCCGCTCCCCGGTTTGCCGGGTCCACCTATTTCATACAGCTCAAACGAAAAGTTAGCTTTTAACGGCTCTGGAGTCCTGGGGTTTCTTTACATTTTACGGAACATTGTTGAAATGTCAAATTTTATTTCAATGCGTAAAATATTCGGAAAACGTATCCAAATATTAGGGCTCTCGATTTCTACCCGGGTAGCTAGCATTACCCGGACGCCCGGGTACCCGAGTAATACCCGGGTATGGCAATACCCGGGTAATAGCTAATACCCGGGTAATGCTACCCGGCCTT
This sequence comes from Coelopa frigida, assembly GCA_017309665.1. Classification (NCBI taxonomy): domain Eukaryota; kingdom Metazoa; phylum Arthropoda; class Insecta; order Diptera; family Coelopidae; genus Coelopa; species Coelopa frigida. Next base: position 14,159,379 of record CM029563.1, read on the forward strand.
TCATTACCCGGGTAATGCTACCCGGCCTTTCATTACCCGGGTAGCAGGCAAGGGCCGATATAAGCCTTTCGAAGCGAAACGACGCACATCGTTCGGCCTTTCAAGCGACGGAGCAGGTAGCGGGGGTTGGTTTTGAAGCAGAGTGCGTCGATTGTTGATGTTGTTGTTTTTTGTTTTGATGACCATTTGATGCGTTGTGTGTTTGCCTTCGCGCATCTTCGTTGTGTTTGATGCGAAAAGATGCATAGGTTTTGAAGCAGAGTGCGTCGATTGTTGATGTTGTTGTTTTTTGTTTGTTGTTTGTTTTGATGACCCTTCGATATGTTATGCTTTGCATGAAATGCCTTACATATAAATATTAGAATCTGCGCATTTGGCTACTTAGACTAATACGCGCATTTGAAGTGCGTGTGTATGAATGTGTAGGAATTAATTTGTCAATCTGCAAATGATTAATGCAATGAACATATTGATATTTAATATATATACATATATATATTTTTTTAAATTAATAAACAAATTTATAAAAAAAGTTTATAACATTATTTTTTTATAAAAATGTTCCTTTAGAAAATAGTTTTATAAAAATTAAAAAAAATATATTTTTATATATTTTTATAATTTGGATTTTAATTCATATTTTTTTTTAAATGTTTTTACAATTTATTTATAAATTCATTTATTAAAACATTTTATAAAGAAATTATATTAAACAAATATCGATTTCTTCTTTACATTAATCATTGCGAAATTAATTCCTACACATTCTAATATTTATATGTAAGGCATTTCATGCAAAGCATAACATATCGAAGGGTCATCAAAACAAACAAAAAAACAACAACATCAACAATCGACGCACTCTGCTTCAAAACCAACCCCCGCTACCTGCTCCGTCGCTTGAAAGGCCGAACGATGTGCGTCGTTTCGCTTCGAAAGGCTTATATCGGCCTTTGCCTGCTACCCGGGTAATGAAAGGCCGGGTAGCATTACCCGGGTATTAGCTATTACCCGGGTATTGGCTATTACCCGGGTATTGCTATCACCCGGGTAATGCCATACCCGGGTATTACCCGGGTATTCGAGTAACCCGGGTAACCCGGGTTACTCGATACCCGGGTAATCGAGACCTCTGCCAAATATAAAAAAGCGCACAATATTGCGTAAAGCTACCTCTTCAGTTGTTCTATAACTGTAAAACTACAAAATTAAAATTTTCTTTTTCAACTGTGGAACTACAGTGTAATTTAAACTGTAACGAACTGTACTGCGGTTTTTTGCTTATAAAAGTTGTAATTTATTACATTCTCGAGATTGTTTTTTTTTTGAAAACCTTCGCGACCACGCCTACCATACCTCACAAAAGTTTCATCGCGATCAAATGCATTGTTTACGATTCTATAAGGTACATACATACAGACATTCATTTTTATATATATAGATTAACATCGAAATATAACAAGGAGAATGAGAGAGAAGAAAACAGTAAGAAGAAAAAAATTTTATACTTTTCGAAGAAGAAGATTTATATGTTTCAATGCTTTATATGTTTCAATGCGTCGATGCCTGAGAAAAACATGCATGCTTGTCAATGTCAAAAACATACAGCATGCATGCCTTGTCTGGTTCCCTTAACAAAATTAAGTGCGTAAGATAGCCGGAAAATATACTATGACCTTGGCAGCAACGAATTTAGTGGTTCAGAAACACAAAAGTAATGAAAATCTGCTCAACTGCTCACTCAGAGTGAATGCCCCTAATGTTTTATTAAATAAAGTAAGCATAAGTTATATTAAAACTCTACGGTATAAATGGTATTATAGCGCGTTCACACGGAACGCGCCGAAAATCGGATTTTCGCCTTGGAATAACTGTCAAAAGAAATACCGCCAAACGAAAATGTGACGTACGAAAATCAATTTTGTCGTGTGAACGGCTTTTTTGAAAATCTGATTTTCAGCCGAAAATTTGACTCGTGTGAACGCACTAATACAATGAATTTGCATTGCTGACAATGAACACATTTTAGATAAAGTAAGAAACGTTTAAAAAAAGTTATTGTTGCATGAGGGGAGTATTAATGCAACTATGATTTCATTGATTTTGATTGGTCTGGTAACTCAGTCAATCGGCGTTTCTAATCCAGGGATGCCGGAGTGTAATAGTGAGAAAAGTGAATAGTTATAAAGCAGGGATCCAAAATAATTGGTATTTTAAAATTTTTGATGTAAAACATCACTTTCAAGTATGCAGAACTGATCCTGGCGTGAATACGAACAAGAATCTGGAATGATTTCACATTTAATGATTTTAACGATAGAAATCACTTCATAGCAATTAAAAAATAAAAATCGATCAAATTTTGATCGTTATTTTTTGATCAGATATATCAATCAAAATTTTATAGTTATTTTTTCAATCAAATATATCGATATATTTTGAGTCAGAATTAGCGATTAAATTTTATCGTTACTTTTTTGATCAGAAATATCGATCAATTTTTCATCCTTATTTGTTCAATTGAATATATCGATCAAAATTTGATCGTTATATTTTTGATCAGAAATATCGATCAAATTTTAAACGTTACTTTTCCGATCGGAAATATCGGCCAATTATTCGTTTTGTTTGTTGAAAAATAGAAACATTTATATGAAAATAAATTCATGAACGCAAATTTAATGAATTCATCAAAAAACAGAAGATATATTATATGTTGAACTGTTCATCTTTCTATTTTTCAACAAACAAAACGAATAATTGACCGATATTTCCGATCGGAAAAAACCTAGAGTAAAATGAGTTCAATTTGAGGAGTGGGACTCTGCTGCGGAATATGCGAACATGAAGTGATTTTCAAAAAAGTGAAGTGGCGTAGTGTTTTGATCAAAGTGGAGTGAAACATTTCAATTTAAGTGACTTCGACAACCCAGTTCTAAACGCAATTTTTAGAGCTTGTGTTTGTAATATTTTTATTTTACTCAGGCGGTAATTTTAACAATATATTCAAATAGATTTTAATGCACATGAAGAGGTTGGTACAACATTTGAAAATGGTTTTAAACGATATATATACATATATATATTTTTTTAAATTAATAAACAAATTTATAAAAAAAGTTTATAACATTATTTTTTTATAAAAATGTTCCTTTAGAAAATAGTTTTATAAAAATTAAAAAAAATATATTTTTATATATTTTTATAATTTGGATTTTAATTCATATTTTTTTTTAAATGTTTTTACAATTTATTTATAAATTCATTTATTAAAACATTTTATAAAGAAATTATATTAAACAAATATCGATTTCTTCTTTACATTAATCATTGCGAAATTAATTCCTACACATTCTAATATTTATATGTAAGGCATTTCATGCAAAGCATAACATATCGAAGGGTCATCAAAACAAACAAAAAAACAACAACATCAACAATCGACGCACTCTGCTTCAAAACCAACCCCCGCTACCTGCTCCGTCGCTTGAAAGGCCGAACGATGTGCGTCGTTTCGCTTCGAAAGGCTTATATCGGCCTTTGCCTGCTACCCGGGTAATGAAAGGCCGGGTAGCATTACCCGGGTATTAGCTATTACCCGGGTATTGGCTATTACCCGGGTATTGCTATCACCCGGGTAATGCCATACCCGGGTATTACCCGGGTAATCGAGACCTCTGCCAAATATAAAAAAGCGCACAATATTGCGTAAAGCTACCTCTTCAGTTGTTCTATAACTGTAAAACTACAAAATTAAAATTTTCTTTTTCAACTGTGGAACTACAGTGTAATTTAAACTGTAACGAACTGTACTGCGGTTTTTTGCTTATAAAAGTTGTAATTTATTACATTCTCGAGATTGTTTTTTTTTTGAAAACCTTCGCGACCACGCCTACCATACCTCACAAAAGTTTCATCGCGATCAAATGCATTGTTTACGATTCTATAAGGTACATACATACAGACATTCATTTTTATATATATAGATTAACATCGAAATATAACAAGGAGAATGAGAGAGAAGAAAACAGTAAGAAGAAAAAAATTTTATACTTTTCGAAGAAGAAGATTTATATGTTTCAATGCTTTATATGTTTCAATGCGTCGATGCCTGAGAAAAACATGCATGCTTGTCAATGTCAAAAACATACAGCATGCATGCCTTGTCTGGTTCCCTTAACAAAATTAAGTGCGTAAGATAGCCGGAAAATATACTATGACCTTGGCAGCAACGAATTTAGTGGTTCAGAAACACAAAAGTAATGAAAATCTGCTCAACTGCTCACTCAGAGTGAATGCCCCTAATGTTTTATTAAATAAAGTAAGCATAAGTTATATTAAAACTCTACGGTATAAATGGTATTATAGCGCGTTCACACGGAACGCGCCGAAAATCGGATTTTCGCCTTGGAATAACTGTCAAAAGAAATACCGCCAAACGAAAATGTGACGTACGAAAATCAATTTTGTCGTGTGAACGGCTTTTTTGAAAATCTGATTTTCAGCCGAAAATTTGACTCGTGTGAACGCACTAATACAATGAATTTGCATTGCTGACAATGAACACATTTTAGATAAAGTAAGAAACGTTTAAAAAAAGTTATTGTTGCATGAGGGGAGTATTAATGCAACTATGATTTCATTGATTTTGATTGGTCTGGTAACTCAGTCAATCGGCGTTTCTAATCCAGGGATGCCGGAGTGTAATAGTGAGAAAAGTGAATAGTTATAAAGCAGGGATCCAAAATAATTGGTATTTTAAAATTTTTGATGTAAAACATCACTTTCAAGTATGCAGAACTGATCCTGGCGTGAATACGAACAAGAATCTGGAATGATTTCACATTTAATGATTTTAACGATAGAAATCACTTCATAGCAATAAAAAATAAAAATCGATCAAATTTTGATCGTTATTTTTTGATCAGATATATCAATCAAAATTTTATAGTTATTTTTTCAATCAAATATATCGATATATTTTGAGTCAGAATTAGCGATTAAATTTTATCGTTACTTTTTTGATCAGAAATATCGATCAATTTTTCATCCTTATTTGTTCAATTGAATATATCGATCAAAATTTGATCGTTATATTTTTGATCAGAAATATCGATCAAATTTTAAACGTTACTTTTCCGATCGGAAATATCGGCCAATTATTCGTTTTGTTTGTTGAAAAATAGAAACATTTATATGAAAATAAATTCATGAACGCAAATTTAATGAATTCATCAAAAAACAGAAGATATATTATATGTTGAACTGTTCATCTTTCTATTTTTCAACAAACAAAACGAATAATTGACCGATATTTCCGATCGGAAAAAACCTAGAGTAAAATGAGTTCAATTTGAGGAGTGGGACTCTGCTGCGGAATATGCGAACATGAAGTGATTTTCAAAAAAGTGAAGTGGCGTAGTGTTTTGATCAAAGTGGAGTGAAACATTTCAATTTAAGTGACTTCGACAACCCAGTTCTAAACGCAATTTTTAGAGCTTGTGTTTGTAATATTTTTATTTTACTCAGGCGGTAATTTTAACAATATATTCAAATAGATTTTAATGCACATGAAGAGGTTGGTACAACATTTGAAAATGGTTTTAAACGATATATATACATATATATATTTTTTTAAATTAATAAACAAATTTATAAAAAAAGTTTATAACATTATTTTTTTATAAAAATGTTCCTTTAGAAAATAGTTTTATAAAAATTAAAAAAAATATATTTTTATATATTTTTATAATTTGGATTTTAATTCATATTTTTTTTTAAATGTTTTTACAATTTATTTATAAATTCATTTATTAAAACATTTTATAAAGAAATTATATTAAACAAATATCGATTTCTTCTTTACATTAATCATTGCGAAATTAATTCCTACACATTCTAATATTTATATGTAAGGCATTTCATGCAAAGCATAACATATCGAAGGGTCATCAAAACAAACAAAAAAACAACAACATCAACAATCGACGCACTCTGCTTCAAAACCAACCCCCGCTACCTGCTCCGTCGCTTGAAAGGCCGAACGATGTGCGTCGTTTCGCTTCGAAAGGCTTATATCGGCCTTTGCCTGCTACCCGGGTAATGAAAGGCCGGGTAGCATTACCCGGGTATTAGCTATTACCCGGGTATTGGCTATTACCCGGGTATTGCTATCACCCGGGTAATGCCATACCCGGGTATTCGAGTAACCCGGGTAACCCGGGTTACTCGATACCCGGGTAATCGAGACCTCTGCCAAATATAAAAAAGCGCACAATATTGCGTAAAGCTACCTCTTCAGTTGTTCTATAACTGTAAAACTACAAAATTAAAATTTTCTTTTTCAACTGTGGAACTACAGTGTAATTTAAACTGTAACGAACTGTACTGCGGTTTTTTGCTTATAAAAGTTGTAATTTATTACATTCTCGAGATTGTTTTTTTTTTGAAAACCTTCGCGACCACGCCTACCATACCTCACAAAAGTTTCATCGCGATCAAATGCATTGTTTACGATTCTATAAGGTACATACATACAGACATTCATTTTTATATATATAGATTAACATCGAAATATAACAAGGAGAATGAGAGAGAAGAAAACAGTAAGAAGAAAAAAATTTTATACTTTTCGAAGAAGAAGATTTATATGTTTCAATGCTTTATATGTTTCAATGCGTCGATGCCTGAGAAAAACATGCATGCTTGTCAATGTCAAAAACATACAGCATGCATGCCTTGTCTGGTTCCCTTAACAAAATTAAGTGCGTAAGATAGCCGGAAAATATACTATGACCTTGGCAGCAACGAATTTAGTGGTTCAGAAACACAAAAGTAATGAAAATCTGCTCAACTGCTCACTCAGAGTGAATGCCCCTAATGTTTTATTAAATAAAGTAAGCATAAGTTATATTAAAACTCTACGGTATAAATGGTATTATAGCGCGTTCACACGGAACGCGCCGAAAATCGGATTTTCGCCTTGGAATAACTGTCAAAAGAAATACCGCCAAACGAAAATGTGACGTACGAAAATCAATTTTGTCGTGTGAACGGCTTTTTTGAAAATCTGATTTTCAGCCGAAAATTTGACTCGTGTGAACGCACTAATACAATGAATTTGCATTGCTGACAATGAACACATTTTAGATAAAGTAAGAAACGTTTAAAAAAAGTTATTGTTGCATGAGGGGAGTATTAATGCAACTATGATTTCATTGATTTTGATTGGTCTGGTAACTCAGTCAATCGGCGTTTCTAATCCAGGGATGCCGGAGTGTAATAGTGAGAAAAGTGAATAGTTATAAAGCAGGGATCCAAAATAATTGGTATTTTAAAATTTTTGATGTAAAACATCACTTTCAAGTATGCAGAACTGATCCTGGCGTGAATACGAACAAGAATCTGGAATGATTTCACATTTAATGATTTTAACGATAGAAATCACTTCATAGCAATAAAAAATAAAAATCGATCAAATTTTGATCGTTATTTTTTGATCAGATATATCAATCAAAATTTTATAGTTATTTTTTCAATCAAATATATCGATATATTTTGAGTCAGAATTAGCGATTAAATTTTATCGTTACTTTTTTGATCAGAAATATCGATCAATTTTTCATCCTTATTTGTTCAATTGAATATATCGATCAAAATTTGATCGTTATATTTTTGATCAGAAATATCGATCAAATTTTAAACGTTACTTTTCCGATCGGAAATATCGGCCAATTATTCGTTTTGTTTGTTGAAAAATAGAAACATTTATATGAAAATAAATTCATGAACGCAAATTTAATGAATTCATCAAAAAACAGAAGATATATTATATGTTGAACTGTTCATCTTTCTATTTTTCAACAAACAAAACGAATAATTGACCGATATTTCCGATCGGAAAAAACCTAGAGTAAAATGAGTTCAATTTGAGGAGTGGGACTCTGCTGCGGAATATGCGAACATGAAGTGATTTTCAAAAAAGTGAAGTGGCGTAGTGTTTTGATCAAAGTGGAGTGAAACATTTCAATTTAAGTGACTTCGACAACCCAGTTCTAAACGCAATTTTTAGAGCTTGTGTTTGTAATATTTTTATTTTACTCAGGCGGTAATTTTAACAATATATTCAAATAGATTTTAATGCACATGAAGAGGTTGGTACAACATTTGAAAATGGTTTTAAACGATATATATACATATATATATTTTTTTAAATTAATAAACAAATTTATAAAAAAAGTTTATAACATTATTTTTTTATAAAAATGTTCCTTTAGAAAATAGTTTTATAAAAATTAAAAAAAATATATTTTTATATATTTTTATAATTTGGATTTTAATTCATATTTTTTTTAAATGTTTTTACAATTTATTTATAAATTCATTTATTAAAACATTTTATAAAGAAATTATATTAAACAAATATCGATTTCTTCTTTACATTAATCATTGCGAAATTAATTCCTACACATTCTAATATTTATATGTAAGGCATTTCATGCAAAGCATAACATATCGAAGGGTCATCAAAACAAACAAAAAAACAACAACATCAACAATCGACGCACTCTGCTTCAAAACCAACCCCCGCTACCTGCTCCGTCGCTTGAAAGGCCGAACGATGTGCGTCGTTTCGCTTCGAAAGGCTTATATCGGCCTTTGCCTGCTACCCGGGTAATGAAAGGCCGGGTAGCATTACCCGGGTATTAGCTATTACCCGGGTATTGGCTATTACCCGGGTATTGCTATCACCCGGGTAATGCCATACCCGGGTAATCGAGACCTCTGCCAAATATAAAAAAGCGCACAATATTGCGTAAAGCTACCTCTTCAGTTGTTCTATAACTGTAAAACTACAAAATTAAAATTTTCTTTTTCAACTGTGGAACTACAGTGTAATTTAAACTGTAACGAACTGTACTGCGGTTTTTTGCTTATAAAAGTTGTAATTTATTACATTCTCGAGATTGTTTTTTTTTTGAAAACCTTCGCGACCACGCCTACCATACCTCACAAAAGTTTCATCGCGATCAAATGCATTGTTTACGATTCTATAAGGTACATACATACAGACATTCATTTTTATATATATAGATTAACATCGAAATATAACAAGGAGAATGAGAGAGAAGAAAACAGTAAGAAGAAAAAAATTTTATACTTTTCGAAGAAGAAGATTTATATGTTTCAATGCTTTATATGTTTCAATGCGTCGATGCCTGAGAAAAACATGCATGCTTGTCAATGTCAAAAACATACAGCATGCATGCCTTGTCTGGTTCCCTTAACAAAATTAAGTGCGTAAGATAGCCGGAAAATATACTATGACCTTGGCAGCAACGAATTTAGTGGTTCAGAAACACAAAAGTAATGAAAATCTGCTCAACTGCTCACTCAGAGTGAATGCCCCTAATGTTTTATTAAATAAAGTAAGCATAAGTTATATTAAAACTCTACGGTATAAATGGTATTATAGCGCGTTCACACGGAACGCGCCGAAAATCGGATTTTCGCCTTGGAATAACTGTCAAAAGAAATACCGCCAAACGAAAATGTGACGTACGAAAATCAATTTTGTCGTGTGAACGGCTTTTTTGAAAATCTGATTTTCAGCCGAAAATTTGACTCGTGTGAACGCACTAATACAATGAATTTGCATTGCTGACAATGAACACATTTTAGATAAAGTAAGAAACGTTTAAAAAAAGTTATTGTTGCATGAGGGGAGTATTAATGCAACTATGATTTCATTGATTTTGATTGGTCTGGTAACTCAGTCAATCGGCGTTTCTAATCCAGGGATGCCGGAGTGTAATAGTGAGAAAAGTGAATAGTTATAAAGCAGGGATCCAAAATAATTGGTATTTTAAAATTTTTGATGTAAAACATCACTTTCAAGTATGCAGAACTGATCCTGGCGTGAATACGAACAAGAATCTGGAATGATTTCACATTTAATGATTTTAACGATAGAAATCACTTCATAGCAATATAAATATTAAAAATCGATCAAATTTTGATCGTTATTTTTTGATCAGATATATCAATCAAAATTTTATAGTTATTTTTTCAATCAAATATATCGATATATTTTGAGTCAGAATTAGCGATTAAATTTTATCGTTACTTTTTTGATCAGAAATATCGATCAATTTTTCATCCTTATTTGTTCAATTGAATATATCGATCAAAATTTGATCGTTATATTTTTGATCAGAAATATCGATCAAATTTTAAACGTTACTTTTCCGATCGGAAATATCGGCCAATTATTCGTTTTGTTTGTTGAAAAATAGAAACATTTATATGAAAATAAATTCATGAACGCAAATTTAATGAATTCATCAAAAAACAGAAGATATATTATATGTTGAACTGTTCATCTTTCTATTTTTCAACAAACAAAACGAATAATTGACCGATATTTCCGATCGGAAAAAACCTAGAGTAAAATGAGTTCAATTTGAGGAGTGGGACTCTGCTGCGGAATATGCGAACATGAAGTGATTTTCAAAAAAGTGAAGTGGCGTAGTGTTTTGATCAAAGTGGAGTGAAACATTTCAATTTAAGTGACTTCGACAACCCAGTTCTAAACGCAATTTTTAGAGCTTGTGTTTGTAATATTTTTATTTTACTCAGGCGGTAATTTTAACAATATATTCAAATAGATTTTAATGCACATGAAGAGGTTGGTACAACATTTGAAAATGGTTTTAAACGATAATATATAAATTTAATAAGTTCACTGTGGTGGCAATTTTGGCGACATTGATGATTTCATTTCGCCTTCAGAGCGAATAAGAAATTTTTCTTTTCGCTCTGCTCTGCTGTGCTGCTCTGCCTCAGTCGGAATTGTCAACCCGAGGCAGTGACGCAGCTAGGGCTTCGATTGGAGCAAAACAATAGGATCTACCGAAATTCATAATTACCGAATTCTCTAATTGGTGCGCATCTGTTAATTACCTAATTGGTTTATATTTAATTCGCAGCTATTGGAGAAGTCTTTGATCAATTGCAACAACACCTTTAGGTTTTGTATTTCCTAAAAACCAGTCGGGACGTCAGACGGAGGTAGCACGAAGATATTTTCTCAAAACAGCCATATAAGTTAGTATGGAATCCCCGCCGATGTTCAACAGCGTCGAAGACGAATGTCGATACTGGAAGGAAAGAGCAAAATTATACCACAAGGAGTGAGTGAAATAAGATCTAAGCAATGTTAATACTAATGGCCTCGTGCTCATATCTTTGAACCTAGATGGACAGATGTAAAGCAAGAATATGACGAGTATGTGGAGCAATCGCGACAAATGGAAGCTGAAATGGACGCAACATTAGATCAGAAACAGAGTATAATCAAAGATCTCAGGATGAAACTTTCCAGTTTAGAGAAAGAGAGGGACTCGTTAAAGGTATGTGTAGTTGCTATTGCGTATTACAGATATAACACTGCAAATTGAAGGGATCTTGACATATAATATTTGTAACTAATGAAATTCCATATCTATATATCTAAAGTGTTGTAAATGTTTGTGTTTTATATGAAGGTTAAAAACGACTCGCACACCGTTGAATTTGCAAATCTTGAAAAGCAATTGGAAAACGTAAAAAATGAGCGAGATTCCATGAAGGAATACCTGCGACAGTTAGAGCAAAAAAATGATGACTTGGAGAGAGCACATAGAATTTTAAATGAAAGTATTGTTGACTTCGAACGAATGCTAGATAAGGCTTACGAAAAAAATGCCTTGCTGGAAATGGAGGTGGATGAGAAGGAAATGCTACAAGAAAAACTTCAGCGACTAATGGATGAAACTCGAGGTTAGAAACAAATATCAAATATTTTTATATTGTAAACATTTTATTTGTTACAGATCTCAAGCAAGAGTTAAATGTAAAGTCACGTTATGTACCAAATGGTTCAGCAAATAACTCATTGACTCATAACTCATTGACGACTTCAGCCACAGTTCTGAATGGTATTGCAACTGTTGAAAACAATGGCGATTCCCTGAATACCCTCCAAACATCAATAGTGGCTACAAATAATACATCAACCCCAACTAATATAATTGACTATAATCATCACTCACTCCGAAGTAAGATTATGTATTCCTTAAAGCAAACAAAGCGTGCTTTGAATCTATCAAAATCGAAATCAAGTCGTAAATAGTGAACATGTCCACTACACAAAATGCACATTAAGCCATTTTCTTCGTGTATATTTAAATTTTTCATATTTTTCATTTTAACCATTCCATTAAAAATCATATTGCAAGTTGTTATAAGTAGAAATTTGTAAATTTGTTTTTTTGTTTGTTGCTTAATCAATTACTGTTATTTTATACACATTCACATGTAACAAATTTTAGGTCTAATAGAAGAAAAATAAGATATACTTTAAAATAAACAATTTGCATTTCAGCATTTCATTATTTATATCATTAATGTGTGTTTTGTGTATGTCCATACATGCTTTTGTATGTTCACTGTTGGACCATTATAATTCCTTTATGTCTATAAAAAAGTCTATAAATCCGATACAATAAAAAATTCCAGATCCGGATACATTATTCAATGGAAATGCTATACCAGCCAGCAATCGTACCACCGCTTTGAACATCGTTGCTGACATGTTGAGGAAACTTAATGTGAGTACGATAACACAGAATAACAGGAAAATATGTGTGTGCTATGCAAAGTACTTTAAACTGTGTTGATCAACTTTAAAAAACAAATGTGTTAAAAAACTGAAAATACTCCAACAGTAGCATCGTAGAAAATGGGGTGCTAATGTGGAAATTACTTTTGAGTGTACATTATTTTTTGTTCTTGTATTTTACAGGCAATGGAGACTAAACTAAAAACCTATCGCGAACAAGCGCCTGCGATGCAACCAAGACAATGACAATCACTAAGTTGCAGTTCGGCAGCAACATCAACTAATACAAATGTAAAAACAACACCTTTAGCACACCCTGTTTTGGATAATTAGAATATATTCACAGTGGTCTGGTGCTGAAAGCGTTGTTTATTTATTGGAATCGGCTGATTGGTAGGAATGAGTTAGTTCCTTGTGGAACATACATATGCTTGGACAACAATCTAGACACAAGTAGAAGTTTTGAAATTGAAATTTCGATATGGAGTTGTGTAATGTGGAGGAAATAGTGTAATCTCATCATAAATCTGTTAATTTATATTATAGCTACGATCGACTATAATGTTTCAAATTATAAAGATTTAAAATACCGGGAGAATCCAATTGACCTAGATATTAAATAGAAAAAATAAGCGCTTGCAATAACATATATATATATATATATATTTTGTTAAATTAATATTTTGTATTTTAATGATCAGTCTTCAAAATACATATATATTTCAAATGTTGCGAGCAGCGATGGCCTTTGCAGGATACTGTTGAACTTTTCCGAATATTTTAAAAAGTAGCTTAGTTGAATTGTAAAATGAAAGATACATTGGGATCTCTGAAACGGCTTCGATTTTTCGAATCGTTCTGGTTCCGATGATGGTCTATGCTTTGCTGGTAATATCTCTCTCTCTCGCAATGTGATCAAGTTTAATTGATTCCGTTTTTACTCAGACAAGTAATTCTTATTGCAGCTAGACTGTTCATATTCATTCGCAACTGAATTTAATTTTATACACACGGTTCGTGCGTTAATATGGAGCTTGTGGGGATGATTTCTTATCTGATAAAGAATTCAAATGGCTGATCAGTTTTACGCCTTGTTTTAGAAATACAATTTAAAGTGTTACAATTTGCGTTATAAATGTATTGATTAAAAAACTATTTATTCATTCATATTTACGTGTGTCGCATATAGAGAACATTATTTTCAGATATACATATATAAAATAAACATAGAAAAATAATCGTAAACACATCCATATACAAATAAATGACTTTAAAAGGCATAGTCTTTAAACAACGATTGGTTTCATTTGATGGCTCTCTCTTGATCGCCCGTTCAAGTCAATGCTCTATGCGTTCGTAAGGAACATCGGGGGAATCGCTTCGATCTGTTGCGAGTCAGCGTGGAAAACAAGAGTAAAACGTAAACGGCGAGGAGGCAGCAACTGGAGTCTGCATCACACTTATCCTTCAGCAAAACCTGCGCCAAGAGAGGACGAACGAAAACTCTCTCGTCTCCGCGAGCTTTTGCTCCGAAATACTCAGTGCGGAAATGCGCAATAGCTAATCATCCCTTCCCAGTCAGTCTCGTTGGCTTCGTTCGGGGAAGGAGCGATGTTCTAAAAGCGGAGTCACACCTGCCCGCAGGATTATTATATTTAATGAACTGTCTGAACTTCCCCTGGAGGTGGCCTCGTGCAGGTTTCGCTCGAAAAGCGAAGGATACCACTTTACACTTGTACTTGTTGATAGATTGCTGGTCTTGGGGGTGGGGCGCTTGTTATTCATAAGAATGTTTATCAGTTGTGTATGTTTAATGCGAGTTTCCCGAATTCATTGAGCCTTGGACTGCGACTGGAGAAGGACCTTGGAAATAGGTATCAGGTTGAAGTGAATTCAGGATGCACACGCAAGTCTGCTTGTCTGCGAGGTTGATGAATGCGTAAGGTTGGAGGGTCTTTAATGAAGGGAAAGCGAGTATCCACAAATGTTCGCCTTGTCCGAACCGATTTCTATTCGGCCATGTTATCCAATGATTTCTCTATATACTTGCCGCCAGGATAAAGGGCGATTGGCTTCGGGAAATATTTCCACTTGTTCAGGTAGCAGGCAGGTGGGGGCAACCGAGAGGCTTTGTCAGAGTTCAGTGGATGTGGATTCTTCAATGTGGGTCGACATGTCATCGATTGAGCAAATACGAAAAATCCGCCGCCGTTTCCATGCCGAAGACTGGACGGAGCTGCAGAGGTTCCTGATGCCGACGTACGCAATAAGGACGACTGTCGAGGCTGCACTAAATGTATGTCTGCATTAATTATGGCGCACACATACATATGTAGTTGTACGGGTGTGAGAAGGCCACATTTGCCGAAGCCCAGCGTAAATCTATTTGGGAGTCATGTGCAGAGTTTTTAATCACCTTAAAAACCTTTAAAACCACGGGATTACCCTCCCTTATGCGACGACGAGGCTGGCGGCCCCACCGCGCGCCGTGTCGTCGACAAGTCATCTCCAGCAACGACGACGCGTCCTTCTCCGTGGCGCAGCGCCTCCCTGGGACTCGGCTGCTGCCTTGGTTCCGTCCGTGTCGTTCGTCTCGCTTCGCTTTGGGTGAAGGTGAACGCGTCCCGAGCTCAACATGTGGCGAATGGCAACAAGTGTGCGTGTGTATCGGGCCGCCGCCGTGTAGGTGTGTGTGTCGCAGGAGAGAAAATTCCCGACAATGGCGATGGGGCGAAATACTCGCCCTCTTTTATTATTTGCTTATTGAGTCGTCATAACTGCGTCCGTCCTGCTCTCGGGATGATGCGTGTGTGTGTGCGTGCGAGGGTGGGGGTGCAGACGAGTTCTGGGGGCGGGGGCGCAGGAGTAAATCTTCGCCATAGGACGCTATGTTATTTCGGGGCGCACGCGGTAAGCCAAAAGAGTCCTCACCGAAGTGTTACAAGGCTGCGTAAGGCGATTGCCTTGAGGAGTCTGCTGACGTACGGCCGGGAGGGTGTGGGGGGGGGGGTTGCCGGTTGGTACCGGAGGAATGCTTTGTCAGTTCGACCGAGCCCTTCGCTCTAATTAAATTCAGGCTTTAAATCCGAGACATTGACTTGCGCCCGCCCAAGTTGTGTCCAATTACTGGCCGTGTTCACTAGGTTTGGAGCTGCTGCTGGTGCCGAAGGGCAGCCAGGCTAACATGGCGGCAAGGAGACGACCGTGTGTGTGGGTGTGTGGTTTTGCGAAGGTCGAAGGATGGAGCACATGTTCGAAGGACTCGCGCTCGAGCCACAGAGCATACGTGGCTTCACTAATTGGCACTGTTCGTTGCCGGATCCCACTCAACAATATTTCATCATCCGTGGCAGTTCTACGCGCGACCCACCCCGACATCGTTCTACTACTTTGTTTCCATGTGCTTTGTACGATTTGTGATCGGAATTCGGAACTTACAGTTGATTCGAACACATCTGGCTGCAAGAACCTCTGTCGCAGTCAACCTCCAAGGATGCATTGGCCTTTTCATCCTCAATAAATGGCGTGATGACTGAGAGAGGAAGAGGCGATCCTTTGGGAGTTCGATCGAGAGTAAGACCTACTTGTACTTCGTACTCCTTGTATTTCCAATTAAGTTCCTCACGATGTCGTGCTGCACTTCGTCGAAGTGGCGTCTTGTCCGTCCTCGCTAACGTGCCAGGACGCCATTAGACGCTTCCTCGACTGCTTTCCGACGCCCATAGCTAAACTCCGGCCACGCAGGATGGATGTTCACCTCACTGCGCTCAGAGGTGGCCAGGAGGCGACGTGGTGTCTTTGGCGTGGACGCTACACCTCGAGCCAACCGCTTGCGCTTCTTCCGCTCCAATGCGCTGGACGAGGTGCTCCTTTCTAGACGGAAATCCGGCGGTGAACCAGCCTCTGCCTGTCGTCGTGGGCAGGCGGAATTCCGCCAGTGGCGGGACCCGCAAAAGGACACTCCCTGCAAGTGCACGAGTAACCTACTTTTAAATAGTACGTGTGTCGTAGGTCAATGTCAAGTGCTTTCGTTCGCGCAACTCAACCCAGCCTTGACCTTATTCCCGGCCGTCAGACGAGCTTTATGACTAGCAGGCTCCAGAGATGTTCCATGCAGGTCCTCTCCTAGGAGTGCAGGCACTACGACGACGACGAGTTGCATGGATGCGTCTGCCAGGGCAGGCCAAGAGTGCCTCTGAACTGGTGCCTCCCGGTCCCTCATGTGCTGTGGATGGATTTCGTCTCCAATTACACCCAATCAGGCGGAGGGCATGTCGCCCCTCCAAGTGGAGGACACCAACTCATATCTGAGCAGTCGGCCCGATCCCGGAGTTGCACGAGCTGCGACGACAGGATGGAGCCAGGTTCAAGGTGAAAGCACACCAGATGCTAGCGAGTCTCTGGTGAGAGGGATGACATTGAGTCCGGATCGGCAACAAGTCGAAGTCTGGAAGCTTTCGCTGCTCTCGTTTTAGTACACGGAAATCGTGCTCGGCGTCGTGTGGGGGAGTCAACATTTAATCTTTCGTCTCTCGGGTCGAACTGGTCCTGACGCATGCAAGAACGTCAGAGCGGCATCAAAAATTAGAAAATTATAATTAGAACGAGGAACTTCCGATCTGCGGTGCACTGGAAAAAACGCACGAAGTGAGAGGAACTATAAACACACAGGATTTGCGCACTTTTATAAGGACCATCGGACACTGGGGCAGCTGTGGCGCCTGCTGTCTTGGCCGCCTTTTTGTCTCCTCGACGACCCACAAGCGCCACCCGTCGGAGCCCCGTCCCCCACGCCCAGGAGTGGCAAAGGTCGCTCTGTTGGTGCCGAAGCGCGGGTCGTAGCGCTCGCCCCAGACAAACTGTTGCTTCTCGGCTATTTCCGTTGGGACGTCGCACCCACCCCTGTCTGGCTGCGCCGGGCTTTAGCACACGAATTTCCCCCGGTGCGGCGGAGAAAATTTCCCCTGCACTCTGAAAGCTCCGCGAGGACTCGGGCTGACGCGGTGGGCCGAAGACTGTTGCTTCACGTTCAGTCTAATAGGGGACTCCGTGGAGAACGAACGTGCGACTCCGTTGAAGCGGCCCGAACCTCTCAGTGCCAGTTCATACCAATGTTGGATACATTTAAATTGGTCGAAAAGGCTTATATTATATATCTTGGAGCGACGGAGTTTCGTGTGAGCGCAGATATTTATTGTGTCTTGCGTTTTCAAAAAACCTAGAATCATAATTCGGCCGGATTCCCAGCCTAAAAATCAATAAGTTATCTCTGAGAAAGTGCAAATCAGACGGCACGGAACTGTTTTCCTCACAAGTGAATCCTCGATATTCCGGAACTCTTCCACGGTACATCCAACCACTAATCGGCTAATATTGTGCCACTGCGACCTCGAATGCGAAACGAGAAGCGGAAATTGGGATAACAACCAGAACCAGCGAGGGCAGGGACGAAGTCTTGCCAGGTAAGTGTCGATCCATCCGCCTCATCGGTCTTCCATTGGGAATAGTTTCGACTCAAGCCAGTCGAGGGATTCACACCACCGAAACATTCCGCAGGGCAGCTGCAAGTGGTGGCCCGTCAGCTCGGAGCTATCTACGACGGCCTCTTGAACGCTCTCGACAATCAGCAATTGTAATTTCAAGATTAATTTGATGGCGGTTTCCGTTTCCATTTCCGGTTCCGTTCGTTCCGTACCTGAGCGGAATATGTAATTGTGTTGAGTCCGACCCGGGGGTTGAAATGTGAATACCCGCCGTCGGTTCTCCGCATCGAGGAGGAGGAACCTCCGTCACTTTTCGCGTTGCTCCAGGAATAGACGAGCTCTGCGTACTGTCGAACGAGCTTCCTGGATAACGCTCCGAAGCCACGGGGATCTCGCGTCTTTAATCCGATTCCATCAACGTATTAATTATCAACTCGACAAAGTGTTAACGCCAAGATAAACAGCTTCGCAGGACCTTCCACCTCCACTGCTCGCTGCCGCAGCCCCAGAGCAAACACGGCTGGCTGTGTACACAAAGTGCGTGTGTATGTACCTAGTCGTCCCCCGAGCTCAGCCCCACGTCCCCCGGAGGCGAGGCGGAGGGCGCGTGTCGAGCTATTCGTGAACATTTTACGCGCGGATGGAATTCAAAGCGCGGTCCGCTGACAGCGTCTCTGCCGCTGCCGCCGCCGACAGACAAAACAAACATAATTTCCAAGGCATTTTTGTGGCTTCATTCCCGAGATCATGGCTGCCGTTGGTCGAACCCGGTAGTCGTTCGAAGCGATGCCCGGGGACCTGTTGCCGGAACGCCGGGGTTGGGCGGATAAAGGTTTTCGGAAAAGTGTGTCAATTCCATTGATGCTCCTTACTTCGAGTTCCGTTTTCACACAATGACCTGATTCTCCGTCGCGCAAATAACTGATATTTGAACATGTTCCTTGATGGACCGCAGGATGGACTGCAGGTGGCCGACACTCGTGAACCAATCAATTGCGATCTCTTGAATGATTTTTCGTAGCTCAAAAACCTAATATAGACCCACAAAGAAACGAAGCTATAATATTGTGTTATTTCCAATATTTGCTTAACTAATCAAATGTTAAAATACAATAGACTTCTAAGCGTTTTGGCCAATCCACTGGCAATTATTAGAGTTTTGTATTGTTTCACACCAATTAAAGGGATCTACCGGTGTACGCCGAATGGCTAAGATGAGAGCTTTCTGATATCAAATTTGTACTGCCGGAAGTTTGCCATTGCTTAACGAAAAGTGCTGGCTGTAAAGAAAAATTTATGTTTTCATGTCATGACTTGACATAACATAACTCTGAACCTGTTAAAGTCATTACTGTGCAAACGAGTGCTGAAAGCATGACATGGCAAAACATTTGACAAAATAACGTTCAACAAAAAAATCGAACTTGTCTGAAATTTGGATTGCGAATGCCAAGAAATGATCAATCGCAATCAAATTCATAAATATTTTAAAATGTACAAAGATTTTTCAATTCCTTTATCCAACAATAACAACGGCATGACTATTTGCATATTTTAAGTCATGTTTACGAAAAGGAACCTTATATCATGACTAACAGGCCGATCATATTTGTAAACTGTGCACATAGCTACTCGGCCATGACCTCTTCACAAGGGTATATTGTTGATGAAAACAATATAAACCAACAGAAATCGCATCAGCATAAACATCAAACCATATGACATCAAACTAATTGACATCCTTCTACATACAATGGCCAAAGAATTCGATTATCGAGTTAAAATCTCAGTGAATATGATTGTGTATGACATAAATATAAATACATCACGTTTTGTAAGTTATCGCTCAAAAGACATTTTCACCTCCGGTGAATAGTGCTTAATTTGGCCACTCTCATAGGATGTCATAGCATAGGATGCTCCAACAATCCACTTGTTCAGGCGGCATTCGCAGATTCACTAATGGTTTGCTCCTCGCACGCTGGAACAACGCCAGAAGAACTCTTCTTCACGCACGACACTACTCATAAACTGCGCCTCAGCGAGTGGTTGGCAACTTGTTGACTGCCGCCGCCTCAGCGAGAGCCCGCACCACCCCTCGACGCGCCCAACAGGGGACACGCACACGCACATGCCTGTCTCTGTGTGTCGCAGCACGCTAGATGTGTTCATTACGGCAACTTGTTGATGGCGGACGTTCCTCTAATCGACTACACACTCCGACGATGACAGCGTACATGCGAAGCGGAAACGGAAACGGGAAGGGAAATGGACATTGGGAGGGATATGGCCGTGTGGTGAAGGCGAAGGGATGGAATTCGGGCCAACACAAGACCGGATATACATCGAGCTCGCATCCGTGGACAAGGGGTCACGCACACAGGTCCACACGGTGTCCACATATAGATGTGGGTGTAGGACACGCGCCCCATTTGATGGACATACAAACATTCGCCATGGGCAATTGAAGCCGACTCCGGCTCAAAAACGACCTCCGGTCCCTCTAATGCTCAGTGTCCACTGCGCCGATTCCGGGAATCGCGACAATCAAAACAAAACATCGCAAATGAGGGAATATTTATCGCCTCAGCATCGTCATCGTCCTGTGCTGAAAAGTTTCCCCTGGGTGGCTTCACCCGTAATTGCGCAAATTTGTCACATTTATTTTTAATAACGCCGCCATAAATAACGCATACACACATATTCCTATGCCAGCCACCCCCACATGCAAATTCAGAGTGCCCTTGAGGATCCACCCGCCCATCGCTCGCTCCTCTTCCTTGATTTATTCATATCGATTTCTTCGGAACAATTGCTATTCTTAGAGTTACCTTTCGCATATGGGGAAATATTTGGGCGATGTCTCGCTTGGATGTCGGCAGGACCCACTTCGAAGGGTCGCTTGCATCGCAGTGGAGCGGAGGCGAAGATGGCGACCACTCCTCGGGGATTGCCCTGAGTCTCGAAGATTTCGACAGATTCGAAACAAAGCCACAGCCGGGAGGCAGGACGACTAGTGGAACACAGACGAGCATCCGAGAGAAGCCGGAGAAGAGCGGCGCAGCAACTAATGCTTCCAGCCTTCCATGCCATGCAGTAATGAAAATTGATTGTTCTTGTCGCGAACGTCTGTGCAGAGCGAGAGGAGGGAGGGGTTTCTCGCAGTGTACGCGAAAGCGACTGTCATTTATTACAATCGTTGACACTTGACACGTCATTGTGAGTGGCAGTTATGGCTAGATTGATGACACCTTCAAGTGTCGACTAGGCACGGCTTTGCTGATGAAGTAATTAAAGCGGCAACAACGGCGTCGTCTGCAGCACATGTGCGGACGCCGAGGATACGCAGGGAGTCGCAGTCACTTGAGCGAACGCAATTTATGTATGTGCCTGCTTGATGAAATAAATGGCCACTAAGTGCATAAATCCCGTAATACTGTTTCTAGGTATGGCCTAGAGTGAGATGCGGGAAACCCACCATATCCAAGAACTCGAATCAAAATTGAAAGTTAAGAATTAAGAGCGAGAAATACTGGGTACTTGTTTGAAATGCTTTCTCGAAATGCTGAAATGCTTGTTCAAGCCTCGGAGTAGGATACGTACATCGAGGTCAAGGGAAATCTACAAAAATCTCTGGCAAAAGCGTTCGATGTGATCCCCACTTGAGCCTCCCCAGGTTCCTAGCTACTCGAACCACCTCAGTGTCGGAGGTGTTCAAGAAACAACATTCGCCCGGTTTCCGCGATTCCCTAAAACAACACTCATAATTTGGCCTCCTCCGTGTAGTGTCAAGTTACCCTTGTCAGAAGTTCAAAGACCCCCACCCCACCCCGCAGTGGAGCGCGCGGATTGTGTACGAAATTTGATTTTTCCAACTTTGTTCGGTGTTTGGGTCCGGTCGGTGTTTCAACCCTTTGAAGCCAGTCGAGGCAACGAGATTTCCCAGGGGACCCTTTGGGAACCTGAATGCGGGATGTTTGCCTTGCATTCAAAGGCTTTCAAGCCCGCCTCGCTGCCACGGCTTGAAAGTGTTACACTTTCGATCCCTTCGCCAAAAGGGTCTGCAACCTAAATATTCCTTTCTGACTTTACCTCCTTGTTGTTTTTACCGAAACTCCTGCTGTGTCTTCCCACTCCTCCCGGAAGCGCCTGCGGTGCTTTTCGCCCAACATCTGCTGTGAGACTAAGTAGCAGCGACCCGAAGTATGCTTTCCACCATTCTTTACATCGGACCTTGTGGAATCTCTCTCCTTTCCCCAGGGCACCTCAGTTGTACTCGTGGGATCCCCAGGGTAAACTGCCCAAGAGGAGTCTTGACCTTGCTGCCGTCCACGTTGGTCAGCGTTGACATGGACACGAGGTCCATTTGCGAAACCGAACGAGTATTCATTAGGATCCGCTGCGACTTCTCCAATTGCTACTGACTTCATCGTCCAAGTGGAGTTGTGAGCCTTTTCCTGAGTATGGCCTAAAATAAATGACTCGACGTCCAAGATTCCGAGTATTCACCACGAGTTCCGACCTTGTCTCGACCGCCCTACAATAGATTTACTGTCGCAGTTATGGAGGTCGCGTAGGCCGAGCAAAGGGACTTGGTCCCTGCGGCCATGGCCGTTGACTCAATGTGAACATGCGTCTTCATTAGTCGATCTCTACAGTGACAGTGTGGCTCGGCGGCAGGCGTATGAGTGACGCGCAAATAGACACGTCCGAAATTCACACAACGCTGGCTGTCACTTCGAGGCCCGCTGGGACACGACGACCTGCTGGAGGCTTGTCTATTTCCCGTGTGGCAGCTCCGCCATGGGGTGGCGCCCTCTCCTGCGCCTGGGATGGGCCCGGAGCGTACACGTGGCTCTTGTGGTTGACCCGGGCTGCTCAGCTTCTTAAATCCGGTCGACATGAGCGCCGTACGACGATTTCGGCAACGACGACAACATGTGCTTTAAAGCCAGAGTAGGACGAAAATCACTGCCTCATGTCGGCGGGCGGCTGTGTGCGTGAGTTCGTATACATGAGTGACTCTGCGTCTGGGAGGATGCACGGAGAAACTAATGCTAATGCCAATCGTTCCGACCTATTTTCAGACGCTGGATGGGCCTAAATTCACACTGAAACAAAACAACTATATACGTGAACGTCAGCAACCTCCTTACAACACACATAAAAATCGCCCCGAGCGATGGGTATGTTTGTGTGTGTGTTTGTATGTATGTGTGTCATGTGTTTTATATGTCTGTGGAAACAAGTTATCGCAGCTTACGTCGACACAGGGTTCGTCTAAACGGAATTGTTTGGTATGAACATAACAGCTTAAGTTGACTCATGTAGGGCGTTTTTCTTTGCTCACATTTTTTTATAACTTATCATGTTGTTATTTAATAATACAAACTTAATGAAGACACGGGTTTAAAATCATAATGTTGTTGATTTTTCAAAAAGCATCGATTATCTACAAAATATTTTTTTTACTTGAGGTGCTATTGAATGTTGGATCAGATGTGTTGGTGGACTATTTCCCCACTTCAATCCGAGTTTCCGGAAAATATATTGATATTTCTGAGTGTTTACAAATGGGGGTGTGTAGAAAAAGTTAAAACAAGCCATGTTCATGTAACTTGAATAAAAATATTAACTAGACCTGAACCTTTTCGCAAAGTTCTTAACGAACCATTCACGAATCTTACATGTCCACAGGCAGTCAAATTCGGAGCCGAATGATTCTTCTTTCTCCCAAGCATCGCCAATGTGAATCGTGTCGTCCGTCGAAGCGAATGAAATCGTCTGGTATGTGGCCTTCCAAGCTAACCCAAACACCCAAATACCCTGCTCCCACTTCTGAGGGAACCCTTTCGACCACATTTCGATCTGTCTCGTACATTCACTTCTGAAGAAGCCGCATTTTATCACGGCCGTATCCCGAGACTTCAGTTGCAGGACCTTATTCGCCTCAGCTTCTATATTTTTTACCTTCCATGATCCGCTCCTCGCTCTTTCAACATAGTCTTAATAACGGAAGAAAAAAAAATGCTGCTATTTTCTATATGTTTTATATTTTACTATATTCACATTGAATTTAAATGTGTTCACTTTGCATTTTAAACTGTTCACTTTTAATTTTAAAGTGTTCAAGCTTTTCCTCTTGAGTTGATCAATACCATATTTACTGCTCTTCTGGAAAGAGATTCCCTTATATAAACACTTCTAACGATAGATAATAGACACATGATGATAGAAACATTGTTCGCCCTAATCTGTTGGTGTCTCCATTGGTTTTCCCGTAGGCTGCAGACATCGGACTTGTGTCGGCAATGAGAAATCTGTCAACTCACATTGACCCAAATGACAAGCGTAGGAAACGTCCTCTTCAGACCTAAATGACACCGTGCGCTGCTTTTGTGTAGGTGGCTCACAGGCTCCCGAATCCCGACCCCAGAGTAAGCGTAGGCAACTAGATCAGAGCAGAGCAGATCAGACAATCGAACTCCAAGCGCCACCGCGCAAATTTAATTTCGAGCTCGACTTTGAAGTTGTCGTTGGTGCTTGCCGTGTTCCAGACTAAGGCCACGGTTGCCCCCGACGTGAAATCGACTGAAAACATCGTCGACCACAAACTATCGCCCACCGCGACCACGACCACGACAGCGACCACAAAGGTGTCAGCAACAGCGAGGGCAGGGAGCACTCGGACTACTGGGGGACGCCCGGAGCCGTGAAGGCGGAGCGCGACGCAGCGGGCGACGGAGGCACGACGGTGCATGGGTGCCAAGGCTGAGTTGGAGCAACGATTCAGGCAAGACCAGCAGCAGACCGTCTCCGCCACGACGACGACCGCCACCAGGGTTTACTCGCGCTTCGAGGCCGTCGAGGGGCAGGTGCAGAGGGGCCGGGCCGGCAGCGCCGTCGACCTAGCGACAGCGAGAGGGGCTGCGGCTCGCTTTGTGGGGGGTGTCGGCACCACCGCGCCACCGGTCGTAGCAGGCGGATCTGTCGTTGGTGCGCGCGATGCACCGGGACTAGAGGCGAAGGCAGCAGCAGCCAAAGGCACCGTCACAGCCACAGCAAGAACAGGGCCCGGGGCAGTGGGCAGGAACTCGATCGAGGGCGCGGCAGGAGGAGACCGCCGAGACAGCGGCAGGCGCTACAGCGTCAGCGGGTCCAAGGGCGCCGACACCGGCCAAGGCCCCGCCAGCCCGGGCGTGGTCTTAGTGGGAGGCGCCGCGGGGGAGGTCGGCGTGTGCGGGAGTCCCGTCGGAGGCGCCCGTCAGAGGCCGGCGAGCTTGTCCACAGTCTTCTCCAAGTTCATCGATGGTATGCCGGCCACGATGTTCTCCAAATTCAAGAGCAGCGGCGGCTCGACTGCGCCCCAGCACCCCATCGAGACGAACCCGATCGCGCAGTTCTTCGAGATCGGGAAGCAGGTGGCCAGCGCCGGGCCGGAGCTGGTATGGAAGATACACGACGCTTACAGGAAGGCCGACGGAAAGGTAACCAGCGCGCATCCGCAGCCCGCCCTCCTAATGCCATCCTCGTTTCAGGAATGTTCCATATTCATATTCGAGAAGAAAATAGCCGAGAAGCTGCACAAGCCCAGGCGCAAGGAGACGGTGACCGAGATCCTGAGGGCGTCCGTGAAGCAGCTGGAGCGGTTTCGCCATCCCAAGGTGAGCGAAGCGCTTCAGACGCGTTTGCGAATCCCCCACTAAAGCTGATTCTTCCACAGATCCTGCAGATCGTGCACGCCGTGGAGGAGTGCTCCGAAACCCTGGCGTTCGCAGCCGAGCCCGTCCTGGGCAGCCTGGCCAACATCCTAGCCCACCACGTGAGTACAACACCCTCGTCTTTTCTGCTCCCTTGCTCCATCCGCCGAGAGTCCTTGTCGAACTCCACCATCATTGGAGAAAGGCCTCACATTGTATTTCCCAACAGGAATCGACCAACTACGGGGCTCCGTTCGGACCAACCAACGTCGGCGCCCCGCAGATGCCGCCTCAGCCGCCCCAGCGACCGCCGCACGCCAAGGAGTACTACTTCCTGGACATCGAGCTGAAGTATGGAATCCTCCAGGTATGTATGGCTTGCTTCCGTTTCGTGCCCGTGAGGACTGATCCACTTCTCGCACCCGCAGCTCACGGAGGCGCTGGCCTACTTGCACTACTCGGGGCACGTCCTGCACCGCAACCTGTGCCCGTCGTCCGTGCTGGTCACCAGGAGGGGCACCTGGAAGCTGGCCGGGCTGGAGTTCCTGGGTAAGAACGGGGTGGGGGGCTGCGTCGAGGCGCGAGTACAGTGTTTTGCTTGCAGAGCGACTGAACGAGACTGACCTCACCGACTCAATTATCTGCCAGCCCTGGAGCACGCGGGTGTCCAAGATGGCGCAGCCCAGTCTGGACTTCACGGGTGAGTGCAGCTTGCGGCAGACCTCGCTCCAGCCCGAACCCTGTACCCTCTGTCCTTTGCAGCCCCGGAGACGCAGCTGCAGTCCACGTGCAGCATCCTGAGCGACATGTTCTCGCTCGGCATGGTCATCTGCTCCATATTCAACCACGGGCGGCCGCTGATCCAGGCCGGAAACTCCTCCTCCCACTATCTGAAGCAGCTCGAAACGGTGAGTGGAGCGGGTCGGGATGTCTCGGCTCCGTGTCGCAGCCATTATCCCTTAAGCCCTTGTTAGACAGTTCCGATTTACGACTCGCTCTCCCTCTCTCGCCCAGTTGGAGGACACCGTGCACGGCATGATCTCCCGCGTGCCCGTCCCCCTGCAGGAGGCGGCCTCCCGGCTCGTCAGCCGCGACCCCACGGCCAGGCCCACGGCCCAGCTTCTTCAATTGATTAAGTACTTCAGGTGAGTAGTTCTTGCTCGCCCCACTGCGTGTCGGAGTCTTCGCCCCTGGTGTTGGCGACGCCGAAGCTGTTGCTAGTGTCGCGTTGCTAGGTTCATCCGCTTTCTCTTCCGGCAATGGAATTGTACTTCCGGCTCGGTGTTTGTTTATTCGTATCACATTGATTTCTGGCCCCTCCCCCTCCTCCCTTTTTCGCCTCGCCTCTTCTGTGTTTGTTTTGTGCTTTGCTTTCCCCGCGCGGCTGTGGCGGCTTGGCTTCTAACCAGGGCATGTTGTGGCCGCTCTCTCTGGACTTCTGCAGATGTCGTTATCCCGGAAATCACCACCATCAGATGCATGACTGAACCTGTGGAGCTCGATTCGTTCTTGTTTATTCGGAGTGAGGGGGTTTAGATTATAGGGAGGTGACACCAGGCTGGGAAAGATAACGCTGAAGGCGCTGTGACTGATTGTCCTTCTAACCTCCCTTATTTTAACTCGTCTTTCCTTTCTTCTTAACTCGATGACGCCCCAGCGACCCAGCCGTGAACGCGCTCAAGTTCCTGGACGTGATCAACATGAAGGACCCGTCGCAGAAGTCGCATTTCTACAGGACGACGCTGAAGGAAGTGATCCACAACATTCCGAGGGTGAGAAAGAAACACCTCCCGTCGCTCGAAACCACATTTTCACACCTCTCATTCCTCCAGAAACTATGGTGGCAGCACGTGTGGCCCGTGCTGCAGGCGGAAATGCACGCGGGCGAGGTGCTGGCGGCGGTGCTGCAGCCGGTCATGCTCCTGGTGCAGGAGTCCACCCCGGAGGAGTACGAGTCAATAATATTCCCGACCCTCAGGTGAGTCCATCCGCGTCCTTTGGTCGTCTCTACGACCATCGTTCCCTCCGTCCATTCCTTGAAGTCCTGGTGGCCAATTAATCCGTCCGATAGTCGAGGTCGGTACTCGCCTAAGGTGCTGCTTGGGATTTCATGGGAGTTTCCCCGCCAGAACTCACCAGAACTCCGGAACTATTGCAGGGTCGTCTTCGCCTCGCACAAGACCATCCAGGCCACAGTCACCCTGCTCGAGAACCTCCACCAGATCATCGAGAAGACGCCCGCGGACGAGGTCACCACCGACGTGATGCCCCTGCTCTTCAACTCGTTCGAGAGCTCCACCATCCAGGTGCAGGTGAGTGTGGTTCGGGGCGTGGGCGTGGCAACTCCCTCGGCTGTTGCCGGAAACAATGGGCGGCGAAGTTCGAAACTTGTCGTGAACAAAGGCTGCCGAGCGAGCTGCGAGGAGTTCGGTGGGGAGCGAAGTACGGTGGACAGGGCGAACTTTAATGGGCCAATGGGGGAAGCCGACTGTTTCCGCTTCCTCTGCGCTTGCACATGTTTCGGAGACGTGCTAATTGACCTGTAAGTGCTCCTGTCGCCGTCCATCCGCACGACCTGAACCTGTCGTCCAGGTGCCAGCCAAGTCCGAAGTGGTTCCAATGTGGAAGCGGGGGCTCCGAGTTCAGTTCGAGCACATTCGAAGGAGGACTCCGGAATTGGAATCCATTCGTGAAGCGCGCTTGGGCATTTGTCTCCAATTACGTTTCGGGCATTCTCGAGTCGTGCTCGCAGCCCCAGGCGTCTTGGGCGCGATTGTTCCGGGACAGTCGAGTCCGAGTCCATCGAACTCTTCGTAAACTCTGCTCCTCCCCAGGGTGCGGCGCTGATCGCTGTAGCCAATGTGTACGGGAACATAGACGAGGCCTCCATCCGGCGCATGGTGATGCCCAAGGTGAAGATGGTGTTCGAGAAGAACTTCAACGACGTGAAAATCGTGACGAACGTCCTCACCTGCATCGAGAGGATCCTCGAGAAGCTGGACAAATCCCAGGTGAGCACCGCCAGTACCGCTTTCCGGCTGCAATGGCCCGAACTTAAATCCGTTCCTCTCCCCGTCAAGGTCATGGACGATGTGATTCCGCTGCTGTGGGACGTGCGTCTCTCCGATCCCGACATAATCCTGCGCATTGTCAGTAAGTATTCCAGCTCGGGCCCGCTCCTCGCTGATCGACGCTGACTCTTTGACCCGCTCCAGACATTTACCGGAAGCTGCTGACCGACAAGAACTACGGGCTGACCGTGCACGTCATGGCCACCAAGATCATGCCCACGCTCATCCCGCACACCGTGAACCCCTCCCTGAACCTCGAGCAGTACACCGTGCTGCTGGAGCTGCTGCAGGAGATGCTGGACCACATCGACCGGCACCAGCGCAACAAGTTGAAGCTGGACAACCTGTCGATCCCCTCGCCGGACCGGCACCGCACCCTGCGCCACCAGTTCTCCTCGGACAACATGCACGCACCCCCCTTCAACATCCCCAACCTGCGCATCGACCAACGCAAGACGTCCAGCGCCGAGGACATGGCCAGGAAGAACTCCGGAGGTATGTGTGGTAATGGCAGATCTGTGTTGAGTATCTTGGCGATTTCATTTCGCCCACTTGTCTTCGCCTCCTTCTTGAGTGGTAGCTTCCCTGCGAATCCAAGCATTAATCAGGCAGGCTCCGGCCTAATGGAATCCGCTCACCGACCTTTGGAACTCACCGGGGTGTTCTCTTTGCAGGGTCTGGAATGCTGGGCGGCTGGTGGTTCGGCGCCTCGCCCTCGTCGCCGGACAGCAACTTCCTGCGAGTGGCCAACGCCTTCCCCAACCGGCGCCTCTCGGACAACACCCTGATGACGCCGAAGATTCGCATCGCCCCCTCCTGCGCCTCCTCGCCCGGAGGCACACCGGGCGGCGGCCTCCCCATCCGCCGGCACTCCAGCATCGGCCCCCAGGAGCGCCGCGGGTCCACCATCAACCTGTCGCCGCCAACTGTAAGTCGTGTCGCTCCGACCGCTTCCTCGTTTTGTACCTCGCAAACTTTATCATTTCGTCCTGTTTTGTCTCGACCTTTGCCCTGGTTTTGCCTGAGTTTCCTCCTCCGGGCCGAGCTTCGACCGAAGCCGGCCCGGACGGAGTCTTGAGTTGTTCTTCTTATTGTTTCGTTTGTCTGAAGCGGGAGTCGCCATTTTAACAGCTTACTAAATGTCTCTCGCCATCTCTAACACTCTCACACATGTTTCGCATAGGCGTACGGTTTCAGCTCCCGAGGGGGCTCAGGATCGAGTCTCTCTGTGCCTTCGTCTTCTGCCTATGTTGTAAGTCTTGAGAAGTCTTGAACACTGATTTACTGCTCACCTGTGCACCTGTGCGCGTGCAAATGCTAATGCTCGGGTCCGCCTTGTCTCAGTCGCCGCTTGCCGCACGCTCTCACCAATACTTAAGATCCACACAGATACTACAATAGCTCTAAGCATACGCTGTTTCCGTGTCGTGTTGTGAATGCATCGTGGATCGTTTTGATCGTGGCCCACTCCGGGGGTGGGGCGACGCTGGAGCTGTGTGTAGAAGTTGTCCTCGTTTTTGATGTTTTCAATTTCAGTATTCAGTATTTGATACCGTATCGCATGCTCGTGTTCGGGGTTGATGTATTGTTGGGAGTCCCGACGTGGCCTGGTACAGGTCTTGGAGCGCCAGTGTCGTGGAGGGAAACGCCGCTCAGCTGGAAGCCCACGGTCCATGAGACTCCACGGAGCAGTCACAGAGAGAGCAACAGAGCCAATTAGATGAAGGGTCTCTTCCAGATTCTATTACGAAGAGCCATCTCCAGAGAGTGCTGGAGGACCACGTGAACGCATCCTGGCCATGGTCCCTTCGCTGTGAAGAAGGTCGCCCTGGTCTCTGCCCAGGAACCTTTCATTTTACCTCGTGCTTGACAGTTTCTCTAAATGTTTGTCCTCGTTCACACTTGTCATGTTCATTTCCTGTTCCTGTAAACTCACACACACACACATACCTGAGTTCGATTTTGGTTCGTTTGTGTTTGTTTGTTCGGTTGGTTTTGTTTGGGTTTCGTTTGCTTTGGTTTGGTTTATGAAATTCATGAAGCTGAATGTTGTGAGTCTGTGACTTTGGAGTTTTTGTAAATCTCTGTATTCTGTTCTTGATTTCCTCAAATATCGCAGCTTGCACGGAGCATGATCGTGAGTACACGTTTTCGCTTTGCCACTTGCGACTGAACTCTCTCCGCACACGACCACCCCACAAAACCCAACCCACCCACACACTCATGAACCACTCACGCCCACCACCTCAGTCCACACCACAAAAACACCTGTATGAGTATGATTTCACGTCATGTTAATGTAAGGATGTATCTATGGATGTAAGGATGGACTGCCTTTTGAGTTAAATTTTGAGTTCGAACGCGAGCTGGGAGATCGGCGCGCTCCAGCTCGGATCCTTGGTGTGTGTCGCTGTTTCGTTGGTGGCGGACACTCCGTCGAGTGTTGGCCGCAGATCGGCCTCAGTGTTCCCACCATCAGGCCCTGAGCCGCACATCACCTCGCCCCAAATACCCAGCTGAGTTCGGAACAACTTTCGTGAGTCGCCTGCACGCAAATTGTTCCGAGCCTTGCACTAGCACAAGCACAACACCACCGAGACACTCGCACCCCTCGCAAGCTACTGCCTAATCTTTCAAAGAAATCTTCGTTGCTATCTTCCCAAAAACAGGGTGGCTCCATGCCCAACACCTCCAGCAGCGTGCCCTTCTTGCTGTCCTCGAGCATGCAGTCCATTCGCTCGCGCCGCACCTCGACCGTCCTGTCCTCGGGCCCGCTGGGCTCCGGCTCGGGCATCCTGCAGCAGCTCGGCTCCGGAATGGTAAGACAACTGACCTCAGTGTCGGGCACTGCTAGCCCCGTTCAGCATTTAGCAATCAATGGAACTCGAAATTACGTCCGCAAGTGTCCGTCACTCAATATCACATTCAGCAATTGAACGCGGCCCGCCGCCCGGGTTCCGATCGCAGCAGCCCCTTGCCGAAGGGCTCCGGGCTAGAGGATCGCAAGCGTACTTTGAGCACTAATACAAAAACTAACGATAATACTAAAGATAAAGATAATGCTAATGCTAAAGATAAAGTCTGATTCCAACAGAGACACGTGTTATGATGTTAATGTTAGTAACATTACCGTTAATGTAAAATTATGGTTGTAAAAATCGAAATTATCAAAATTCCATACATATAAAGTTTTTGGAAGCAATATAGAAGGGCAGAGGGTAATATTTTTTAATATATAGACATTAATTTAAATGTGACCACAACATATCCGTGTACTTAGTGTTTAGTGTAAGTAAAAGTAACGATTTGTTAGACTAATTGTTGATGATGATTTTTAAGTTAACAAGACATCAAGTAGCTTTAGTGCAGTGTTCACTCTTAGATTTAACCCTTCCTACCCGAGTATTTTCGTAGAACAAGCGAACTACGTTTGAAGCCCTTCCGTACTTCTTGATTTCCACTTTATCCGATTCGATTTCGTTTGTAGGTATAATTTTCAGCTTTTTGCAGAAACCTTTGTGCCAACGACAACCCCAACCCCAACCACCTCCCCTCCCGCCGTTGCATGTGAGACTCACACACCCGCACTTAACTGCCGTCCCAGTGTTTTTTATTTGCTCTCATTTGCTTCTCTTCACCTCTGCATGCCCCGCCATCCGAAATCCCCGCACCACTGGTCGTCGTCGTTAGTTCCACGTCCCACGTCTGCCACCGAGGTGGCGTCCAAGTGCAAATGAATCCTCTCTCGCAGATGATGCTGTCGCTTCGTCGTCCATGCTCTTTTCATGCTTCCCTGACGAAACCCATCCCCGTTCAGTGACCTGTCAGCTATGCCAGGACACCGGTCAGTGATTCCAACTGATGCATCGACTCATCGCTGTGGTTTCGGGGCATTCGTGGCAGTCCCTGGACCCTCCTCCATCCCCGTGTCCCGTGCATGCCTACAGTAGCTTGTTTATTTTCGTTTACCGATTTATACTGTCTGCCCATCTGACATTGCATTTTCAACACACGATCTATTGTTAGTCGGTGGAGAGCGTAAGCCCGAAGAGAGGGAAACGTCCACTCACCGCGGCACTGCGGAGCGTGACGAGCTCTCGCAGTGCGCGGCGTTGCCACATTGGTGCATTGCAGCAATGTCGCAAGTGCGAGTGGCCTCTCTGTGCTTTACATATATGAAAATAATAATAACGAGGAATTGATTGACTGACACTCTGAGGTACAACTTTGTATAAGATTTTTGCATTTGCCTGCTAGCCGTGTACGTGTGTAACTGTACCTACCTGCATCTGTGAGCCTGCGTCAGTAGCCAGGAGGGGGCGGCCGTAGCTTGGCCACGCCCCTCTGAATGTCTGTCCAGTAGCTGTGTGCCTGCGTAGCGTAGCGAGGACTTCCTCCGAATATCCGATGTCACCTCTGTAGGTCTCGTTTTGCACAGCCTCAGTTCCGGTCGTTGGCCCCCAGTCGACGATCGGGTAAGCGCGGTCGATGTCCCTGTGCCTTAAGTGCCTTAACACCGTTATTGATCGAGCTGCACCGTGCTTTTGTTGGCTTTTCTTTCGTTATCTTTTGTTCTCACCTGCATTCGTCTCTGTGTGTCGCTATATGTGTATGTGTTTGCGTAGTCACTCGCCCTCATCTCGTTCTCAAAGTTCTCAAAAAGCTGAAAATTTCCCCGAAAACACTCCGCGACGAAGAACTTTGCCTCCCCGGAAGAGCGGAGCCCATCGTAACGTACGAACTTCCTGCGGTGTGAAGTCGAGAAGGCTTCCCGGAACCAGCCCGAGCCTGCACCCTTCATCTTGGTAGTAGTTGTGTGATTTGTTAATAGAGCAGAAACCAGAATCCATTGCTCCTGCACACATACATGATGCACTCACGCCGTCCAGCCTTCCCAACGAGCCGTAGTCTGAGGCGCCCGAAAGCCGAGCGCACCCGCAGGACCGACCGACGGATCGAAGTCCACTCGATCTCCTCCGCAGTCTTGCATGTTAGTGTGTGTACCTTGTGTATTCCAGACAATCTATATGTTTATCACGAATTCATGCGGAGGCTCCTCCTCTCCTCGAGGAAGGTTCTTCAGGTTGTTGCGCCATTTCGATGGGCGTTCGCGGATTCGACATGGATCGAGTTTGATCTGCGAAGGCTGTGTAGGTCTCCGTTTGCCATCGACCGCCTCACGCTAAGTTTCACCAAACATCCGGGTGGATCAGTCGACGTGAAGGAACTTTCTGTATTTGTGGTTCTGTGTATCTGTATCCAGTGGCGTAGATCCGTCAGTAGTTAGTGAATCTTATTCCTTTTGTTCCATCACATACATCCACATTCTATCAACAGAATGCCATTTGTACCTCGAACCTTAACTCCCGACCCCACGAAGTCGAGTTTCGTTGGAGCCGACGTAGATGTGTAATTGTTGTTTAGTACGATGTAGTAGTTGGTTTCACTCCTCAACATATGTACCTTCAACTAGTATGCCATTTGTAATTTGTGTTTCTGCTTATAAATCTTACAGTACCAGCTATTCTCCGGTCGAAATTAAAAACCGATAGTTTTAATGTTGTAGCCAAGTGTAGACGTTGGGAGAGAATTGAAAGAACGGCCCTCAAACAGTCTGATCTCGGCGAGCGGCGGCCAGTGCAGCGAAAAACCTTCGGGAAGCGCAGTAGAAATTGGAAATTGGCACTTGGTTCAGTTGGTCTCGTTGAAGCGCACACGACATGTTCGTCGTTCACCCAGAATGGCCGCCATCCTCCGAGGAAGGACCCGACGCGCTCCAGGCACCGACCCGGCAGCCGCACCTGCTGCGCCGTAAGTAGAATCCGGCCATTCTGTAATACAAATGGACCAATGTGCGTGTGTGTTTCAACGAGCAACGCAACCAGTATACTAACATAAACATAAACTCCTACACGTCCGCGCATATCGGTGCCAAACTATACTACCCAATATTGGCCAACACCTATATCTTAGTCAGTAGTGCAACCATTGCAATCATTTTAAAGCATCCTTCTGCGAAACCAACTTTACGTGTAATGATGTGATCTTGTGCCGCGGTGTGATCACGCCACTTTCTGAATGTCGACTAATATATCTGTGTGGAATCGATGTCTGGTCTATACATATTGTACCATAAATAGTGTGCAGTATACTCACTCTGTTGGATTCGGCTATACTATTGATTAGATTAGCACTAAAGCAAACTAGATTTAGAGAACGATGTCTCCCAATGTAGCCACTTCCGACCCAGTCCCTTCCCGCCCCATATCAAGCAAGATACACTCCAAGTAAATGCACAGAAGATTCCAACTCCCACCACCTTAACAGGGGGGAATCCCGGTCTGAGCGAACGGAAGCATACCCGAAGATGGATAACAGAAGCGGTTCAAAACATCGCCGATTCGTTGGACAGAGTTCGCCAGATTCAGAGAAGCGATTCAAACATAAGCATTCAAGTGCAAGTGTCATATCTATTTTACTGTAACTTAGACCATATCATAGAATAGGTCCTTTCAAGGCCTAGAGTACGAGTAGAAGCCAAGCAAATCTAGGAATGTATCGGTGTATTTATGTATGTTTATGATATTTTGAGTGTGTGTAGAACAATGTTAACATTATGCAAATACCGCAATCGCGTTCCCAAGTATTTGTCGAGGTGCTACTACTGAGATGAAGGTTGCATCAGATCCCTGGGTGGGCTAAGTCGGTGGCATTGGACGCCACATCCACATCAACTCGGCATAGCTTTAGACGAATGGCATCTGCGACTTCATGCTGGACACGAGACTCTTGGTAACACATTTGTCTAACACCATCCTCTTTGAATCGATGCAAACTATTACGACATTGAAATCGGGGAGCTGCGCCTTCCGATATACCAACCTCCAGCAGGTTGTTGGATTCGAGAAGCAATCAGTGGAACAAC
Organism: Coelopa frigida; assembly: GCA_017309665.1. NCBI lineage: Eukaryota > Metazoa > Arthropoda > Insecta > Diptera > Coelopidae > Coelopa > Coelopa frigida. Next base: position 14,195,219 of record CM029563.1, read on the forward strand.
TATTATTAAGGGAGTTTATAACAAACCATCTAAACTAAATCAGTCTAACTAAACGGGATGTGGGCGGTTCGGTGAAACTGCCACGTTCTTAGTTCCAGGCAATGCGACCACTTGAAGGATTCTCTTGGAAATGCTAAATGTCAATTTTAAACTTAAACAAATAGACGAGAATAGAGTAGACAACAAGGATGTTTTATGTGGATAAATGTATGTAATTTCCTCTTGAAATTTATCATGAATTTTACTAACCTGTTAAGAGTACTAAATTTTACGACAATGTTCGATATATATTAAATCTCTTTTGAACTAATCGACAATCAAAATTCTTATGCTAATACCTATTGATAGTATAAATTGTGCAGAAATAATATATACATACATATATATTTTATAGAGAATGGCTTTTGAAATTTGAAATGTTCTTTTTCGAAAAACAATGACAAAACTTGTCCTGAATAACAAAACATATGGATTTCGAAGGAAAACTTAACATTCCGAATGATAATCCTATTGACAATCTCTTCCCACAGCTGTACTTATTTATGAAATTTCCTTTAACATACGATAAATCTTAGTACTGATATTCAAAGTAACGTTTGAGTTGAAAACTACGCATAAACTATTAATAAGATTCTACAGCAACTACTACACATAGGCATATCAGTAAATCTTTAAGCGTAAAATCACCTGTATTGCAAATCAACTTTGACTAGCAATGCACGATGAAGAAATAGGATATGATTAAAGGGCTCAAATTGGACTGAAATATTTAATCAATTAAATATTTAAATTTATTACATGATTTTAGTGTTCTACAACTTTAAAGATCTTTTTTTTTTTTCAATGTAAACGTTGTTATGACGTGTGAATTTGTATATACATAAGTGCTTACATATACATTTCTGATTTTCATTGTTTAAATTCTCGCTAACGATCGTGGATTAGTCTTGTGATGAATGTGGTTTTCAGTGTATCGTTTATGTTGTACCTGTTTAAGGAACTATTCATGTCTTCGGGTAACACTTTAAATCAATTAATATACAAATTTTGTACTTGGCGAACATGGATTTATTTGTTTCTGATCAAACTTATATATAAACATTATGCTGTCAATCCATTGGAGCAAACCACTCGTATTCCAACCAAATCAATGCAACTGATAGATAATTTATAACAATTGCAAATGCACATTTTACAAGAATATTATGAATGAGAACTAAAGGCAAACAAAATACTTATGAATGTTAAACTTTTTGAAACTCTATTTATATACGAATCAAATATTTATATTGACTTTATAATATATATATATATATAATGTTGAAAATTGGTATTAAATGTCATCAGATCAATAAATATATATTAGTGTAATAAATGTCAAAAACTAAAGCATTTCATTTCATATGTAGTCATCATCAGGTTTTAGTATCCTTGTTATAGCGGCAATGACATGTTCTCTTATACATATCTAAGTATATAACGTAAGTCTTAATGCGAATGTGTATCACTGAAACTTATTTCGGTCCTCAGTTAGAAATATTTCTTTATCTCATGAATTTGACCATTTTAAATGTTGAGTTCTCATATAAGTTTGCCAATATCTTCATCGATATCAAAAGGATCCAAACTGATTCGTGCGTTTTCTTCAGAAGTAAAGGTTTTAGTATCAATAATTTTCTCCAACATTTGTTTCATATGCCTGGTTTCTGTATCTGCTAGATCTGTGTTAGCCTCGTTGATAAGACTCTACAAGACAAGACAATATAGTTTTGTATACTATGATTTTATTCTATATACCTCGAACTCATCACTTAGGAAGTTCGCGCTCTCCTTATCGAGTTCGGCTTGTGGTAATCCCATTAAAGCATTTCCAATAAATTTGTAGATTGATCTGTAATTAGGCGAGGAGATTAGAAAAAAATTACTTGCAAAAATTAAGTGCCTCTCACTTTAAATCGACCCCATCTAAGTCTTTGGCGCTTGGGTGCTTCTCGTTGTCGGCAATAGACTTCATGATGAGGGCAGCCTCAAATTTGCAAGGTGCATGCAATCCCACCTTCTGCAGAAGCGCCAACCAATCACTGATATTTTCGAAACTGAGCGACTCGGACTCCTCACGCACGTGACTCTGAGCCAATTTAGCTTGGGTGTTGAAATATGCTGCAAACAACATACAATTAGTTAATTCATAGCTCTGGTTGAATTTAGTAGCATATACCCAAAGCAGTATCAGCGTCCGCACCGTTGCCTATCACTTCGGCGCAACTCCAGGCACTGCAGCCGTTGGTCATTAAATGCTTGAGAATTTTTTTCTTTTTATAGGAATTGAGGACATGTTCATTAGAGCTTTTTGGTTTAACAGTACTGCTCTTGGTACTGCAGGACTCGTCCTTTTGGGAAATATTTTCTTCTGTAGAACCTCGGATGGACTGAACGCATTCCTGGAGCTCGGCTTTGGTTTCCTCAGCTGAATCACTCTCGTCATCGGTCATATTTTCCTGTTCCTGTTTCCGATTCACACAATTTACAATATATTAATATTATATTATATATTTGATATTAATTTGTTTATAATTTATTAAAATTAATTACATTTCAAATTTAAAGGTTGAAAAAGCGGAAGGTTAAAATGTAAACAAAGCAACAAACAACGAAACCAGGGTTGCCGAATGCAAAACACTACTTTCACTCCACTTTTCAGACAACACTTCACTTTAGTGAGGGCAGACGCAAAATGTATATTAGAAATGTATAAAGAATATAAATGAAATTAGGTTGTGAAAACGTTTATGTTTTTGCTCAACAAAGATGTTGTTGGGATGGTTATGTGTTCTTGGAACTAAAGTTTATCAAATTTTATCACTCCACAACACTTGACTTTTTGTCACTTTTGCATTTCGCTCAAAACTTTCGGCGCGACATCCCTGCTGTAAACAAATAGTTGTCAACAAACAAACAGCTGTTGCTGAACTTATTATTACCAAAGCGACATCTGCTTGTGATTTGGAGAACCATTCAACAGGGCTGAAATGCCGCAATACACCTGAACTGTACCTCAACCTTTTTCACACGGTTCTCTTGCACGCAATTCTTGATTTTGAAAACGTCTCCCTAATTTCTAGTTTTATTTTGGATATGTATTGAAATTTAAAATTCTGTGAAAATGCGTATCAAATGTGTTCGACTTGTAGTTCGAAGAAAGGCCCCAATTCGCCGATTGCACTTGGATCTTTGTAAAACAGCATTTTTGCAAGAATCTTGGCAAAAACCCTTCAAGGGATGTGCGCCAGTCATTTAATCAAAGGCCTCAGGCTTCCGAAAGTATAAGAACTGATACTCTATTTCTTGGATTACTATTGCAGCTTTTTGTCTGACCCCCTAGGTTTCCACATTTTGGCGTAGAACAAAGTTCTAGATCAAGTTTGGTTCCGGAACTTTGCTTTCATACTGATTTTGTCGAGCATCTTTAAGTGGGGACTCAACTCAACCGATGATAATAACAAGCTGCAGGGGTTGTGATTCCCAAAGCTTGCAATACATGTTTATAGAAGGCTTGTTTGCTCACACGGCCTGCCACCGACCCGGGCCGAGGCCGCAGTGGGATTGCACTTCTCAGTTGGAATCTTTACCGCAAGCGAGTTGGACGAGTTTCGAGAAAAGTTCGTAGCGGAATCTGCGGGAACCACGTTAGCGAACGAGACAACACCATGTACGACACGGAAAGCGCCAACCACCCCTTCACCTCGTCGGCGAACAATGCGCTCTGGAGCCTGCAGGGGAGGAACGCGTCCAACTCTGCGAATCCCGTGGCCGCGTCCCCGGCGTCTCTTCCGCAGAACATCTTCACCAACCCGGCGATCCAGCCGTCGAGCGTCATCAACTTGTCCAACTCCTCGGACGTGGTCATCGGCCCCATGACCCAGTACCAGGGCCCGGTCACAATCTACCAGTACATGGACGCCACCGTCGAGGCGCGATCGATGCAGGCGAATGGAGGTAATGGGCACGTGATGTGCAGTTCTAAGAACCCACCGAAGCTTTTCCTGGTGAAAAGCTTTCCAGCCGACCCACCGGGCGTAGTCCGTCCGAATGCCTCCCTTTATACTAGACACGGTTAGTCATCTGATCGCGGGGTTCAAAGTGGAAATCAACTCATCAACATGAGTTCGCAATGCAAATCGAAGAAATTCCGCTTCTTGTTTGTGCGATCATCACTATCCGAAACCAAGCAGACCAACTGGACATCGCAAGGCTTTTTTAATGGATTTATGAAGTTGAACTTGGGGGACTTGCTGCATCGAGTCGATTCAGTGTACAATTTCCACCACCCGGCCGTCAGTTTATCAGTCGCCGCACGTAGGACCTTGGGTCGGTGGTGGGTGCGCGCGGAGGAGACACTTGTGGCCAGAAATTCACCGGGCTGGGCTCAGCTCGCGGCTACATACTGCGAATACTTAGGTGCATGTGTGGACAACTCTTCGAAGCTCGCATAAACGGAATACAGTGAGCCGAACCCATACGCGGGCGATCGTCAACACAGGCGCGTGAACAAGTAAACACGCTCATCCACGGCGAGGGCCGGGGCGGGGGCGTCGGTGTCCATCGCCTCGGACTCGGAGACTCGGTGCGATCGCCAAACACAGTCCAGCGTCTACAGGGCTGTTGCTTCCCCGGCCGTCGTTTGAAGTGATTTGTCGACGTCGGTGTGCACGGCGATCGCACACAGTGGCCGCATCCGTGTCGGAGCGTAATCGCGACGACTGCGCGACTTTAGTAACGTTTCGGTTGGGGTCGGCTCTGGCACGATCGAAGGGAGGCACGCGGCGACTTCGCAATCCGAACACCGTCCATCGCTCATTCCTAAGCGAAGCGAAGACCCGGACACACGAGTCGGCGGTTTATGGAGCCCCGGGTTGGCGCAATAAACGGGAGCTGCGAAATAAAACGTCGCTAATTGGTGTTGATTAGGCGTCTCCTTATCAGGGCGCAGCGCGCGGTTAGTCATACGCCGTCTGGCGGGAGGTTGTTGTGGGAAAGCCAGCGACAGATGATGCTACCTCCACCCACGCCCGCGACTGAGGCCTAATTGAACGAACTCAAGCAGCGGCCACGCGAGTGACCGTCATCGTGAACTCCTCCATTCATTCGCCCAATCGCTTCGATGCTCGCGCGAACTTGCATTCAATCATGAAGCTCTTGCTGAAAGTGAACTCGGAAAGAACGCGCAAACGTCATCGCTGGAATTTCGGCGATACGCCGAAGTCGGTGCCGACCACGTCCAGCCCGCTGCCATCCTATCAAAGTGTGTAGTTGTCGGAATTTTCCGGAAAGCAGGTTGCTCCGCAGGTGTCTGCGGAGCAGTGAATGAATGAAGAATGTTCACTCGGGAAACATTCTGGCCAAGTGGGGGTGCCTGCCCCGGCTGGGACTTCCCGGTGGGGGAGTCGTGGCGGTGCTACCTTGGTTACTCGGCTTTCGACTAAGGAAGTGTTCTCCCTTTTCAGGAATAACTCAGTCCAAGACTGCCACCTCCACCTCCATCTCGCAGCGACTAACGTCCACCTCGAAGCTGTTCCTGGTGCTCATACTCTTCATCGTCATCGCCTGTGGCGTGGCCCTCTTCATAGAGCTCCGGAAGGACGGCGCGCACCCGGCCAGCGGTCCCATTCTCTTCGGGAAGAACTACGAGACGGGAACATGTGAGTGAAGCTCAGTTATTAGAAAACAGCGAGCCTTGCAGAGGCCCGCACGAGTTAGGAGTCGATGCCACATCCGACGACTTGCGATCTTCATTTAAAGTATCTTAGTTCCGAATCTAGGAAACGGACATCTGGTCGTAGACCGGGAGCAATGGGGAGCTTCGGAATTGGCGAAGCAGCTCACGGTGCCCCTCCCGCACCCCATCCCCTACGTCTTGATCACCCACATAGGCGTTCAGTCGAGGCCCTGCATCAACATCTACAAGTGCTCCATCAAAATGCGGACCATCCAAGACTCGGCCATTGCGGAGAAAAATTTGCCAGACATCCAGTCGAACTTTTACGTAAGCCCACGTACATGCATATATACTACACTATATATGCCCCCATATACTCATTTTTCGCGATTTGAATTTTAACTCGAGCCGCCTCCGCTTTGGCAGGTCGCCGACGATGGAAACATCTACGTGGGTCGCGGCTGGGACTTTGCGAATACTTACGCAAACCACTCCTTGGCGGTCACGTTTCTGGGCGACTACGGCCGCTACGTGCCGACAGACAAGCAGTTGGAGGCGACTCAGTACCTGCTCGCACACGGCCTCACGAGGAAACACCTCCAGCTGGACTACAAGTTGGTGTCCCAGAACCAGGTAAATGCGCCAGGAGGCTTCTAGCTCTCGGGCTACCTCTATTTCAAACCATGTCCACTTTCCTCCTCAGACAAAGACGACCAAGAGCCCTGGGGCCAACGTGTACCGAGAGATCAAGACGTGGCCGCACTTCTATCCTTGCGGCATGGATGGGAATCCGCGCTGCGGGATCGAGCTGGGCATGCCCGACGTTTGGGGGGCGAACATGTGATCGACGAAGCTCCTACCCACGCCCACATTGTATAAACTTACGATACATATCCTCATACATATCCCTCCACATGCATATGACTACCACATACCTATTTAATTTATCTGATTGTAGCCATATTACCGAGAGTCAAATAAAAGTGAAAATTGTAATTCGACTTTGTCCTACTTTCAGATGGATGTGGATGGTGCCTCCATGTCCAAACGCGGTATAAGTCTATTCTTTCAGGTGTTCTCTTTCTCCACATCTTGTGACCTTCGCTCAGGAGATGTTTAACTGTCTGTCCGTCTAAGGAGGTAGCAGTGAAGTACGTTGAGCCTTTCACAACCTCAACGTAGACAAATGTCTGAAGTGCGCATATCCAGTTCCCGAGCCCCCATTAGAGGAACAGATTATTTCCACTAGGCCGCGCTCTGGTTTCAGCTCTTTTCGCGTATCTTTTCAGCTCTCTCCAACTTTAAGTCTGGGTTCGCACAGAGTGAGTGCAGTCGGAGCTTTGAGCTCAACACACTTGCACGGGGCTAAAGCTCGGATTTTCCCAAAGAAATCGAAACGAGTTTCCGATCACGCAAAATTATACGACATGTGGAAAAGTGAGTGGTTATTGAGCAGCGGAGGTTCGGCGAAAAGATAAATTTCCAATTTATTGCTCGATGACGTTCTTGCGAATCTCAGACACGGGAATCGAATTGTTTTCGGAAAGAGCTGGGCGATTCCAAGTAAGCGAACTACTCAATCGTTGCAACTCAGCGGACAGACGCAGTCGCGGCTGATAATTAGGAAATGATTATTGCCTCATTGGCGCAGTAATTGCGTTGTGGAAATAGAGATGAGTGCGAGCACGTCCGATCGCAGCGCTCTCCGAGCTCGGTGCTGCTCGCGAGAATCGACAACAGCCATCGGGCCTGGTGCAGTTCCTCCCGATGAGAGATCGCTTCAGTCCTGCACCCAAGATCGACCGAACCCGAGAAGCACAAAACATGTTCATGCACACGCCACATAAGATAAGGCGAACAGCAACCACTTCTGTATGCTTCCCATCGCTCCGTTCTAGGTCTGACAAAGTGACCTATGGCAACAACGGCAGAGTTTTGGGGTCTGATCTGGCCTGGAAGCCACTGGGAGACACCGCCATCAGGTGCATCCGTTTACACTCGGCCCTCGGGTCGAAATGAGGGCTTGAGGAGTGGATTTTTCGATGGTGCTTTAGAAAAACTCATTGTTCACAGCACTCCGGTGAAACCACCAGCCAAGGCTTCTCCAGGAGAGCGCACCAGGATAAACACAGGTGCCCACGGACGATTTAGTTCTGTTGTCTACGACAGAGACAAATGTTTGTCAATCGAAAAACCCACTCAGGTGAATCTAGTCGCCACACGAAGAGGAAAAACAGGTTGGAGCAGTGAGCTTTACGTTCGCTGTTCTCGATCGCCACATCGGCGGTGGAAACTTTCTACGGAATATGGAACATTCGCTGTAACGACGGCGATCACGGGCAGCCACTGGACCCTCCGGCAGAGCGGGACGCAGGCAGGGCTCGCTGGAAGAGGCGGCGAACAGACGGACGGATATGTTCTAGGCTCCGTAGATCAGGGCTCGCAAACACTCAGCTCGACGCGACTCAGGGCCAGGCACTTGTTATTGTCGTCGCCGTGCATGTACGAGGCCCATGTAGCGATGGGCGTGTGTCGTGGAACGGAGCGAGCGGATCACACGCACACTGCGACAGTGTTTGTGAAACCGCTGAGCGAGCGAGCGAGCGAGCGAGCGAAGCAGCCGGGCAGCCTGCTTGCGAGGGCTCCGCGACTCAGTTGATCGCAAACACTCGTACGTGTCGCTGATACCCGGGTGAGAATCGGTGAACGATCGCGCACTGGTCTCGATATCGCTGGAGTCGCTGGACGATTGTGGTGGGGTTGTGTTCGAGAAAAGCTCAGACGAAGCGAGACAGACAACGAGACAGACAGACAACAAGCACACAGCGAAGAGGAGACGACGCGCGCGAACCCGCCGGGAGATCGAGAGCTTTCGGATCTCCGGTGAAGTGAAGCTCTCCGGAGCAAAGCTCGAAGCCAGAAACATAGGTCCACAAGCGAGGCGTAAGCCATCGTTCCAATCTCCCGTTCTGTGGGAAGACGAACTCTGTGGGCAGTGGGGGGACCCGAGGAACCCTTGGGACGGACGAAGGCACGGAGGGCTGCATTCTAATTATATAACCGAATTGGACTGGGTCCGAATTGGATTTCGGTGCTCGGAAACAAGTAAACAAAGACCCAGCCACAGCGCAAATTATGGACATTCCATTGTTTACGTTATAAAAGTTGTTTTTGTTTTGTAATTATTTATTCCGTGTGTGTTGACGTATTGACGAACATTTCGCCAGCTGTGAGCATGTGTGCTGCGCGCGTGTGTGCGTGGACTTCGCCAGAGTGGGCGCTCTCCCAGTCGTCGTTGTGCTCTCTCCGTCTGCTGATTCTTCTTCCGGGGTTCGGAGATCACAAGTCGTTTGTGTCCGGCGGGCAGGGCGAAGGGCTGCAACTTGCAGGGGCCTTGAGTTTGTTCCGCTGCGTCGTCGCCCCGAGTGAATGCAAATAGCTCTCTCCTTCCCTCCGACTCGCCCCCCTCCTCGCCCAGCGTTATCAATTCCCGGAATTCGCCAGAAGAAAACGCACACAACGCCCGAAGGTTGCGTGTGTGGGTGGGTTCAGCGCTCATATCCGCAGATCCATGGTGTTCTCGACCCTGCCCACACAGTGGTCCAGGGAAGGACTGAACGGAATGACCTTGGGTTGGAGCTTCTAGTCGATGTGACATCAACGACCATTTCCCCTGCTTTTGAGCCTCATATTGATTGCTTTCGTTTTCTGTCGCTTCCCAGGATGCTATATAAAACATTGAGATTGATACAATGACTCCCTGAGAGGTTCATGTCCAGCACACACTCGATTGGCCCAGCATCCAGCAAGTGCTCAGCTATGAAGACGACAGACAACGAGAAAAAACCCTCTGTGAACTACTCGTCCACCAGTACCTCATCAACCGACTCCGGCGTCATAATCATTGACAACACGACCACGATTAACGGCAAGCCCGTGAACGCGAGGACTTCGTCGGTCGGCGGCGGCAACAAGGAGCGAGGCGGCGCCAGGCAGCCGCCGGATGGCTTCGGGCGCACCGAGAGCAGGGACGGCCCGAACCCGCCGAAAATCAACATCCAGAACTACATCAACATTACCAAGGCCGACGGCAATGAACAGCCCGAGGGGCCGCCGGAGGCGCAGAGGTTCTATGGACAACAGAGCACAAAGACGAAGCCGATGGCGATGCCGAAAGCCCCGAAGGATTCCTCCCCAACACCGTCGCGGCACAGCCTGTCGATCTCGATAATATCGATCGACGAGAAAGCGGTGGACTCGAGTGTCGTGGACTCCGACTCAGATTTCGAGACCGATGTCGAAGGCGACGCGGAGGGCGAGCCCGAGTACATAGTCAAGAAAGTCGGGACGCAGACCACGTTGCCGCCCAACAGCCCGGAGATACCGAACTTAAACAAGGGCCTCACGGTCATCAGGGAGAAGGTCACCCCCGACGGCCACCTCGGAGGCCCGAACAGCCTCCTCAAGGGCGCGATCGGCGTGCCCGACGGAGGCCTGGCGCCCAGCACTCCGCAAATCGGCAGCATTGCGCTCACGAACTCCACGGACGTGACGTTCGGGGACAAGCACTTCTACGAAGGCCCGGTGACGATACAGCAGTTCCTGATAGACAGCCGGGACAAGTGGAAGCCCGACGACTTGGACGGCCAGGACAACCCATCTTTGCGCACGATGCTCCGCCGCAGAAGCCGCCCGCGAACGACCTCAGTGAGTACGCCTCCGATGGGGTTCTTTGCGATTTTTTACCAGTTAAAGCCAAATCATTCTGCTTCGCGACTCATTTCAGATGGTGCCCGCAAATGACCAACGATCCAGCGCACCAGCCGTACAAGTTCATGTTCAACCGCAAGGCCGTCGTCATCACTGGAGCCATCGTCGTGCTCACCGTCCTGATTGGAATACTCTTCATCACCATCTTCAAGTCGACAACACGCAAAAGTAAGCTTCTGGGGGATGGCGACGACTCCAGAAAGATATTCCAATCAATTCAACAATAGGTATTTAGAAATATTTGGTCCTCATAATTCGCGAAAGTCGCTTGAAAAAATTTGCTTGAGTTTGAGTCTGTTAACACCGGGTTAACATAGAGTAATCGACGAATTGGTAATTTTCGTCACAGTGCAAAGAATTAAGAAGAATCGCAAAAAAAAAAAAAATCGTCACACTCCCATTGGCCAGAAAGTTAAGTTGAATGGAATTCTTGTACGTCTCTGCCTTGAAGCCTCGATGTAGCTTCGATTGTGTGTTAAAACGCTGTCCATTTCAGACCCCGACGATGGAGCCCTGAAGTTGGTCTCGCGGGACGGGTGGAACGCAAGGCCACCCAAGTCTGAGCTGGACAAGCTGAAGCTCCCCGTCCACCGAGTGATCATCTCCACACGGCCTCAGACACTTGCCAGGATCACGTAACGCCTCCCATTCGTTCTGCGAATTCCCACCAATGACCCATTCCCTTCAACTATTACAGGACGTCTGCGCCTATCGGCTTCAGGTGATTCAGTCCTTCCACATGGACTTCCCTGAAGTGGGACGACATCGGATATAACTTCCTGATCGGCGCCGACGGGAGGGTGTACGAAGGCCGCGGCTGGGACAGACAGGGCGCCCACACCAAAGGCTACAACGTGGACAGTGTAGGCGTGTCGTTCATCGGCACCTTCACCGCAGTGAAGCCCACAGAGCCGCAACTGAATGCAGCCCAGCTGCTGATGGAGCAAGGCGTGCAGCTGGGCAAACTGGTGCCGGACTACAAACTGTATGGCGCCCGGCAACTGGGCAGCACCGAGAGCCCCGGAAGCGCCCTGTACAAAATAATCAAGACGTGGCCGCATTGGTCAGAGTTCATTTAGGGGAGAGAAGGTGTAGAATTAGACGAAATGTGTATGTGTAATGTATGTAGCAGCTAAGCCTAAATATTTATTGTAAATAGACGTGTCCGTATGTAAACAATTAAAGGGCGTTGATATTTTAAGAAACGACAGTCTTTCATTTCCTAGCTTTAACAAACATTTGCGTGAGGCTGCAGTTCAATTACATGCAGGTTGCTTCTATTTTGACCGCTTCTAACCATCTCGTTTCCCCACAGGAGCTGACAACATCGGCAGTGGGAAAATTTTAAGAATCGTTCCCCGGGACGCCTGGCTTGCGCAACCTGCCTCCTCCGACCCGGTGCCGTTGAACTTGCCGATTGATCGGGTGGTCGTCATCCCAACACAGACCGAGAACTGCTCCACCCAGGTAAGCGAGAACGTTCGCGGCCCGAGCCTCGAGTTCCCGTCCGAAATAACCGCCTTACCTTCCAGGCCGCCTGCACCTACCGGGTGCGCTTCATACAAACGTACAACATCGAGTCCATGCAATATGACGACATCATTTACAACTTCCTCATCGGCGGAGACGGAAACGTGTACGAGGGTCGAGGCTGGGACTCCGAGGGCGCCTCTCTGAAGGGCTACAACGACTTCTGCATAAGCTTCGCGTACATCGGCACTTTCAAGACCCAAAAGCCCAACTCGAAGCAATTGGACGTCACCAAGCTATTGCTCAAGGAAGGAGTTCGGCTGAAGAAGCTTTCGCCGGACTTCCAACTGGTGGGGGCCAATAAAATCGAGCCCACGTCAAGTTGGACGTCGGCCAATGCGCTGTACGACAGTTTCAAGGATTGGCCACATTGGCTGGCATAGTGAGAGTTTTGTAGAATAGAATTCGCCTATATTCGGTAGACCATGTCGAAGAAGACAATCAAGTGAAATGGTTTGTAAATCTCTAATTAGGGCTGTATTTGTAACTTCGTATCTGAATTATATTAGAATTCTCACTGTTTGTTTTTTGTAATATGAAAAGTCCCTTATAATCTGATTGTGATATTTTTAGTATTTTATAAGATTTAATAAAATTATGTACATGTAGAAATCTTGATCGCACGTGAACTATTGGCTAGTTTTTTGTTCTTCATGTTGACTTCGACCATCTCCAAGTTTTCTCCCATAATGAAAGCCCTGCTATTCAGTTTTCATTACCAAATAAGCAAATGACTGGCGCTATAGCTGCAGTCGAAGGGATGTGAAATTTAATAAACATTTGATTCCGTAAAAATTCAACAAGGATGTTACTGAAATGAAAAAAGTCGACTTAAGTCGTTTTGTTGAAACGAAAATAGTTCGTTTTGATATTTTTTGAATTTAGCTCTCAGTTTAAAAATAATATTTTGTATATCTTATGTCCACATTAGATTTTTTAATATACTTTGTTCACATAAACTAATCTTGGATTTGGAATTTTTCTAATATTCTAATATTTTCTAATTTTCTATATTTTCTAATTTTCTGATACTTATGTCTAATTAAGCTCAATTCATTTAAATACAAACTTAAGCTTTTAGTAGAAATTTTTGTATACTTTTGTACCAATAATTGATGTTACGCTATGTAATAATGTAATGTCCCTTACCTTGTATATATTTCCGTTAAAATCCCTTTAACCTAAGTCCCACACATTTAGCACGTAAGATGTGTTTTGTTTCTTTCCCACTCATTAGTCTGTAAGCAGTAGCTTTAACAGAAGTTTATTTTTAAAAAGAAATCAGAATAAATTTAATTAAAGAAATACAAAAGTTTTGTCACTGAAAATACAAATGATTTGTCGCGTTGAAATATAACCTGCTTTAATTTCCAAAAACAACACGACTTTCAGTACAGATAAATGAGCACAAAATATAGATTTTCGTATATTACAATTCTAGCTCGAGTATGATTTTGGATTTGTTTAGTGGATATTTTAGTTATCTTTTTTCAGTTATCTAAGGACTTATTCAACTCTACTTACGTTACATTAGAATTCAATATTCATCACATAGCGATTACTATAGAACTTACTCATTACATGCATTTATTTGACATATACGTACTTTAATTATCTGAATAATAACCCACCATTTACAAAGATATTTTGCTGGACCCGTTATTTACTATTCCCATTTTAATTTGTATTATTTATCATACATCATTCTTAATTTTTTATTAATTGCTATGTATTCTTAAATTTGCACCTTTTGATGTTACAAAATTGTCTGCAATTTAAGTTAAAAAGGGATTTTCGAATTTCAACGGTTTTTGAAATTGAATGCGTATATTCTAATTTTTGCGGTTAATATTCTGATATCACCTTTTAGGACTCTGATATTAATATAAAAATGGTGTAGTTCTATCTTAGAATCTAGCCATCAAAATTTCGTCAATTTTATAATGGTTTAAAATAACACTTTTGTTTTCAAAGTCTATGTTCGAGAAGTCCGTTGCGATAACTGATTTTTATTGAAGAGGATTGTGATACTTCTTCTGTTCAATTCAATTTTGTTATTGTACAGATCGATTCGATTTTTTCAATCACGAGCAGAGGCATTCTCATCGATCGGGAGTGGAAAAATGGCTCGTGAATCGTATGTTAGTTCATAAGCCGCAAAATATGACCGAATGCTTTTTAGTTTTCTAACTATCTTAAACGACCACAACAGCAGCTAGATTGGAGAAACGTGTCGGGCCCATGAATTTTAGCCTTTCAAGTGCATTGGAACTGCGATGTGTTGCACGAAATATAAAATTCCGAAATAGATCCTACACTGATATGAGAGAACAGTTATTAATAAGAGTTTTACATTTTGTGTGTTCTTCTCTGGAATAACATTTTTGATTATAATAGCAAAAGTTATATGAACGACCTCAATTTTATCAATAATATATGGT
>CM029563.1:14209775-14244834 GCA_017309665.1 Coelopa frigida
CGGAGTTTGTAGTTCCAGTTCCATGACTATGACGTCCCATAGATACGGTCTTGAGGATCATATTTTGGATGCTCCGAGTCAAATTAAGCGACAAGCAAATTTCTGCGATGCCGTTTTAAGCGCTTCAGAAAATATTATTGGAAGAAATTCACCGTAGAGATTCACGAATAGATCTGGAGCCAGAAGTGTGCTTGGTTCTCAGGGTCCATAGTCGTATTCCTGAACTGGATTTGGGTAGCAGATAGCATCGATTGCAATCCGGTATTTTTCAGCAGAATTCAATACAATTGATTAAATAAACTTTATATTCCATCATATATAAAATTAAGTGATATTTCGTTTTGCCCGGGGTTAACTGCTGGGCATTCGATCGCGATGAAACTTTGGTGAATTGTTGTGGGCACGGCCGCAATGGAAACCACGAAACATTGTCACATGACAAAACATTTATTAAAATATTTTGTTAAAATTAATATTATTTTCTGAAGTCAAACTTCTATGGGTGCGTTGTTTTCAAGGTCACGACACGAAATAAACAGAAGTGTTTCGGCATTAGACTATCTCTTTCTCACACATATTCTCTGAGTATAAAGAAAAATGTGAAGCAACGATCAAAGTTCTTCCATGTTTTACTTGCATCATATGCTTTGCATATGTGAGCTAGTGCAAATATTCAAGGATTGAAATATTATTCATAAATTATTTTCAGGATTTGTTTGATGGAAGGGGGAAGAGAAAGGAATAAACGGGCAAAAGAAATGAAGAAAGGAGCATTGAGAAGGATGATGGAAGGTATAAGAAGTGCGAAGGATAGAAGTATACGAAGTAGGAAGGGGCGGGATCCAGTGGATGACGTAGGCAAGAGAGAGATTAGAGAAAGATCAAAAGTTGGAGCGTCCAAGAGACCATCTGTTGGAAGATATCACAGAAGAAAGTATACGAAAGGAAGGAAGGGAAAGGATTCGAGTTAAGGAAAGGAGCCAGCCTCGTTCTAAACTTTCAAATATACAGTGGTTGTCCAGTATAACGAATGATATAATGTCCAGGGTTCGTTCGTTATATCGAAATACATATTTCTTTTCACAAATAAATGCTACTATGCTAAGTAGCATGTTAAACTTTATTCGTATTATATTAATTCATTTATATAACGTTGGCGACGTCGATGACAACGCACGTGCGAAGTCAAAGAAAATTTAACACGTGTTAATTCTAAAAATTTATTGTGCTTAATTGTGAATAAAAACAATATAGAAAGCCAAAATTATAAAAAACTTTAAAAAAAAAAACACTTTCTAGTGAGAATTGTAAAAAAAAAATAATAAAAAAACCAAAAACACTTAAAAATGGATGACGATGAGTGACGACGGTGATGAACGCCTCTTGACCTGGCAAAGTGTTCCCCGCAAACAATCGCATAAACGTCATGCGGAAAATTCACCAAAAGCCATAAGGAATAAAAAACCATTTGTGGCCGATAAACCAACAACATCCCGTAATGCAACGTCTGCAAATAAGTTTGCAGCCACCACTCAAAACCCATGAATTAATTCAATGCTATCGATGTCAACAATTTGGTCACACTAAATCCTATTGTAGTAAACCATATAGATGTGTTAAATGTGGACTTGATCACCCCACAGCTGAATGTAGGAAAGATATTAATTCACCACCGCGGTGTGTTCATTGTCTACAAAATCATACTGCGAATTATAAGGGAAGTAAAGTCTACCAAGAGATTCTCCAAAAGAAATCGTCTAATATGATAAACAACAAAAAATTGGAAAATCATCGTAATACTCAATTCTCTTCTGTCCAGCAAGAATACATTAACACAGACACTAGTGGTAATAAAGAAAATATCAACAATAACTTTAATAATATGTCTTTTGCGCAAGTGGTAAAAAATCAAAATAATAATGACATTATGAATAGGATTGAAGTAGCACTAAATAAGCAAATTGAATTAACCAATTCATTAATGAATATGATGTCAATACTTATTAATAAATTATGCAAATAGATCTTAGAATCGCAGCATGGAATGCCAATGGGCTTTCCCGTCATGCCCAAGAAATAGAAATGTTCTTGCATTTACATTTTATTGACATATTATTGATATCTGAATCTCATTTTACCTCTCGATCTCATTTAAAAATTAGAGGCTTTGATGTTATTTCTTCTAATCACCCAGATGATAAAGCGCATGCTGGTGCAGCTATAATAATAAAATCTACTTTAAAATTTGAAGTCATAGACGCTGTTTGTAAAACTGATCTTCAAGCTGCAGGAGTTAAAATCAAGTGTAACAATTTCGATATTTCAATTTTGCTATTTATTGCCCTCCAAGATATAACATAAGCTGTTCACAATATGAAGCATTCTTTAAAAATCTTGGTGCTAAATTAATAGTTGGTGGAGATTATAACTCAAAACATCTTTGGTGGGGTTCAAGACTAGCTAATCCTAAGGGAAAACTAGCGCACCGGGGTCGCTTCGCTCCCCCGGTTTGCCTGGTCCACCCAGGCAAAATCTGTTAACTTCGGCCAGGCCGAAATTTACATACCCTACACCCTGCATACAACGTTTATTAAAGGAAAAACAGTGAATTTCTATCAATAATTAGTGAAAATGCATCATTACACTTCAATGCTATTAACTCCATCGTGCGATTTTCACAACTGTGGCCTCCTTCAAAGAGAAATTATATATTTGAAGCTATATGATGATTTTTTGTGTGCCATAAAATCATAATGTGCATTTAGTAGCTTTTCCTATTTTAGATGTTCATTTCAATGCAGACAAAATCTGATTCAACAACAGACTTGGGAGGGTTGAAATTTCCAACAATATAAATTCCAGAAGTACTTGCTGCGCTACTATAAGCAACATAGCGTGACTGATTCCACTTTGAAGATGAACAGCCATTTGGAAATATGTAGCTCCCTGACTTTTGTGGATTGTGATCCCGTCAGCAGGGATTGTATTCTCTCAATCGTCACCTGCTCAATACGTTTATATTGAAAGGATATAATCAATTTTTTATGGGCGTCCATTGAGGTTCAGTTGGATGTGGTCTCTTTCTTCTTGCATTCACTCCCACCTTTCATCAGCTAATAACATCCATAAAGTAGTTGGATTTCTTATAGATCTACGATTTAGTATGGAAGGTGCTCGTGTCCTATAAGAGATATTTTCCATTTGATTCTTGGGAACTCTTAGTAGCAATATTTAATCTAATAACTGTCTATATGGTTTACCATATCCAACATTGAGCTGTAGCTTTTGAGCTGAGTTGTAGCTTGTGAATTTTTAGCATGTAAACTGGTATCGGTGGTACATGATCAGACGCAAAATTCATCTCTATATATACCATAGTTTATCATATATACCATATTCAACTTTTGCGTTATATGGGAGGGCGATGTTATCCATTTTTGACTTGTAAACTCGTATGAGTGGAACATGACCACACACAAAACTTTATCTCGATATATACCATAGTTCACCAGATATCCCATATAAACCTTTTGCTTTATATGGGAGGTGGGCGTGTCCGATGGGCGATGTTTTCCATTTTTGTCTTTTAAACTCGTATCAGTGGAACATGATCACACACGAAATTTCATCTCGATATATACCATAGTTCACCAGATATCCTATATAAACCTTTAGCTTTATATGGGAGGTGGGCGTGTCCGATGGGCGATGTTTTCCATTTTTGTATTTTAAACTCGTATCAGTGGAACATGATCACATACAAAATTTCATCTCGATATATACCATAGTTCACCAGATATCCCATATAAACCTTTTGCTTTATATGGGAGGTGGGCGTGTCCGTTGACCGATTACGCCCATTTTTACATACAAGTAGCTTATTAATATAGAAATACTAAATCCAAAATTTCAAGTCAGTATCTCTTACCGTTTCTTCACAAAATCTATTTCCACAGACAGACACACAGACACACAGACAGACAGACAGACGGACATAGCTAAATCGATTCAGGAGGTGACGCTGATCAAGAATATATATACTTTTCCATACCTACGACCTCTCCTTTAATGCGTTACAAACGGAAGGACAAAATGAATATACCCTTACCCACAGGGTGTAGGGTATAAAAACTATTCAAATGCATATCAAACAATCATTACTCTACATTATCGACTGGTAGGCCCACATACTGGCCCAGTGACCCTAGAAAAATACCTGATTTGCTTGACTTCTTTGTTTACCATGGGATCGCGAACCACCTCCTAGATATCATAGATAATGATGATTTAAGTTCAGACCATTCAGCCATCATCATGAATTTTAATACGACGTTGGACCACTTTAAACTGTAATTCCAACAAACTCTTTTCCTAAAAAACTGATATTAAATCCTTTCAATACTGGATAGATAAAAACATTAATCTTAATATAGCGTTAAAGTGTGGTAGCGAACTTGACAATGTAGTTGAAAACTTCACGAGTTTAATTCATGAAGCAGCCTTTTTATCAACACCAATCAATGAACCTATTCAAAATAATAACACTGTTATCATATCTAGTGAAATAAGAGAATTAATCAGAAATAAGAGGCGATTAAGAAGAATTTGGAAAATAAGCAGAAATCCGAGAGATAAAAGTAACCTTAATTTTGCATCAAATCAACTGAAACGACGACTTCATGAAATTAAAAATGATTCTCTAGGAAATTATTTGAAAAATCTGAACTGTTGCAATAACGATGAGTACAAACTTTGGAGAGCTACTAAATATTTAAAACGTCCTAGAAAACGTAACGTTCCAATAAAAGACGCTAGCGGAACTTGGTGCAGATCAAGCTTGTCTAAAGTTAAGGCTTTTGCTGAACACTTAGAACAAAGTTTTCAACCATTTGATATAAATAACACTACCACCGATATTGTGAACTTTTTAGACATTCCCTGTCAAATGGATTTGCCATTGAAACATATTTCCCCTAATGAAGTTCGTTCTGAAATAAAGATGTTGAATAACACCAAAACTCCTGGATTTGACAAGTTGGATGCCAAAGTACTTAAATCTTTACCTAATAAAGGTATTCTGTTACTAACGCTTATATATAATACTATATTAAGACTTTGTCAATTTCCAAGTCAGTGGAAGTGTGCTGAAATAATTATGATTCTCAAGCCTAACAAACAAGAGAACGTTGTCTCGTCCTATAGACCGATAAGTTTATTAGTAACATTCTCGAAAGTATTTGAAAGAATATTTTTAAGAAGAATGTTACCTATTCTTGAAAAACAGCATATTATACCTGAATATCAATTTGGATTTCGAAGTAATCACGGCACACCTGAACAATGCCATCGTATCGTAAATGTCATTATTGATTCTCTGGAAACCAAAAAATATTGCTCTGGTGTGTTTTTGGATGTTCAGCAAGCTTTTGATCGAGTCTGGCATAGTGGTCTATTATTTAAGCTAAAAAAACTCCTTCCTGCTCCAGTTTACTTAGTATTAAAATCATACTTAGAAAATCGTTGTTTTTATGTTAAAATCAATGATGAAACATCTGATATTAAGCAAATAAGAGCAGGTGTGCCACAAGGCAGTGTCTTAGGACCGGTTCTGTTTACGATCTTTACTTCAGACATGCCTATAACAGATTTGGTAACTACAGCTACATATGCTGATGACACTGCTGTACTTGCTTCAAATGAATCTGCAACTGTGGCTTCAAATCTAGTTCAATCTGCACTCAACAAAATTCAGTTATGGTTAACAACGTGGAATATTAAAATAAATACTTCAAAATCGGCTCATGTAACTTTCGCTTTAAAAAAAGGAAACTGCCCTGCAGTTTTTCTAAATAACTCTGAAATTCCTAATTGTGACAGCATTAAATATCTAGGACTGCATCTCGATAGGAGGCTAACGTGGAAAAATCATATTAAAGCTAAACGTCTCCAGCTTAATTTGAAATCCAAAAGAATGTACTGGTTACTTAATCCAAAATCTGAATTAAGTCTTAACAATAAATTACTGCTCTATAAAACCATACTGAAACCTGTATGGACATATGGAATTCAATTATGGGGTACAGCAAGTAATTCAAATATTGAAATTTTACAACGTTTTCAATCCAAAATATTAAGGCAAATTACTAATGCACCTTGGTTTGTCACAAACATTCAAATCCATAAAGATCTCAATGTCTCTTTTGTTAAAAAAGAAATAAATAACTTCAGCGCAAGATACCTTATTAGACTTAGTAATCACACCAATACTCTAGCTATAAGACTTCTTGATGATACTAATGAAATTAAAAGACTTAAAAGATATCATACACTAGATTTACCATTTAGATAATAAGTATGTACATATAGCTATTTTAAGTTTGTTATTATTTTATATTTAAGTTGTTGTTAATGTTCATTTAAATATGTTCATTGTATTTTTGGACTTAGTGAAGTTCAAAATAACTCTGTTAAATTTAAATAATCAAATTTGCTTATTATTATTTAAATAGATTGCAAATAAAAGAATATTTACAAAAAAAAAAATATATAACGTTGGCAACACTTAGAAAATGATATTGAACTCATTTTAATCTGGGTCTAATCGTTGTAATGCGGAAAATTTACAAATACATAATGCACGTGAATTACCACATTACCATGGGCGGTGTGAATACCCCTAAATTTTCAAAATTAAGTTGGTTTAAGGTATTCTGCATGTCTTTACAATAACAATGTCCAGACCAAAGGTAAGTACTTGAGTCGAAAATGCAAAACTGTACGTTTATACAAAAAATGCATTTACAGTACGTGGAATCGACAACAAATGGAAAGTAGTACTAGAATTGTATTGAAATTATAAAAAATAATTAAAACTATAGAAACAAATTGAAAGAAGACACATCGGCCAGAAATCAGTTGCAGACAAAGAAGATATCCAGAAAACATCCTCCAAGTGTGGGGCTCCTCAGTCAAAATGCAAAAAATTAGCCACAGCAATCAAACCAGTTCTACAGTTTAATGCATAACAAAGAACACAAAACCTTTCATTTCACAAAACATATTTTTGCAAATTCAATTTTACATACAAGTAGCTTATTAATATAGAAATACTAAATCCAAAATTTCAAGTCAGTATCTCTTACCGTTTCTTCACAAAATCTATTTCCACAGACAGACACACAGACACACAGACAGACAGACAGACAGACGGACATAGCTAAATCGATTCAGGAGGTGACGCTGATCAAGAATATATATACTTTTCCATACCTACGACCTCTCCTTTAATGCGTTACAAACGGAAGGACAAAATGAATATACCCTTACCCACAGGGTGTAGGGTATAAAAACTATTCAAATGCATATCAAACAATCATTACTCTACATTATCGACTGGTAGGCCCACATACTGGCCCAGTGACCCTAGAAAAATTCCTGATTTGCTTGACTTCTTTGTTTACCATGGGATCGCGAACCACCTCCTAGATATCATAGATAATGATGATTTAAGTTCAGACCATTCAGCCATCATCATGAATTTTAATACGACGTTGGACCACTTTAAACTGTAATTCCAACAAACTCTTTTCCTAAAAAACTGATATTAAATCCTTTCAATACTGGATAGATAAAAACATTAATCTTAATATAGCGTTAAAGTGTGGTAGCGAACTTGACAATGTAGTTGAAAACTTCACGAGTTTAATTCATGAAGCAGCCTTTTTATCAACACCAATCAATGAACCTATTCAAAATAATAACACTGTTATCATATCTAGTGAAATAAGAGAATTAATCAGAAATAAGAGGCGATTAAGAAGAATTTGGAAAATAAGCAGAAATCCGAGAGATAAAAGTAACCTTAATTTTGCATCAAATCAACTGAAACGACGACTTCATGAAATTAAAAATGATTCTCTAGGAAATTATTTGAAAAATCTGAACTGTTGCAATAACGATGAGTACAAACTTTGGAGAGCTACTAAATATTTAAAACGTCCTAGAAAACGTAACGTTCCAATAAAAGACGCTAGCGGAACTTGGTGCAGATCAAGCTTGTCTAAAGTTAAGGCTTTTGCTGAACACTTAGAACAAAGTTTTCAACCATTTGATATAAATAACACTACCACCGATATTGTGAACTTTTTAGACATTCCCTGTCAAATGGATTTTCCATTGAAACATATTTCCCCTAATGAAGTTCGTTCTGAAATAAAGATGTTGAATAACACCAAAACTCCTGGATTTGACAAGTTGGATGCCAAAGTACTTAAATCTTTACCTAATAAAGGTATTCTGTTACTAACGCTTATATATAATACTATATTAAGACTTTGTCAATTTCCAAGTCAGTGGAAGTGTGCTGAAATAATTATGATTCTCAAGCCTAACAAACAAGAGAACGTTGTCTCGTCCTATAGACCGATAAGTTTATTAGTAACATTCTCGAAAGTATTTGAAAGAATATTTTTAAGAAGAATGTTACCTATTCTTGAAAAACAGCATATTATACCTGAATATCAATTTGGATTTCGAAGTAATCACGGCACACCTGAACAATGCCATCGTATCGTAAATGTCATTATTGATTCTCTGGAAACCAAAAAATATTGCTCTGGTGTGTTTTTGGATGTTCAGCAAGCTTTTGATCGAGTCTGGCATAGTGGTCTATTATTTAAGCTAAAAAAACTCCTTCCTGCTCCAGTTTACTTAGTATTAAAATCATACTTAGAAAATCGTTGTTTTTATGTTAAAATCAATGATGAAACATCTGATATTAAGCAAATAAGAGCAGGTGTGCCACAAGGCAGTGTCTTAGGACCGGTTCTGTTTACGATCTTTACTTCAGACATGCCTATAACAGATTTGGTAACTACAGCTACATATGCTGATGACACTGCTGTACTTGCTTCAAATGAATCTGCAACTGTGGCTTCAAATCTAGTTCAATCTGCACTCAACAAAATTCAGTTATGGTTAACAACGTGGAATATTAAAATAAATACTTCAAAATCGGCTCATGTAACTTTCGCTTTAAAAAAAGGAAACTGCCCTGCAGTTTTTCTAAATAACTCTGAAATTCCTAATTGTGACAGCATTAAATATCTAGGACTGCATCTCGATAGGAGGCTAACGTGGAAAAATCATATTAAAGCTAAACGTCTCCAGCTTAATTTGAAATCCAAAAGAATGTACTGGTTACTTAATCCAAAATCTGAATTAAGTCTTAACAATAAATTACTGCTCTATAAAACCATACTGAAACCTGTATGGACATATGGAATTCAATTATGGGGTACAGCAAGTAATTCAAATATTGAAATTTTACAACGTTTTCAATCCAAAATATTAAGGCAAATTACTAATGCACCTTGGTTTGTCACAAACATTCAAATCCATAAAGATCTCAATGTCTCTTTTGTTAAAAAAGAAATAAATAACTTCAGCGCAAGATACCTTATTAGACTTAGTAATCACACCAATACTCTAGCTATAAGACTTCTTGATGATACTAATGAAATTAAAAGACTTAAAAGATATCATACACTAGATTTACCATTTAGATAATAAGTATGTACATATAGCTATTTTAAGTTTGTTATTATTTTATATTTAAGTTGTTGTTAATGTTCATTTAAATATGTTCATTGTATTTTGGACTTAGTGAAGTTCAAAATAACTCTGTTAAATTTAAATAATCAAATTTGCTTATTATTATTTAAATAGATTGCAAATAAAAGAATATTTACAAAAAAAAATATATATAACGTTGGCAACACTTAGAAAATGATATTGAACTCATTTTAATCTGGGTCTAATCGTTGTAATGCGGAAAATTTACAAATACATAATGCACGTGAATTACCACATTACCATGGGCGGTGTGAATACCCCTAAATCTTCAAAATTAAGTTGGTTTAAGGTATTCTGCATGTCTTTACAATAACAATGTCCAGACCAAAGGTAAGTACTTGAGTCGAAAATGCAAAACTGTACGTTTATACAAAAAATGCATTTACAGTACGTGGAATCGACAACAAATGGAAAGTAGTACTAGAATTGTATTGAAATTATAAAAAATAATTAAAACTATAGAAACAAATTGAAAGAAGACACATCGG
This sequence comes from Coelopa frigida, assembly GCA_017309665.1. NCBI lineage: Eukaryota > Metazoa > Arthropoda > Insecta > Diptera > Coelopidae > Coelopa > Coelopa frigida. The sequence goes on from CM029563.1 coordinate 14,219,897, forward strand.
CCAGAAATCAGTTGCAGACAAAGAAGATATCCAGAAAACATCCTCCAAGTGTGGGGCTCCTCAGTCAAAATGCAAAAAATTAGCCATAGCAATCAAACCAGTTCTACAGTTTAATGCATAACAAAGAACACAAAACCTTTCATTTCACAAAACATATTTTTGCAAATTCAATTTTACATACAAGTATCTTATTAATATAGAAATACTAAATCCAAAATTTCAAGTCAGTATCTCTTACCGTTTCTTCACAAAATCTATTTCCACAGACAGACACACAGACACACAGACAGACAGACAGACAGACAGACGGACATAGCTAAATCGATTCAGGAGGTGACGCTGATCAAGAATATATATACTTTTCCATACCTACGACCTCTCCTTTAATGCGTTACAAACAAAATGAATATACCCTTACCCACAGGGTGTAGGGTATAAAAACTATTCAAATGCATATCAAACAATCATTACTCTACATTATCGACTGGTAGGCCCACATACTGGCCCAGTGACCCTAGAAAAATACCTGATTTGCTTGACTTCTTTGTTTACCATGGGATCGCGAACCACCTCCTAGATATCATAGATAATGATGATTTAAGTTCAGACCATTCAGCCATCATCATGAATTTTAATACGACGTTGGACCACTTTAAACTGTAATTCCAACAAACTCTTTTCCTAAAAAACTGATATTAAATCCTTTCAATACTGGATAGATAAAAACATTAATCTTAATATAGCGTTAAAGTGTGGTAGCGAACTTGACAATGTAGTTGAAAACTTCACGAGTTTAATTCATGAAGCAGCCTTTTTATCAACACCAATCAATGAACCTATTCAAAATAATAACACTGTTATCATATCTAGTGAAATAAGAGAATTAATCAGAAATAAGAGGCGATTAAGAAGAATTTGGAAAATAAGCAGAAATCCGAGAGATAAAAGTAACCTTAATTTTGCATCAAATCAACTGAAACGACGACTTCATGAAATTAAAAATGATTCTCTAGGAAATTATATGAAAAATCTGAACTGTTGCAATAACGATGAGTACAAACTTTGGAGAGCTACTAAATATTTAAAACGTCCTAGAAAACGTAACGTTCCAATAAAAGACGCTAGCGGAACTTGGTGCAGATCAAGCTTGTCTAAAGTTAAGGCTTTTGCTGAACACTTAGAACAAAGTTTTCAACCATTTGATATAAATAACACTACCACCGATATTGTGAACTTTTTAGACATTCCCTGTCAAATGGATTTGCCATTGAAACATATTTCCCCTAATGAAGTTCGTTCTGAAATAAAGATGTTGAATAACACCAAAACTCCTGGATTTGACAAGTTGGATGCCAAAGTACTTAAATCTTTACCTAATAAAGGTATTCTGTTACTAACGCTTATATATAATACTATATTAAGACTTTGTCAATTTCCAAGTCAGTGGAAGTGTGCTGAAATAATTATGATTCTCAAGCCTAACAAACAAGAGAACGTTGTCTCGTCCTATAGACCGATAAGTTTATTAGTAACATTCTCGAAAGTATTTGAAAGAATATTTTTAAGAAGAATGTTACCTATTCTTGAAAAACAGCATATTATACCTGAATATCAATTTGGATTTCGAAGTAATCACGGCACACCTGAACAATGCCATCGTATCGTAAATGTCATTATTGATTCTCTGGAAACCAAAAAATATTGCTCTGGTGTGTTTTTGGATGTTCAGCAAGCTTTTGATCGAGTCTGGCATAGTGGTCTATTATTTAAGCTAAAAAAACTCCTTCCTGCTCCAGTTTACTTAGTATTAAAATCATACTTAGAAAATCGTTGTTTTTATGTTAAAATCAATGATGAAACATCTGATATTAAGCAAATAAGAGCAGGTGTGCCACAAGGCAGTGTCTTAGGACCGGTTCTGTTTACGATCTTTACTTCAGACATGCCTATAACAGATTTGGTAACTACAGCTACATATGCTGATGACACTGCTGTACTTGCTTCAAATGAATCTGCAACTGTGGCTTCAAATCTAGTTCAATCTGCACTCAACAAAATTCAGTTATGGTTAACAACGTGGAATATTAAAATAAATACTTCAAAATCGGCTCATGTAACTTTCGCTTTAAAAAAAGGAAACTGCCCTGCAGTTTTTCTAAATAACTCTGAAATTCCTAATTGTGACAGCATTAAATATCTAGGACTGCATCTCGATAGGAGGCTAACGTGGAAAAATCATATTAAAGCTAAACGTCTCCAGCTTAATTTGAAATCCAAAAGAATGTACTGGTTACTTAATCCAAAATCTGAATTAAGTCTTAACAATAAATTACTGCTCTATAAAACCATACTGAAACCTGTATGGACATATGGAATTCAATTATGGGGTACAGCAAGTAATTCAAATATTGAAATTTTACAACGTTTTCAATCCAAAATATTAAGGCAAATTACTAATGCACCTTGGTTTGTCACAAACATTCAAATCCATAAAGATCTCAATGTCTCTTTTGTTAAAAAAGAAATAAATAACTTCAGCGCAAGATACCTAATTAGACTTAGTAATCACACCAATACTCTAGCTATAAGACTTCTTGATGATACTAATGAAATTAAAAGACTTAAAAGATATCATACACTAGATTTACCATTTAGATAATAAGTATGTACATATAGCTATTTTAAGTTTGTTATTATTTTATATTTAAGTTGTTGTTAATGTTCATTTAAATATGTTCATTGTATTTTTGGACTTAGTGAAGTTCAAAATAACTCTGTTAAATTTATGTAATCAAATTTGCTTATTATTATTTAAATAGATTGCAAATAAAAGAATATTTACAAAAAAAAAATATATAACGTTGGCAACACTTAGAAAATGATATTGAACTCATTTTAATCTGGGTCTAATCGTTGTAATGCGGAAAATTTACAAATACATAATGCACGTGAATTACCACATTACCATGGGCGGTGTGAATACCCCTAAATCTTCAAAATTAAGTTGGTTTAAGGTATTCTGCATGTCTTTACAATAACAATGTCCAGACCAAAGGTAAGTACTTGAGTCGAAAATGCAAAACTGTACGTTTATACAAAAAATGCATTTACAGTACGTGGAATCGACAACAAATGGAAAGTAGTACTAGAATTGTATTGAAATTATAAAAAATAATGAAAACTATAGAAACAAATTGAAAGAAGACACATCGGCCAGAAATCAGTTGCAGACAAAGAAGATATCCAGAAAACATCCTCCAAGTGTGGGGCTCCTCAGTCAAAATGCAAAAAATTAGCCATAGCAATCAAACCAGTTCTACAGTTTAATGCATAACAAAGAACACAAAACCTTTCATTTCACAAAACATATTTTTGCAAATTCAATTTTAAAATTTATGAGCTGTCATCGAACAGATTAAGTTACTTATGTCAACAAATATAGAAAAAAATGCATTTTTGAAAATTGAATTGAATAAAGAGCTCACGAACCAAATTTTCGGCTGATTTTCAGCGAAAATCGATTTTGGGCCGAAAATCAGCTCCGTGTGAACATGCTTTAAGTCGAACTAAGGTCCGTCTAAATCCACTTTTAGTTTAAATAAAAGAACTGAAGTCGATTTGAATAAAAACACTTAAACAGTAAAAACATACCTGTACACGCATATTTCATAAGAACACGGTTTTAAAACTTTTCTATTTCCCAAAAATCCTTCACCTTGAAGTCATATTCATTCCCACACAAAATAAGAAGAATACAAAGTAAACATAATATAAAAATCTGACATATTTCATCAAAATCTATCAATTTTATCGTGTGAACGCCTTTTTTGAGAATTGTATTTTAAGTCGAAAATTTCGCTCGTGTGAACGCATTATTAAGCTACTATTATTAAATAATAGTATATAATATTTAGTAATAAATTTTATAGGCTGAGGTTTAATTCTTAATTTGTTTGCCTCAAGTTTTGACAGAAAAAAATCAGAAAAATTACAAAACATATTTGTCATGACAATGCAATTTTAAAATATTACATATTAATCTCCAAATGTATTGTACGATACTCTTTCATAGGGATTACACTACTTGTAAAAATATATATGTTATTGTTAATATTAATGAATTAAAACAAGTCATGGCTAACTGGCCTTTGACATATGCACATAATGTGAAGGCAGCTTAATGTGACTGAAACAGCCGTAGAGTGACTAAAAAATGCAACTCTGCGTTAACGTCACCTGTTTCGTTGTTTTTCGGTTGCTGTCGTTTATCGAACGAGAAACAACAACAACAACTGCTAACCAACGTGAAACTAATTGGAAATTTCTTAAGGAGCACGATTTTTTTGGATTTATTTAGATGAGAAGAATATCGTGAGGAGCAACATTTGTGGAATTTACATTCTTTAATCGTAATCTCAGTACTTCTATGATTTCATCAGTCCTACCTTGAACATAAGAGTTTAGAGCAAGATAAGTTTTCGAAATTTGTAGTAAAAATCGATTTCATCAGACGACAGCTGTTGAAAATTTTCTATTTGCTCTTCCTCTGCGATGGAACATTTGAAAATCAAAGTGATTGGAGTTTTGAAAGAACGCGAGGATAGTGCTAACGCCAATAATGTGACCACAAAGCAGTTTCCGAAGTTAACTGCGTTGGATTTGGCCGGGATTCTGAATTGTCGTCGTCGTTTGGAGTGGACGAAGGAGTGGCTCAAAAAGAATCAGACGCAATTTATGACTAAAGAAAATCTGCAAAAGGAAATACAATTTCGTAGTAATGAGACCTATCCGTTGAATTGTTTCTTTGGAATAACGGAGAAGCAATTTCGATATTTGGTTACCAAGTTGGCCCCCGTAATTAGTGGATATGAGCCGCATCGAAAGAAGAAGACGTTCAGCCCCGAAGAGAGAATGGCCATCACTCTGAAGTACCTTGCAACGGGTAATTTTACGTAGATTATTTAAACATCATAAATGTACTTACTTTTCTTCTGAATCCACAGGTGAAGTCCACTCTTGTCGAAATTACTGTTTTCGTGCTTCTAAACCTGTGATATTGAAAATGATCGGCGACATCTGCCTAAATATATACGATTTACTTCAAGATCAATTCGTATGCACACCAAAGACTGACGAACAATGGCTGAAAATTGCCGAGGAGTTAAAGCAAAAGAAGAAGCTTCCCAATTGCCTGGGGAATCTTACAATGAAACAAATTAAGTTCTTCTCAAACGGACGTAATGAGGACCAAAGCGAAAACTTCGGCATGAATGCTCCACTTATATTAACTGCAATCGTAGACCAAAATAATAGTTTTATATATGTTAATGTGGAGAAAACAACTGCCAAATCACACGACCAAATTTATGAAAATTCAACCATAAAGAAGTTAATTGAAAACCAACAATTCGGATTACCTGCGTCTAGCAATGAAGATGCTTCCAACTACTATTTTATAGGCCAAGGTGCTTTGCCACAGAAATCATACCTTTTGAATTCTCCGTATCTCATGCCAACGAGCAAGGACAAGGATGTTAGTTACTCAATCAGTAAGATTGTTGGTTCAGATTTTCACTGCCGCCTCGAAGGTGATACGGTAAACGATAATGCTGAAAAAGCTTTGCAAATGTTGAGCAATATTTTTCCGATACTCGGGCAACCTCTTCGAATTGATGAAGACAATGCACGGAAAATCACCTTGGGTTGCATTGCTTTATATAACTTCCTGCGTAAAACGGATAAATCTTTTTACCAGCAATCAGAGCGAATAGTTTATGATATTACGGAAATTGGCGATGATGATGACTGTATATTGATTGATAATGAAGAGGAGCGTCGAGAGCTAGAAGAAAATAGACCTAATGTAGCTTTAACTAATTGCTTTCAATCTTTGAACAAGCAAAGCGGTGAAACGACTGCTGGCTTATCAAAAAGAGCGTGGCTGATGCAATATCTGTCCCATGCACAACTAATTAAATAAATCCTTTATAGAGCATTATTATATTATTAAATTTTTCATAAGAACTGATTTTGTAAGTTCCTTTAATACATTTAATTTAACTGTTGTACATGTTTATTTAATTCATCGAATTAGCTGGCTTTCTAACCTTAATTTTCGTAATTTGTTGAATATATATATGTGTATATCAATAGACATACATATATATTTTTTAATATCAATATATTTCCTTCCCATTATACGTGTAAAAAGTATTTTGTTTCAAATGATTGAAATTTACAAGAAGAAAATAAATTCAATTGAACATAGTAATTTTAAATGAGAAAAACAATGATTGATTTAATCGAGCGCAATTTCTGTCCAATGTTTCCATTTCTTTATAATTTCATAAAGAGCATTTCCAGGACTATTAGTTGGTGCAAGTTGTCTGTGGCCAATTAACTTAAAGTTTTCTTCGACTTTACCCGACTGGTGTGCAAAATCCAACAACAGTTGAGATGCTTGCAGAGCAGCATCTGAAGGAGTCTCAGTATCGAAAGTTCCAATGAATGCAATACCCAGGCTGCCTGCATTAAATCCCTTTACAAAGGCTCCCTGAAGATGCCAACCTCGACCTTCGTATATGTTGCCGTCATTTCCGATAAGAAAGTTGTAAGCGATGTCTGAGAACTTGGAGAACTTCATGTGATACTCTTGTATCATCTGCACCCGTTGAGTGCACGCATCCTGTGAAGTTGAACTGTGTGTTTTAAAAATAGGAAGTGATTACTTGAAAAGTTTACCTGTGTGGAGCAATTCCCGCTGGCTGTATGACAAATCACGATTCTCTTCAACGGGAGCTCCAACGAGGTTATTGGTCCTGTAGAGTTCTTGGCTGTCCACTGGGATCTTGTTATAATGTTCAGCTCTGCGGTGACCACATTAAGAACCAACAGAGTGAGACCAATTATTGTTGTTTTCTTGTATTCCATATCGACCAACATTCTCAACTTATGTGCCGAAAGTGTTGTGTAGCTCGAAACATTCAACTGAATACTTCTCGGTGTGCTTTGACTTACGAGCACACATCGCAGAAAAATATCTACATAGACTGATAGCCTTTGTTCGGTTATTTTTTTCTCGACTGAATGCCCTACGTGAATGCAATATAGTTTCCAATATAACTGGAGAACTCTATTTGTGTGGTGAACTCGGCTGACTCTGCTATATTCATTTGTACATCTGGACTGCAATGATATATACAATATATGTTTCGTTCAAAAGTATAAATGGAATCGAAATCCTGAAGAGATTATATTATGAGCGTATGAGTAGTGTAGAGTGTAGATGTGGTCATGTTGACTTGTCGTAAGATTCGTCTTTCAATTAACGAGGTCAGGGAATTCCTTCACTACTAATATTCATAAAAATCACCTCAACGACGAAATTTCCTAGATCACGTGTTCTTCATTCTGGGCTTACCAGAGAAATCGTTCAAACATTCGATTATAGCAATACTTTGGTAAATCAGGCAGAGACTCGTAGAATGTCGACATGTTTGGCATTAGTGTTTCAGCGTACCTTGGAAAACAAGGTAGCTTTAGTGTTAAGCAAGTATTGCAAACATATGATTTGAGCATTCGATGTGATTCGAGTTTTTATTAATCAGAACCTGACATCGACAGAAATTGTTGTGCTATGTTCCAGCTAAAGTGAATGATATATGTATGTACATATGTGTGTTTAAAAACAATTGAATTCCAAACAGCAACATATCTAACACATTAACAATTATTTGAAAAAACGTATCTGGGTATTGTGTATGTTTTCACTTAGATGTAGGGAACTTCGAACTGAATATTTGAAATCAACAGAAATCAACAGTATATAAAAGCACCAAGTCCGGATATTTTGGGAATTTATTTGAATTCACTACGATTAATTACAACAAAACTACTGGATTTCCATAAGGTTGTCCATTGCTCCGCCATCGGATCAATACTCAAGCTGAGATCTACAAGTGATATTTGTGTTATAATTTGTGTAACGGAAGTTAAGAAACTCACCTCATCTGCGGTGGCATGTATTCCATGTTCGGAGTCCTTGAAAAGGTAGAAAATGCTCACAAAAAGCACTACACCCAGGACGAGTGAGTTCACTAGGACAACGAAACCCCACGATTCCATTATATGCATCGTGAAGGACGAGACGGATGCTTGTCTACGTGAGTACTTCCAATGCAATAGTAAGAGTTCACATTTCCGCAGTATTTGATTGAGACGAACAATGAGAAAGCAATTAAGTCGTATTTCGTCGGCCTGTTCAGGTTCACTTGCCCTCCATTTTACAGAATGAGGCCTTATATTTCCGATTTAAGATTATTACCATATATTATTGATAAAATTGAGGTCGTTCATATAACTTTTGCTATTATAATCAAAAATGTTATTCCAGAGAAGAACACACAAAATGTAAAACTCTTATTAATAACTGTTCTCTCATATCAGTGTAGGATCTATTTCGGAATTTTATATTTCGTGCAACACATCGCAGTTCCAATGCACTTGAAAGGCTAAAATTCATGGGCCCGACACGTTTCTCCAATCTAGCTGCTGTTGTGGTCGTTTAAGATAGTTAGAAAACTAAAAAGCATTCGGTCATATTTTGCGGCTTATGAACTAACATACGATTCACGAGCCATTTTTCCACTCCCGATCGATGAGAATGCCTCTGCTCGTGATTGAAAAAATCGAATCGATCTGTACAATAACAAAATTGAATTGAACAGAAGAAGTATCACAATCCTCTTCAATAAAAATCAGTTATCGCAACGGACTTCTCGAACATAGACTTTGAAAACAAAAGTGTTATTTTAAACCATTATAAAATTGACGAAATTTTGATGGCTAGATTCTAAGATAGAACTACACCATTTTTATATTAATATCAGAGTCCTAAAAGGTGAAATCAGAATATAAGAAATCTATTTCAGAAACTGCAAATTTGATATCAGAATATTAACCGCAAAAATTAGAATATACGCATTCAATTTCAAAAACCGTTGAAATTCGAAAATCCCTTTTTAACTTAAATTGCAGACAATTTTGTAACATCAAAAGGTGCAAATTTAAGAATACATAGCAATTAATAAAAAATTAAGAATGATGTATGATAAATAATACAAATTAAAATGGGAATAGTAAATAACGGGTCCAGCAAAATATCTTTGTAAATGGTGGGTTATTATTCAGATAATTAAAGTACGTATATGTCAAATAAATGCATGTAATGAGTAAGTTCTATAGTAATCGCTATGTGATGAATATTGAATTCTAATGTAACGTAAGTAGAGTTGAATAAGTCCTTAGATAACTGAAAAAAGATAACTAAAATATCCACTAAACAAATCCAAAATCATACTCGAGCTAGAATTGTAATATACGAAAATCTATATTTTGTGCTCATTTATCTGTACTGAAAGTCGTGTTGTTTTTGGAAATTAAAGCAGGTTATATTTCAACGCGACAAATCATTTGTATTTTCAGTGACAAAACTTTTGTATTTCTTTTATTAAATTTATTCTGATTTCTTTTTAAAAATAAACTTCTGTTACTGCTACTGCTTACAGACTAATGAGTGGGAAAGAAACAAAACACATCTTACGTGCTAAATGTGTGGGACTTAGGTTAAAGGGATTTTAACGGAAATATATACAAGGTAAGGGACATTACATTATTACATAGCGTAACATCAATTATTGGTACAAAAGTATACAAAAATTTCTACTAAAAGCTTAAGTTTGTATTTAAATGAATTGAGCTTAATTAGACATAAGTATTAGAAAAATTCCAAATCCAAGATTAGTTTATGTGAACAAAGTATATTAAAAAATCTAATGTGGACATAAGATATACAAAATATTATTTTTAAACTGAGAGCTAAATTCAAAAAATATCAAAACGAACTATTTTCGTTTCAACAAAACGACTTAAGTCGACTTTTTTTCATTTCAGTAACATCCTTGTTGAATTTTTACGGAATCAAATGTTTATTAAATTTCACATCCCTTCGACTGCAGCTATAGCGCCAGTCATTTGCTTATTTGGTAATGAAAACTGAATAGCAGGGCTTTCATTATGGGAGAAAACTTGGAGATGGTCGAAGTCAACATGAAGAACAAAAAACTAGCCAATAGTTCACGTGCGATCAGAGATTTCTACATGTACATAATTTTATTAAATCTTATAAAATACTAAAAATATCACAATCAGATTATAAGGGACTTTTCATATTACAAAAAACAAACAGTGAGAATTCTAATATAATTCAGATACGAAGTTACAAATACAGCCCTAATTAGAGATTTACAAACCATTTCACTTGATTGTCTTCTTCGACATGGTCTACCGAATATAGGCGAATTCTATTCTACAAAACTCTCACTATGCCAGCCAATGTGGCCAATCCTTGAAACTGTCGTACAGCGCATTGGCCGACGTCCAACTTGACGTGGGCTCGATTTTATTGGCCCCCACCAGTTGGAAGTCCGGCGAAAGCTTCTTCAGCCGAACTCCTTCCTTGAGCAATAGCTTGGTGACGTCCAATTGCTTCGAGTTGGGCTTTTGGGTCTTGAAAGTGCCGATGTACGCGAAGCTTATGCAGAAGTCGTTGTAGCCCTTCAGAGAGGCGCCCTCGGAGTCCCAGCCTCGACCCTCGTACACGTTTCCGTCTCCGCCGATGAGGAAGTTGTAAATGATGTCGTCATATTGCATGGACTCGATGTTGTACGTTTGTATGAAGCGCACCCGGTAGGTGCAGGCGGCCTGGAAGGTAAGGCGGTTATTTCGGACGGGAACTCGAGGCTCGGGCCGCGAACGTTCTCGCTTACCTGGGTGGAGCAGTTCTCGGTCTGTGTTGGGATGACGACCACCCGATCAATCGGCAAGTTCAACGGCACCGGGTCGGAGGAGGCAGGTTGCGCAAGCCAGGCGTCCCGGGGAACGATTCTTAAAATTTTCCCACTGCCGATGTTGTCAGCTCCTGTGGGGAAACGAGATGGTTAGAAGCGGTCAAAATAGAAGCAACCTGCATGTAATTGAACTGCAGCCTCACGCAAATGTTTGTTAAAGCTAGGAAATGAAAGACTGTCGTTTCTTAAAATATCAACGCCCTTTAATTGTTTACATACGGACACGTCTATTTACAATAAATATTTAGGCTTAGCTGCTACATACATTACACATACACATTTCGTCTAATTCTACACCTTCTCTCCCCTAAATGAACTCTGACCAATGCGGCCACGTCTTGATTATTTTGTACAGGGCGCTTCCGGGGCTCTCGGTGCTGCCCAGTTGCCGGGCGCCATACAGTTTGTAGTCCGGCACCAGTTTGCCCAGCTGCACGCCTTGCTCCATCAGCAGCTGGGCTGCATTCAGTTGCGGCTCTGTGGGCTTCACTGCGGTGAAGGTGCCGATGAACGACACGCCTACACTGTCCACGTTGTAGCCTTTGGTGTGGGCGCCCTGTCTGTCCCAGCCGCGGCCTTCGTACACCCTCCCGTCGGCGCCGATCAGGAAGTTATATCCGATGTCGTCCCACTTCAGGGAGTCCATGTGGAAGGACTGAATCACCTGAAGCCGATAGGCGCAGACGTCCTGTAATAGTTGAAGGGAAATGGGTCATTGGTGGGAATTCGCAGAACGAATGGGAGGCGTTACGTGATCCTGGCAAGTGTCTGAGGCCGTGTGGGAGATGATCACTCGGTGGACGGGGAGCTTCAGCTTGTCCAGCTCAGACTTGGGTGGCCTTGCGTTCCACCCGTCCCGCGAGACCAACTTCAGGGCTCCATCGTCGGGGTCTGAAATGGACAGCGTTTTAACACACAATCGAAGCTACATCGAGGCTTCAAGGCAGAGACGTACAAGAATTCCATTCAACTTAACTTCTGGCCAATGGGAGTGTGACGATTTTTTTTTTTTTTTGCGATTCTTCTTAATTCTTTGCACTGTGACGAAAATTACCAATTCGTCGATTACTCTATGTTAACCCGGTGTTAACAGACTCAAACTCAAGCAAAATTTTTTCAAGCGACTTTCGCGAATTATGAGGACCAAATATTTCTAAATACCTATTGTTGAATTGATTGGAATATTCTTTCTGGAGTCGTCGCCATCCCCCAGAAGCTTACTTTTGCGTGTTGTCGACTTGAAGATGGTGATGAAGAGTATTCCAATCAGGACGGTGAGCACGACGATGGCTCCAGTGATGACGACGGCCTTGCGGTTGAACATGAACTTGTACGGCTGGTGCGCTGGATCGTTGGTCATTTTGCGGGCACCATCTGAAATGAGTCGCGAAGCAGAATGATTTGGCTTTAACTGGTAAAAAATCGCAAAGAACCCCATCGGAGGCGTACTCACTGAGGTCGTTCGCGGGCGGCTTCTGCGGCGGAGCATCGTGCGCAAAGATGGGGTTGTCCTGGCCGTCCAAGTCGTCGGGCTTCCACTTGTCCCGGCTGTCTATCAGGAACTGCTGTATCGTCACCGGGCCTTCGTAGAAGTGCTTGTCCCCGAACGTCACGTCCGTGGAGTTCGTGAGCGCAATGCTGCCGATTTGCGGAGTGCTGGGCGCCAGGCCTCCGTCGGGCACGCCGATCGCGCCCTTGAGGAGGCTGTTCGGGCCTCCGAGGTGGCCGTCGGGGGTGACCTTCTCCCTGATGACCGTGAGGCCCTTGTTTAAGTTCGGTATCTCCGGGCTGTTGGGCGGCAACGTGGTCTGCGTCCCGACTTTCTTGACTATGTACTCGGGCTCGCCCTCCGCGTCGCCTTCGACATCGGTCTCGAAATCTGAGTCGGAGTCCACGACACTCGAGTCCACCGCTTTCTCGTCGATCGATATTATCGAGATCGACAGGCTGTGCCGCGACGGTGTTGGGGAGGAATCCTTCGGGGCTTTCGGCATCGCCATCGGCTTCGTCTTTGTGCTCTGTTGTCCATAGAACCTCTGCGCCTCCGGCGGCCCCTCGGGCTGTTCATTGCCGTCGGCCTTGGTAATGTTGATGTAGTTCTGGATGTTGATTTTCGGCGGGTTCGGGCCGTCCCTGCTCTCGGTGCGCCCGAAGCCATCCGGCGGCTGCCTGGCGCCGCCTCGCTCCTTGTTGCCGCCGCCGACCGACGAAGTCCTCGCGTTCACGGGCTTGCCGTTAATCGTGGTCGTGTTGTCAATGATTATGACGCCGGAGTCGGTTGATGAGGTACTGGTGGACGAGTAGTTCACAGAGGGTTTTTTCTCGTTGTCTGTCGTCTTCATAGCTGAGCACTTGCTGGATGCTGGGCCAATCGAGTTGTGTGCTGGACATGAACCTCTCAGGGAGTCATTGTATCAATCTCAATGTTTTATATAGCATCCTGGGAAGCGACAGAAAACGAAAGCAATCAATATGAGGCTCAAAAGCAGGGGAAATGGTCGTTGATGTCACATCGACTAGAAGCTCCAACCCAAGGTCATTCCGTTCAGTCCTTCCCTGGACCACTGTGTGGGCAGGGTCGAGAACACCATGGATCTGCGGATATGAGCGCTGAACCCACCCACACACGCAACCTTCGGGCGTTGTGTGCGTTTTCTTCTGGCGAATTCCGGGAATTGATAACGCTGGGCGAGGAGGGGGCGAGTCGGAGGGAAGGAGAGAGCTATTTGCATTCACTCGGGGCGACGACGCAGCGGAACAAACTCAAGGCCCCTGCAAGTTGCAGCCCTTCGCCCTGCCCGCCGGACACAAACGACTTGTGATCTCCGAACCCCGGAAGAAGAATCAGCAGACGGAGAGAGCACAACGACGACTGGGAGAGCGCCCACTCTGGCGAAGTCCACGCACACACGCGCGCAGCACACATGCTCACAGCTGGCGAAATGTTCGTCAATACGTCAACACACACGGAATAAATAATTACAAAAACAAAAACAACTTTTTATAACGTAAACAATGGAATGTCCATAATTTGCGCTGTGGCTGGGTCTTTGTTTACTTGTTTCCGAGCACCGAAATCCAATTCGGACCCAGTCCAATTCGGTTATATAATTAGAATGCAGCCCTCCGTGCCTTCGTCCGTCCCAAGGGTTCCTCGGGTCCCCCCACTGCCCACAGAGTTCGTCTTCCCACAGAACGGGAGATTGGAACGATGGCTTACGCCTCGCTTGTGGACCTATGTTTCTGGCTTCGAGCTTTGCTCCGGAGAGCTTCACTTCACCGGAGATCCGAAAGCTCTCGATCTCCCGGCGGGTTCGCGCGCGTCGTCTCCTCTTCGCTGTGTGCTTGTTGTCTGTCTGTCTCGTTGTCTGTCTCGCTTCGTCTGAGCTTTTCTCGAACACAACCCCACCACAATCGTCCAGCGACTCCAGCGATATCGAGACCAGTGCGCGATCGTTCACCGATTCTCACCCGGGTATCAGCGACACGTACGAGTGTTTGCGATCAACTGAGTCGCGGAGCCCTCGCAAGCAGGCTGCCCGGCTGCTTCGCTCGCTCGCTCGCTCGCTCAGCGGTTTCACAAACACTGTCGCAGTGTGCGTGTGGTCCGCTCGCTCCGTTCCACGACACACGCCCATCGCTACATGGGCCTCGTACATGCACGGCGACGACAATAACAAGTGCCTGGCCCTGAGTCGCGTCGAGCTGGAGTGTTTGCGAGCCCTGATCTACGGAGCCTAGAACATATCCGTCCGTCTGTTCGCCGCCTCTTCCAGCGAGCCCTGCCTGCGTCCCGCTCTGCCGGAGGGTCCAGTGGCTGCCCGTGATCGCCGTCGTTACAGCGAATGTTCCATATTCCGTAGAAAGTTTCCACCGCCGATGTGGCGATCGAGAACAGCGAACGTAAAGCTCACTGCTCCAACCTGTTTTTCCTCTTCGTGTGGCGACTAGATTCACCTGAGTGGGTTTTTCGATTGACAAACATTTGTCTCTGTCGTAGACAACAGAACTAAATCGTCCGTGGGCACCTGTGTTTATCCTGGTGCGCTCTCCTGGAGAAGCCTTGGCTGGTGGTTTCACCGGAGTGCTGTGAACAATGAGTTTTTCTAAAGCACCATCGAAAAATCCACTCCTCAAGCCCTCATTTCGACCCGAGGGCCGAGTGTAAACGGATGCACCTGATGGCGGTGTCTCCCAGTGGCTTCCAGGCCAGATCAGACCCCAAAACTCTGCCGTTGTTGCCATAGGTCACTTTGTCAGACCTAGAACGGAGCGATGGGAAGCATACAGAAGTGGTTGCTGTTCGCCTTATCTTATGTGGCGTGTGCATGAACATGTTTTGTGCTTCTCGGGTTCGGTCGATCTTGGGTGCAGGACTGAAGCGATCTCTCATCGGGAGGAACTGCACCAGGCCCGATGGCTGTTGTCGATTCTCGCGAGCAGCACCGAGCTCGGAGAGCGCTGCGATCGGACGTGCTCGCACTCATCTCTATTTCCACAACGCAATTACTGCGCCAATGAGGCAATAATCATTTCCTAATTATCAGCCGCGACTGCGTCTGTCCGCTGAGTTGCAACGATTGAGTAGTTCGCTTACTTGGAATCGCCCAGCTCTTTCCGAAAACAATTCGATTCCCGTGTCTGAGATTCGCAAGAACGTCATCGAGCAATAAATTGGAAATTTATCTTTTCGCCGAACCTCCGCTGCTCAATAACCACTCACTTTTCCACATGTCGTATAATTTTGCGTGATCGGAAACTCGTTTCGATTTCTTTGGGAAAATCCGAGCTTTAGCCCCGTGCAAGTGTGTTGAGCTGAAAGCTCCGACTGCACTCACTCTGTGCGAACCCAGACTTAAAGTTGGAGAGAGCTGAAAAGATACGCGAAAAGAGCTGAAACCAGAGCGCGGCCTAGTGGAAATAATCTCTTCCTCTAATGGGGGCTCGGGAACTGGATATGCGCACTTCAGACATTTGTCTACGTTGAGGTTGTGAAAGGCTCAACGTACTTCACTGCTACCTCCTTAGACGGACAGACAGTTAAACATCTCCTGAGCGAAGGTCACAAGATGTGGAGAAAGAGAACACCTGAAAGAATAGACTTATACCGCGTTTGGACATGGAGGCACCATCCACATCCATCTGAAAGTAGGACAAAGTCGAATTACAATTTTCACTTTTATTTGACTCTCGGTAATATGGCTACAATCAGATAAATTAAATAGGTATGTGGTAGTCATATGCATGTGGAGGGATATGTATGAGGATATGTATCGTAAGTTTATACAATGTGGGCGTGGGTGGGAGCTTCGTCGATCACATGTTCGCCCCCCAAACGTCGGGCATGCCCAGCTCGATCCCGCAGCGCGGATTCCCATCCATGCCGCAAGGATAGAAGTGCGGCCACGTCTTGATCTCTCGGTACACGTTGGCCCCAGGGCTCTTGGTCGTCTTTGTCTGAGGAGGAAAGTGGACATGGTTTGAAATAGAGGTAGCCCGAGAGCTAGAAGCCTCCTGGCGCATTTACCTGGTTCTGGGACACCAACTTGTAGTCCAGCTGGAGGTGTTTCCTCGTGAGGCCGTGTGCGAGCAGGTACTGAGTCGCCTCCAACTGCTTGTCTGTCGGCACGTAGCGGCCGTAGTCGCCCAGAAACGTGACCGCCAAGGAGTGGTTTGCGTAAGTATTCGCAAAGTCCCAGCCGCGACCCACGTAGATGTTTCCATCGTCGGCGACCTGCCAAAGCGGAGGCGGCTCGAGTTAAAATTCAAATCGCGAAAAATGAGTATATGGGGGCATATATAGTGTAGTATATATGCATGTACGTGGGCTTACGTAAAGTTCGACTGGATGTCTGGCAAATTTTTCTCCGCAATGGCCGAGTCTTGGATGGTCCGCATTTTGATGGAGCACTTGTAGATGTTGATGCAGGGCCTCGACTGAACGCCTATGTGGGTGATCAAGACGTAGGGGATGGGGTGCGGGAGGGGCACCGTGAGCTGCTTCGCCAATTCCGAAGCTCCCCATTGCTCCCGGTCTACGACCAGATGTCCGTTTCCTAGATTCGGAACTAAGATACTTTAAATGAAGATCGCAAGTCGTCGGATGTGGCATCGACTCCAAACTCGTGCGGGCCTCTGCAAGGCTCGCTGTTTTCTAATAACTGAGCTTCACTCACATGTTCCCGTCTCGTAGTTCTTCCCGAAGAGAATGGGACCGCTGGCCGGGTGCGCGCCGTCCTTCCGGAGCTCTATGAAGAGGGCCACGCCACAGGCGATGACGATGAAGAGTATGAGCACCAGGAACAGCTTCGAGGTGGACGTTAGTCGCTGCGAGATGGAGGTGGAGGGTGGCAGTCTTGGACTGAGTTATTCCTGAAAAGGGAGAACACTTCCTTAGTCGAAAGCCGAGTAACCAAGGTAGCACCGCCACGACTCCCCCACCGGGAAGTCCCAGCCGGGGCAGGCACCCCCACTTGGCCAGAATGTTTCCCGAGTGAGACCCGCACTGCTCCGCAGACACCTGCGGAGCAACCTGCTTTCCGGAAAATTCCGACAACTACACACTTTGATAGGATGGCAGCGGGCTGGACGTGGTCGGCACCGACTTCGGCGTATCGCCGAAATTCCAGCGATGACGTTTGCGCGTTCTTTCCGAGTTCACTTTCAGCAAGAGCTTCATGATTGAATGCAAGTTCGCGCGAGCATCGAAGCGATTGGGCGAATGAATGGAGGAGTTCACGATGACGGTCACTCGCGTGGCCGCTGCTTGAGTTCGTTCAATTAGGCCTCAGTCGCGGGCGTGGGTGGAGGTAGCATCATCTGTCGCTGGCTTTCCCACAACAACCTCCCGCCAGACGGCGTATGACTAACCGCGCGCTGCGCCCTGATAAGGAGACGCCTAATCAACACCAATTAGCGACGTTTTATTTCGCAGCTCCCGTTTATTGCGCCAACCCGGGGCTCCATAAACCGCCGACTCGTGTGTCCGGGTCTTCGCTTCGCTTAGGAATGAGCGATGGACGGTGTTCGGATTGCGAAGTCGCCGCGTGCCTCCCTTCGATCGTGCCAGAGCCGACCCCAACCGAAACGTTACTAAAGTCGCGCAGTCGTCGCGATTACGCTCCGACACGGATGCGGCCACTGTGTGCGATCGCCGTGCACACCGACGTCGACAAATCACTTCAAACGACGGCCGGGGAAGCAACAGCCCTGTAGACGCTGGACTGTGTTTGGCGATCGCACCGAGTCTCCGAGTCCGAGGCGATGGACACCGACGCCCCCGCCCCGGCCCTCGCCGTGGATGAGCGTGTTTACTTGTTCACGCGCCTGTGTTGACGATCGCCCGCGTATGGGTTCGGCTCACTGTATTCCGTTTATGCGAGCTTCGAAGAGTTGTCCACACATGCACCTAAGTATTCGCAGTATGTAACCGCGAGCTGAGCCCAGCCCGGTGAATTTCTGGCCACAAGTGTCTCCTCCGCGCGCACCCACCACCGACGCAAGGTCCTACGTGCGGCGACTGATAAACTGACGGCCGGGTGGTGGAAATTGTACACTGAATCGACTCGATGCAGCAAGTCCCCCAAGTTCAACTTCAATCCATTAAAAAAGCCTTGCGATGTCCAGTTGGTCTGCTTGGTTTCGGATAGTGATGATCGCACAAACAAGAAGCGGAATTTCTTCGATTTGCATTGCGAACTCATGTTGATGAGTTGATTTCCACTTTGAACCCCGCGATCAGATGACTAACCGTGTCTAGTATAAAGGGAGGCATTCGGACGGACTACGCCCGGTGGGTTGGCTGGAAAGCTTTTCACCAGGAAAAGCTTCGGTGGGTTCTTAGAACTGCACATCACGTGCCCATTACCTCCATTCGCCTGCATCGATCGCGCCTCGACGGTGGCGTCCATGTACTGGTAGATTGTGACCGGGCCCTGGTACTGGGTCATGGGGCCGATGACCACGTCCGAGGAGTTGGACAAGTTGATGACGCTCGACGGCTGGATCGCCGGGTTGGTGAAGATGTTCTGCGGAAGAGACGCCGGGGACGCGGCCACGGGATTCGCAGAGTTGGACGCGTTCCTCCCCTGCAGGCTCCAGAGCGCATTGTTCGCCGACGAGGTGAAGGGGTGGTTGGCGCTTTCCGTGTCGTACATGGTGTTGTCTCGTTCGCTAACGTGGTTCCCGCAGATTCCGCTACGAACTTTTCTCGAAACTCGTCCAACTCGCTTGCGGTAAAGATTCCAACTGAGAAGTGCAATCCCACTGCGGCCTCGGCCCGGGTCGGTGGCAGGCCGTGTGAGCAAACAAGCCTTCTATAAACATGTATTGCAAGCTTGGGAATCACAACCCCTGCAGCTTGTTATTATCATCGGTTGAGTTGAGTCCCCACTTAAAGATGCTCGACAAAATCAGTATGAAAGCAAAGTTCCGGAACCAAACTTGATCTAGAACTTTGTTCTACGCCAAAATGTGGAACCTAGGGGGTCAGACAAAAAGCTGCAATAGTAATCCAAGAAATAGAGTATCAGTTCTTATACTTTCGGAAGCCTGAGGCCTTTGATTAAATGACTGGCGCACATCCCTTGAAGGGTTTTTGCCAAGATTCTTGCAAAAATGCTGTTTTACAAAGATCCAAGTGCAATCGGCGAATTGGGGCCTTTCTTCGAACTACAAGTCGAACACATTTGATACGCATTTTCACAGAATTTTAAATTTCAATACATATCCAAAATAAAACTAGAAATTAGGGAGACGTTTTCAAAATCAAGAATTGCGTGCAAGAGAACCGTGTGAAAAAGGTTGAGGTACAGTTCAGGTGTATTGCGGCATTTCAGCCCTGTTGAATGGTTCTCCAAATCACAAGCAGATGTCGCTTTGGTAATAATAAGTTCAGCAACAGCTGTTTGTTTGTTGACAACTATTTGTTTACAGCAGGGATGTCGCGCCGAAAGTTTTGAGCGAAATGCAAAAGTGACAAAAAGTCAAGTGTTGTGGAGTGATAAAATTTGATAAACTTTAGTTCCAAGAACACATAACCATCCCAACAATATCTTTGTTGAGCAAAAACATAAACGTTTTCACAACCTAATTTCATTTATATTCTTTATACATTTCTAATATACATTTTGCGTCTGCCCACACTAAAGTGAAGTGTTGTCTGAAAAGTGGAGTGAAAGTAGTGTTTTGCATTCGGCAACCCTGGTTTCGTTGTTTGTTGCTTTGTTTACATTTTAACCTTCCGCTTTTTCAACCTTTAAATTTGAAATGTAATTAATTTTAATAAATTATAAACAAATTAATATCAAATATATAATATAATATTAATATATTGTAATTGTGTGAATCGGAAACAGGAACAGGAAAATATGACCGATGACGAGAGTGATTCAGCTGAGGAAACCAAAGCCGAGCTCCAGGAATGCGTTCAGTCCATCCGAGGTTCTACAGAAGAAAATATTTCCCAAAAGGACGAGTCCTGCAGTACCAAGAGCAGTACTGTTAAACCAAAAAGCTCTAATGAACATGTCCTCAATTCCTATAAAAAGAAAAAAATTCTCAAGCATTTAATGACCAACGGCTGCAGTGCCTGGAGTTGCGCCGAAGTGATAGGCAACGGTGCGGACGCTGATACTGCTTTGGGTATACGCTACTAAATTCAACCAGAGCTATGAATTAACTAATTGTATGTTGTTTGCAGCATATTCAACACCCAAGCTAAATTGGCTCAGAGTCACGTGCGTGAGGAGTCCGAGTCGCTCAGTTTCGAAAATATCAGTGATTGGTTGGCGCTTCTGCAGAAGGTGGGATTGCATGCACCTTGCAAATTTGAGGCTGCCCTCATCATGAAGTCTATTGCCGACAACGAGAAGCACCCAAGCGCCAAAGACTTAGATGGGGTCGATTTAAAGTGAGAGGCACTTAATTTTGCAAGTAATTTTTTTCTAATCTCCTCGCCTAATTACAGATCAATCTACAAATTTATTGGAAATGCTTTAATGGGATTACCACAAGCCGAACTCGATAAGGAGAGCGCGAACTTCCTAAGTGATGAGTTCGAGGTATATAGAATAAATCATAGTATACAAAACTATATTGTCTTGTCTTGTAGAGTCTTATCAACGAGGCTAACACAGATCTAGCAGATACAGAAACCAGGCCATATGAAACAAATGTTGGAGAAAATTATTGATACTAAAACCTTTACTTCTGAAGAAAACGCACGAATCAGTTTGGATCCTTTTGATATCGATGAAGATATTGGCAAACTTATATGAGAACTCAACATTTAAAATGGTCAAATTCATGAGATAAAGAAATATTTCTAACTGAGGACCGAAATAAGTTTCAGTGATACACATTCGCATTAAGACTTACGTTATATACATAGATATGTATAAGAGAACATGTCATTGCCGCTATAACAAGGATACTAAAACCTGATGATGACTACATATGAAATGAAATGCTTTAGTTTTTGACATTTATTACACTAATATATATTTATTGATCTGATGACATTTAATACCAATTTTCAACATTATATATATATATATTATAAAGTCAATATAAATATTTGATTCGTATATAAATAGAGTTTCAAAAAGTTTAACATTCATAAGTATTTTGTTTGCCTTTAGTTCTCATTCATAATATTCTTGTAAAATGTGCATTTGCAATTGTTATAAATTATCTATCAGTTGCATTGATTTGGTTGGAATACGAGTGGTTTGCTCCAATGGATTGACAGCATAATGTTTATATATAAGTTTGATCAGAAACAAATAAATCCATGTTCGCCAAGTACAAAATTTGTATATTAATTGATTTAAAGTGTTACCCGAAGACATGAATAGTTCCTTAAACAGGTACAACATAAACGATACACTGAAAACCACATTCATCACAAGACTAATCCACGATCGTTAGCGAGAATTTAAACAATGAAAATCAGAAATGTATATGTAAGCACTTATGTATATACAAATTCACACGTCATAACAACGTTTACATTGAAAAAAAAAAAGATCTTTAAAGTTGTAGAACACTAAAATCATGTAATAAATTTAAATATTTAATTGATTAAATATTTCAGTCCAATTTGAGCCCTTTAATCATATCCTATTTCTTCATCGTGCATTGCTAGTCAAGTTGATTTGCAATACAGGTGATTTTACGCTTAAAGATTTACTGATATGCCTATGTGTAGTAGTTGCTGTAGAATCTTATTAATAGTTTATGCGTAGTTTTCAACTCAAACGTTACTTTGAATATCAGTACTAAGATTTATCGTATGTTAAAGGAAATTTCATAAATAAGTACAGCTGTGGGAAGAGATTGTCAATAGGATTATCATTCGGAATGTTAAGTTTTCCTTCGAAATCCATATGTTTTGTTATTCAGGACAAATTTTGTCATTGTTTTTCGAAAAAGAACATTTCAAATTTCAAAAGCCATTCTCTATAAAATATATATGTATGTATATATTATTTCTGCACAATTTATACTATCAATAGGTATTAGCATAAGAATTTTGATTGTCGATTAGTTCAAAAGAGATTTAATATATATCGAACATTGTCGTAAAATTTAGTACTCTTAACAGGTTAGTAAAATTCATGATAAATTTCAAGAGGAAATTACATACATTTATCCACATAAAACATCCTTGTTGTCTACTCTATTCTCGTCTATTTGTTTAAGTTTAAAATTGACATTTAGCATTTCCAAGAGAATCCTTCAAGTGGTCGCATTGCCTGGAACTAAGAACGTGGCAGTTTCACCGAACCGCCCACATCCCGTTTAGTTAGACTGATTTAGTTTAGATGGTTTGTTATAAACTCCCTTAATAATAGTTGTTCCACTGATTGCTTCTCGAATCCAACAACCTGCTGGAGGTTGGTATATCGGAAGGCGCAGCTCCCCGATTTCAATGTCGTAATAGTTTGCATCGATTCAAAGAGGATGGTGTTAGACAAATGTGTTACCAAGAGTCTCGTGTCCAGCATGAAGTCGCAGATGCCATTCGTCTAAAGCTATGCCGAGTTGATGTGGATGTGGCGTCCAATGCCACCGACTTAGCCCACCCAGGGATCTGATGCAACCTTCATCTCAGTAGTAGCACCTCGACAAATACTTGGGAACGCGATTGCGGTATTTGCATAATGTTAACATTGTTCTACACACACTCAAAATATCATAAACATACATAAATACACCGATACATCCTAGATTTGCTTGGCTTCTACTCGTACTCTAGGCCTTGAAAGGACCTATTCTATGATATGGTCTAAGTTACAGTAAAATAGATATGACACTTGCACTTGAATGCTTATGTTTGAATCGCTTCTCTGAATCTGGCGAACTCTGTCCAACGAATCGGCGATGTTTTGAACCGCTTCTGTTATCCATCTTCGGGTATGCTTCCGTTCGCTCAGACCGGGATTCCCCCCTGTTAAGGTGGTGGGAGTTGGAATCTTCTGTGCATTTACTTGGAGTGTATCTTGCTTGATATGGGGCGGGAAGGGACTGGGTCGGAAGTGGCTACATTGGGAGACATCGTTCTCTAAATCTAGTTTGCTTTAGTGCTAATCTAATCAATAGTATAGCCGAATCCAACAGAGTGAGTATACTGCACACTATTTATGGTACAATATGTATAGACCAGACATCGATTCCACACAGATATATTAGTCGACATTCAGAAAGTGGCGTGATCACACCGCGGCACAAGATCACATCATTACACGTAAAGTTGGTTTCGCAGAAGGATGCTTTAAAATGATTGCAATGGTTGCACTACTGACTAAGATAGGTGTTGGCCAATATTGGGTAGTATAGTTTGGCACCGATATGCGCGGACGTGTAGGAGTTTATGTTTATGTTAGTATACTGGTTGCGTTGCTCGTTGAAACACACACGCACATTGGTCCATTTGTATTACAGAATGGCCGGATTCTACTTACGGCGCAGCAGGTGCGGCTGCCGGGTCGGTGCCTGGAGCGCGTCGGGTCCTTCCTCGGAGGATGGCGGCCATTCTGGGTGAACGACGAACATGTCGTGTGCGCTTCAACGAGACCAACTGAACCAAGTGCCAATTTCCAATTTCTACTGCGCTTCCCGAAGGTTTTTCGCTGCACTGGCCGCCGCTCGCCGAGATCAGACTGTTTGAGGGCCGTTCTTTCAATTCTCTCCCAACGTCTACACTTGGCTACAACATTAAAACTATCGGTTTTTAATTTCGACCGGAGAATAGCTGGTACTGTAAGATTTATAAGCAGAAACACAAATTACAAATGGCATACTAGTTGAAGGTACATATGTTGAGGAGTGAAACCAACTACTACATCGTACTAAACAACAATTACACATCTACGTCGGCTCCAACGAAACTCGACTTCGTGGGGTCGGGAGTTAAGGTTCGAGGTACAAATGGCATTCTGTTGATAGAATGTGGATGTATGTGATGGAACAAAAGGAATAAGATTCACTAACTACTGACGGATCTACGCCACTGGATACAGATACACAGAACCACAAATACAGAAAGTTCCTTCACGTCGACTGATCCACCCGGATGTTTGGTGAAACTTAGCGTGAGGCGGTCGATGGCAAACGGAGACCTACACAGCCTTCGCAGATCAAACTCGATCGAAACAATGTGGATCATTATGTGCGCACCCACTGTGCGATCCATGTCGAATCCGCGAACGCCCATCGAAATGGCGCAACAACCTGAAGAACCTTCCTCGAGGAGAGGAGGAGCCTCCGCATGAATTCGTGATAAACATATAGATTGTCTGGAATACACAAGGTACACACACTAACATGCAAGACTGCGGAGGAGATCGAGTGGACTTCGATCCGTCGGTCGGTCCTGCGGGTGCGCTCGGCTTTCGGGCGCCTCAGACTACGGCTCGTTGGGAAGGCTGGACGGCGTGAGTGCATCATGTATGTGTGCAGGAGCAATGGATTCTGGTTTCTGCTCTATTAACAAATCACACAACTACTACCAAGATGAGGGTGCAGGCT
>CM029563.1:14244934-14270689 GCA_017309665.1 Coelopa frigida
TGGAAAGGTTACTTGTCATGGCTTCCAAATGCTCATGGATTTCAACTCTGTCGCCAAGCCCATGATCCAAAACGGGTTTCACACGAGAAGATGACGGTCCGTTTCCCAGTCCACGTCCTACTTCGCTGCCATTGGAATTGTTCGATTCGTCCGAACGGGATAGTAGGAGGGCGGCTTCCTCCTTTGCCTTAACTTCTATGAGGTGGGCTTCAATGCATGCATTTTCTAAGCCCTCAAATTCTTTTAAACTCGATATGGAAACATCGTCCCCACCCGCTACGCCACTTCCACTATGTCGTACCATGTAGCGTCTGGTGAAGCTGCCATTACTGGAGTCAGTCGATCCCTGATGAGTTCGATTGCGGTTTTCAAGGGATATGGCCTGTTCTAGAGATTCGAATTCCTGCAGGCTGCTCATTGAGACATCATCATGTTCGCCTCGAGAAAAATATCGACGACCCGCCAAAACATCATACTCCGGTGTGCTGGAGAAGGAGTCCTTAAAGCTGCTTATCCGACTGCTGCCGACCTCGAACTCCCCATCTTCTTCTTTGATGTCCTCCAATATTTCCAATCCTTGAATATTTGCATTAGCTCCCATTTGCAAAGCATATGATGCAAGTAAAACATGGAAGAACTTTGATCGTTGCTTCACATTTTTCTTTATACTCAGAGAATATGTGTGAGAAAGAGATAGTCTAATGCCGAAACCTTTCTGTTTATTTCGTGTCGTGACCTTGAAAACAACGCACCCATAGAAGTTTGACTTCAGACAATAATATTATTTAACAAAATATTTTAATAAATGTTTTTGTCATGTGACAATGTTTCGTGGTTTCCATTGCGGCGTGCCCCACAACAATTCACCAAAGTTTCATCGCGATCGAATGCCCAGCAGTTAACCCGGGCAAAACGAATATCACTTAATTTTATATATGATGGAATATAAAGTTTATTTATCAATTGTATTGAATTCTGCTGAAAAATACCGGATTGCAATCGATGCTATCTGCTACCCAAATCCAAGTTCAGGAATACGACTATGGACCCTGAGAACCAAGCACACTTCTGGCTCCAGATCTATTCGTGAATCTCTACGGTGAATTTCTTCCAATAATATTTTCTGAAGCGCTTAAAACGGCATCGCAGAAATTTGCTTGTCGCTTAATTTGACTCGGAGCATCCAAAATATGATCCTCAAGACCGTATCTATGGGACGTCATAGTCATGGAACTGGAACTACAAACTCCGTTAAGCATACCGTGCGATTTTCTTTAGTTTAGACAAGTGAACTCATATGTACATATGGATATATACATATGTATAAAGTATATTTATTTCACATAAATATTCATATCTTTATGGTGTATGAGAAGTGAGCGTGTCCATTGACCGATTTCGCCGATTTGTTCATAAAATGAAAGTAATAAATCCAAAACTTCAAATCTGTAGCTCTTGAAAACAATGCACCCATAGAAGCGTCACTTCAAAAAGCATATTCAAAACAAACTAATTTGAAATATTAAGCATTTATTTATTATGCGTGTGTTTCATCACAAATAAATTCTATTTATGTATCGAGATTTTTTCCTTGTTGATGTTAGTATGTAAATGTTAAAAATTGTTCACTAAAATAATGAAAACTGTGCTCAATAAAATAGTAATTATGTTATATTAGAATATATTCAAGACTTACTTATAGCGTAATTAATTACTGCATTATTTATTGAAACAAAACTTTAAATATTGTAGAATTACAGTTTTTAATGTGATGAGGTGGTCAAACCACATTCAATACCCAAATGCCAATAAAAATGTAAATTTATTAAGACAAAAATGACAATGTATCAAAGCGCACACAGATCCTAAGCGGTTTATTATAGATTTCATATAATATAGATTTATTTTTGTTTTAATTTTTTTTAATTACCTACATAGAAAAATCTGAGAACATCTCATAAAATGTAAGTTGTTAAAATTTTATTTCTGAACTTTAATGCTACAAACCGATTGCAAACGTTCTTCTTTGTTATATCTAAGAATTGATCAGCGTTCGAAGTATGTAGTTATTGTTGCTGTGATAAAGGGCTAAATTTAAGCATGTATAAGGTTCAATATAAAAATTTATATTGGCTTCCGACCATCGAACCAATCGAAATCCTGCTCAATACCTGAAATATCAATTTGATTAAGAAAAGTTTAAGTAAGTGTATTTTTAATAGTTCGTTACCTTTGTGAATTACACGGTCGTGTATCTTTAAGCTACTTAAAGGGATGTATGTCTGAAAAGGAAGGAATTAGAAAAGGAATTTAGAAAACTATTTGATTGTAAAATAATTTCGATAGGCACCAGACTTTTATTAGTATTTTAGATGTACTAAATGTAATGATAAATTAAAACATTTCATATCAATTCCGCAACTTTAAGATAACCCAAATGGACAATTGTCCTTAAGATATAATTTTTATTATCATCCGATTTCGAATTCAACTCAAACGAACAGCTTAGGTCCAGCCAGATCTTTCGAAATTTTGAAACTTGAAATTACTTAATTTCAATTGGCTCGAAAATAAATAAATTTTAATTTTTATGGGGGAAGGGGTTGTCTGTGACAATAGTTTGAAAAATGTTGTGGTTGAAATTTGAAAGAACTTTAAAAAATTCTTTGAATTTGGACTTTTAATCTTCCATAAAAGTTCCACTAGAGCATTCAGAAGAGAAAATTGTAACGTTTAACCCTCTAACCATTCAATTTTTGTTTTTGCTGATCAATTCTGAAATAGGAAATAGTAATGTGAGTAACCGCTTGGAAATTACTGTGGTTTATCTCCCAGGTGTAAATATATACCGCTTTAAAGCGGTCATCAGATTTCAGATTGCTATATTGATATATAGCTTTAATGGTCATAAAAACTAAACTAAACAGCGAATAACACTTTGCGTGTTCAGGTCTTCATGTTGAGTTTTGAGAATTTTAGTGATGACCGCTTTAAGCGCTTATAACGGTTACAGAGTTAAAGGCAAAAATTGGAAAGCTTATTATTACATACAAAAATAGGAATAATAAGACATTTCAATACAAGCAACATTTTAAAATATGATTTTCCATTTCAAAATGTTTTTTTTTTAATAAATTTTAATTAATCTAATTAATAACATATAGGTCTGGCTTGATCTATGGAGTTCGTCTGCGTTATGGGACAGGGATCTCGGCGACAGTTAAGCGATTCTTTAGTTTAAAAGAATTGTGTTTGAGAAAAAGTTGAGCTCTGTTGCTTTTCAATGGACAGGTTATCCTGCCGATATGTCCGAAGAGGACGAATTTTCTGTATGATAATGAGAAACCCGATCGAATTATAGACATAACTTCTAGGAGGACTAGAAGGACTAATGAATAACCAATGTGCTATGTTTTCCATGTACCTACCATGAATAGAACGTTTTAATGGGTGTCCTCGCGGTTCTGATCAGTGTGTTCCGGTTGTTTGTTCTGCGACTTCGTTAAATCGAATTCCAAACCTCTGGTGGAATTTGCGTCGACTATATGCTCATCATGTGTCCAATAACTGGAAGTAATTGTCGAATTCGCCATTGCGACCGACGGGAATGAATCCTCCATTAATGTGCTGGATGCACAACTTGTTACGCTCCCCGACATTTGCGAATTGCCGGCACTGGTCTGATAGGTTGCAGTGGTGTCCCGCTGAACTGGTGTTCTGGTCAATGGACGTGTTGAGCGAATCTACCGAAGTATCTTTTGTCATTTCCTCCGACGGCAACTCCATTGCGCCCTCGAATGAAACGGATGAGGTGGTGTTTGAAATAGTTACAGTTTGTTCCCAGCCATCTTTGGTTTCTGTTCTGGTTGTCGTCGTTATGACTTCGCCTGATGCCGAGTCAGCTTCTTCTTTTGCTAAGGATTTCATCTGGAATTGTTGATCCGACTTAGGCTTGAGAATTGCATCCTTGGAAAGGTTACTTGTCATGGCTTCCAAATGCTCATGGATTTCAACTCTGTCGCCAAGCCCATGATCCAAAACGGGTTTCACACGAGAAGATGACGGTCCGTTTCCCAGTCCACGTCCTACTTCGCTGCCATTGGAATTGTTCGATTCGTCCGAACGGGATAGTAGGAGGGCGGCTTCCTCCTTTGCCTTAACTTCTATGAGGTGGGCTTCAATGCATGCATTTTCTAAGCCCTCAAATTCTTTTAAACTCGATATGGAAACATCGTCCCCACCCGCTACGCCACTTCCACTATGTCGTACCATGTAGCGTCTGGTGAAGCTGCCATTACTGGAGTCAGTCGATCCCTGATGAGTTCGATTGCGGTTTTCAAGGGATATGGCCTGTTCTAGAGATTCGAATTCCTGCAGGCTGCTCATTGAGACATCATCATGTTCGCCTCGAGAAAAATATCGACGACCCGCCAAAACATCATACTCCGGTGTGCTGGAGAAGGAGTCCTTAATTTTTTGCCCGTTTATTCTTTCTCTTCCCCCTTCCATCAAACAAATCTGAAAATAATTTATGAATAATATTTCCAATCCTTGAATATTTGCATTAGCTCCCATTTGCAAAGCATATGATGCAAGTAAAACATGGAAGAACTTTGATCGTTGCTTCACATTTTTCTTTATACTCAGAGAATATGTGTGAGAAAGAGATAGTCTAATGCCGAAACACTTCTGTTTATTTCATGTCGTGACCTTGAAAACAACGCACCCATAGAAGTTTGACTTCAGAAAATAATATTAATTTTAACAAAATATTTTAATAAATGTTTTGTCATGTGACAATGTTTCGTGGTTTCCATTGCGGCCGTGCCCACAACAATTCACCAAAGTTTCATCGCGATCGAATGCCCAGCAGTTAACCCCGGGCAAAACGAAATATCACTTAATTTTATATATGATGGAATATAAAGTTTATTTAATCAATTGTATTGAATTCTGCTGAAAAATACCGGATTGCAATCGATGCTATCTGCTACCCAAATCCAGTTCAGGAATACGACTATGGACCCTGAGAACCAAGCACACTTCTGGCTCCAGATCTATTCGTGAATCTCTACGGTGA
Organism: Coelopa frigida; assembly: GCA_017309665.1. Taxonomy (NCBI): domain Eukaryota; kingdom Metazoa; phylum Arthropoda; class Insecta; order Diptera; family Coelopidae; genus Coelopa; species Coelopa frigida. The sequence goes on from CM029563.1 coordinate 14,250,015, forward strand.
ATTTCTTCCAATAATATTTTCTGAAGCGCTTAAAACGGCATCGCAGAAATTTGCTTGTCGCTTAATTTGACTCGGAGCATCCAAAATATGATCCTCAAGACCGTATCTATGGGACGTCATAGTCATGGAACTGGAACTACAAACTCCGTTAAGCATACCGTGCGATTTTCTTTAGTTTAGACAAGTGAACTCATATGTACATATGGATATATACATATGTATAAAGTAATATTTATTTCACATAAATATTCATATCTTTATGGTGTATGAGAAGTGAGCGTGTCCATTGACCGATTTCGCCGATTTGTTCATAAAAATGAAAGTAATAAATCCAAAACTTCAAATCTGTAGCTCTTGAAAACAATGCACCCATAGAAGCGTCACTTCAAAAAGCATATTCAAAACAAACTAATTTGAAATATTAAGCATTTATTTTATTATGCGTGTGTTTCATCACAAATAAATTCTATTTTATGTATCGAGATTTTTTCCTTGTTGATGTTAGTATGTAAATGTTAAAAATTGTTCACTAAAATAATGAAAACTGTGCTCAATAAAATAGTAATTATGTTATATTAGAATATATTCAAGACTTACTTATAGCGTAATTAATTACTGCATTATTTATTGAAACAAAACTTTAAATATTGTAGAATTACAGTTTTTAATGTGATGAGGTGGTCAAACCACATTCAATACCCAAATGCCAATAAAAATGTAAATTTATTAAGACAAAAATGACAATGTATCAAAGCGCACACAGATCCTAAGCGGTTTATTATAGATTTCATATAATATAGATTTATTTTTGTTTTAATTTTTTTTAATTACCTACATAGAAAAATCTGAGAACATCTCATAAAATGTAAGTTGTTAAAATTTTATTTCTGAACTTTAATGCTACAAACCGATTGCAAACGTTCTTCTTTGTTATATCTAAGAATTGATCAGCGTTCGAAGTATGTAGTTATTGTTGCTGTGATAAAGGGCTAAATTTAAGCATGTATAAGGTTCAATATAAAAATTTATATTGGCTTCCGACCATCGAACCAATCGAAATCCTGCTCAATACCTGAAATATCAATTTGATTAAGAAAAGTTTAAGTAAGTGTATTTTTAATAGTTCGTTACCTTTGTGAATTACACGGTCGTGTATCTTTAAGCTACTTAAAGGGATGTATGTCTGAAAAGGAAGGAATTAGAAAAGGAATTTAGAAAACTATTTGATTGTAAAATAATTTCGATAGGCACCAGACTTTTATTAGTATTTTAGATGTACTAAATGTAATGATAAATTAAAACATTTCATATCAATTCCGCAACTTTAAGATAACCCAAATGGACAATTGTCCTTAAGATATAATTTTTATTATCATCCGATTTCGAATTCAACTCAAACGAACAGCTTAGGTCCAGCCAGATCTTTCGAAATTTTGAAACTTGAAATTACTTAATTTCAATTGGCTCGAAAATAAATAAATTTTAATTTTTATGGGGGAAGGGGTTGTCTGTGACAATAGTTTGAAAAATGTTGTGGTTGAAATTTGAAAGAACTTTAAAAAATTCTTTGAATTTGGACTTTTAATCTTCCATAAAATTTCCACTAGAGCATTCAGAAGAGAAAATTGTAACGTTTAACCCTCTAACCATTCAATTTTTGTTTTTGCTGATCAATTCTGAAATAGGAAATAGTAATGTGAGTAACCGCTTGGAAATTACTGTGGTTTATCTCCCAGGTGTAAATATATACCGCTTTAAAGCGGTCATCAGATTTCAGATTGCTATATTGATATATAGCTTTAATGGTCATAAAAACTAAACTAAACAGCGAATAACACTTTGCGTGTTCAGGTCTTCATGTTGAGTTTTGAGAATTTTAGTGATGACCGCTTTAAGCGCTTATAACGGTTACAGAGTTAAAGGCAAAAATTGGAAAGCTTATTATTACATACAAAAATAGGAATAATAAGACATTTCAATACAAGCAACATTTTAAAATATGATTTTCCATTTCAAAATGTTTTTTTTTTAATAAATTTTAATTAATCTAATTAATAACATATAGGTCTGGCTTGATCTATGGAGTTCGTCTGCGTTATGGGACAGGGATCTCGGCGACAGTTAAGCGATTCTTTAGTTTAAAAGAATTGTGTTTGAGAAAAAGTTGAGCTCTGTTGCTTTTCAATGGACAGGTTATCCTGCCGATATGTCCGAAGAGGACGAATTTTCTGTATGATAATGAGAAACCCGATCGAATTATAGACATAACTTCTAGGAGGACTAGAAGGACTAATGAATAACCAATGTGCTATGTTTTCCATGTACCTACCATGAATAGAACGTTTTAATGGGTGTCCTCGCGGTTCTGATCAGTGTGTTCCGGTTGTTTGTTCTGCGACTTCGTTAAATCGAATTCCAAACCTCTGGTGGAATTTGCGTCGACTATATGCTCATCATGTGTCCAATAACTGGAAGTAATTGTCGAATTCGCCATTGCGACCGACGGGAATGAATCCTCCATTAATGTGCTGGATGCACAACTTGTTACGCTCCCCGACATTTGCGAATTGCCGGCACTGGTCTGATAGGTTGCAGTGGTGCCCGCTGAACTGGTGTTCTGGTCAATGGACGTGTTGAGCGAATCTACCGAAGTATCTTTTGTCATTTCCTCCGACGGCAACTCCATTGCGCCCTCGAATGAAACGGATGAGGTGGTGTTTGAAATAGTTACAGTTTGTTCCCAGCCATCTTTGGTTTCTGTTCTGGTTGTCGTCGTTATGACTTCGCCTGATGCCGAGTCAGCTTCTTCTTTTGCTAAGGATTTCATCTGGAATTGTTGATCCGACTTAGGCTTGAGAATTGCATCCTTGGAAAGGTTACTTGTCATGGCTTCCAAATGCTCATGGATTTCAACTCTGTCGCCAAGCCCATGATCCAAAACGGGTTTCACACGAGAAGATGACGGTCCGTTTCCCAGTCCACGTCCTACTTCGCTGCCATTGGAATTGTTCGATTCGTCCGAACGGGATAGTAGGAGGGCGGCTTCCTCCTTTGCCTTAACTTCTATGAGGTGGGCTTCAATGCATGCATTTTCTAAGCCCTCAAATTCTTTTAAACTCGATATGGAAACATCGTCCCCACCCGCTACGCCACTTCCACTATGTCGTACCATGTAGCGTCTGGTGAAGCTGCCATTACTGGAGTCAGTCGATCCCTGATGAGTTCGATTGCGGTTTTCAAGGGATATGGCCTGTTCTAGAGATTCGAATTCCTGCAGGCTGCTCATTGAGACATCATCATGTTCGCCTCGAGAAAAATATCGACGACCCGCCAAAACATCATACTCCGGTGTGCTGGAGAAGGAGTCCTTAATTTTTTGCCCGTTTATTCTTTCTCTTCCCCCTGCCATCAAACAAATCTGAAAATAATTTATGAATAATATTTCCAATCCTTGAATATTTGCATTAGCTCACATTTGCAAAGCATATGATGCAAGTAAAACATGGAAGAACTTTGATCGTTGCTTCACATTTTTCTTTATACTCAGAGAATATGTGTGAGAAAGAGATAGTCTAATGCCGAAACACTTCTGTTTATTTCATGTCGTGACCTTGAAAACAACGCACCCATAGAAGTTTGACTTCAGAAAATAATATTAATTTTAACAAAATATTTTAATAAATGTTTTGTCATGTGACAATGTTTCGTGGTTTCCATTGCGGCCGTGCCCACAACAATTCACCAAAGTTTCATCGCGATCGAATGCCCAGCAGTTAACCCCGGGCAAAACGAAATATCACTTAATTTTATATATGATGGAATATAAAGTTTATTTAAATCAATTGTATTGAATTCTGCTGAAAAATACCGGATTGCAATCGATGCTATCTGCTACCCAAATCCAGTTCAGGAATACGACTATGGACCCTGAGAACCAAGCACACTTCTGGCTCCAGATCTATTCGTGAATCTCTACGGTGAATTTCTTCCAATAATATTTTCTGAAGCGCTTAAAACGGCATCGCAGAAATTTGCTTGTCGCTTAATTTGACTCGGAGCATCCAAAATATGATCCTCAAGACCGTATCTAGGGGACGTCATAGTCATGGAACTGGAACTACAAACTCCGTTAAGCATACCGTGCGATTTTCTTTAGTTTAGACAAGTGAACTCATATGTACATATGGATATATACATATGTATAAAGTAATATTTATTTCACATAAATATTCATATCTTTATGGTGTATGAGAAGTGAGCGTGTCCATTGACCGATTTCGCCGATTTGTTCATAAAAATGAAAGTAATAAATCCAAAACTTCAAATCTGTAGCTCTTGAAAACAATGCACCCATAGAAGCGTCACTTCAAAAAGCATATTCAAAACAAACTAATTTGAAATATTAAGCATTTATTTTATTATGCGTGTGTTTCATCACAAATAAATTCTATTTTATGTATCGAGATTTTTTCCTTGTTGATGTTAGTATGTAAATGTTAAAAATTGTTCACTAAAATAATGAAAACTGTGCTCAATAAAATAGTAATTATGTTATATTAGAATATATTCAAGACTTACTTATAGCGTAATTAATTACTGCATTATTTATTGAAACAAAACTTTAAATATTGTAGAATTACAGTTTTTAATGTGATGAGGTGGTCAAACCACATTCAATACCCAAATGCCAATAAAAATGTAAATTTATTAAGACAAAAATGACAATGTATCAAAGCGCACACAGATCCTAAGCGGTTTATTATAGATTTCATATAATATAGATTTATTTTTGTTTTAATTTTTTTTAATTACCTACATAGAAAAATCTGAGAACATCTCATAAAATGTAAGTTGTTAAAATTTTTTTTCTGAACTTTAATGCTACAAACCGATTGCAACCGTTCTTCTTTGTTATATCTAAGAATTGATCAGCGTTCGAAGTATGTAGTTATTGTTGTTGTGATAAAGGGCTAAATTTAAGCATGTATAAGGTTCAATATAAAAATTTATATTGGCTTCCGACCATCGAACCAATCGAACCCAATCGAACTCAAACGAACAGCTTAGGTCCAGCCAGATCTTTCGAAATTTTGAAACTTGAAATTACTTAATTTCAATTGGCTCGAAAATAAATAAATTTTAATTTTTATGGGGGAAGGGGTTGTCTGTGACAATAGTTTGAAAAATGTTGTGGTTGTAATTTGAAAGAACTTTAAAAAATTCTTTGAATTTGGACTTTTAATCTTCCATAAAATTTCCACTAGAGCATTCAGAAGAGAAAATTGTAACGTTTAACCCTCTAACCATTCAATTTTTGTTTTTGCTGATCAATTCTGAAATAGGAAATAGTAATGTGAGTAACCGCTTGGAAATTACTGTGGTTTATCTCCCAGGTGTAAATATATACCGCTTTAAAGCGGTCATCAGATTTCAGATTGCTATATTGATATATAGCTTTAATGGTCATAAAAACTAAACTAAACAGCGAATAACACTTTGCGTGTTCAGGTCTTCATGTTGAGTTTTGAGAATTTTAGTGATGACCGCTTTAAGCGCTTATAACGGTTACAGAGTTAAAGGCAAAAATTGGAAAGCTTATTATTACATACAAAAATAGGAATAATAAGACATTTCAATACAAGCAACATTTTAAAATATGATTTTCCATTTCAAAATGTTTTTTTTTTAATAAATTTTAATTAATCTAATTAATAACATATAGGTCTGGCTTGATCTATGGAGTTCGTCTGCGTTATGGGACAGGGATCTCGGCGACAGTTAAGCGATTCTTTAGTTTAAAAGAATTGTGTTTGAGAAAAAGTTGAGCTCTGTTGCTTTTCAATGGACAGGTTATCCTGCCGACATGTCCGAAGAGGACGAATTTTCTGTATGATAATGAGAAACCCGATCGAATTATAGACATAACTTCTAGGAGGACTAGAAGGACTAATGAATAACCAATGTGCTATGTTTTCCATGTACCTACCATGAATAGAACGTTTTAATGGGTGTCCTCGCGGTTCTGATCAGTGTGTTCCGGTTGTTTGTTCTGCGACTTCGTTAAATCGAATTCCAAACCTCTGGTGGAATTTGCGTCGACTATATGCTCATCATGTGTCCAATAACTGGAAGTAATTGTCGAATTCGCCATTGCGACCGACGGGAATGAATCCTCCATTAATGTGCTGGATGCACAACTTGTTACGCTCCTCGACATTTGCGAATTGCCGGCACTGGTCTGATAGGTTGCAGTGGTGCCCGCTGAACTGGTGTTCTGGTCAATGGACGTGTTGAGCGAATCTACCGAAGTATCTTTTGTCATTTCCTCCGACGGCAACTCCATTGCGCCCTCGAATGAAACGGATGAGGTGGTGTTTGAAATAGTTACAGTTTGTTCCCAGCCATCTTTGGTTTCTGTTCTGGTTGTCGTCGTTATGACTTCGCCTGATGCCGAGTCAGCTTCTTCTTTTGCTAAGGATTTCATCTGGAATTGTTGATCCGACTTAGGCTTGAGAATTGCATCCTTGGAAAGGTTACTTGTCATGGCTTCCAAATGCTCATGGATTTCAACTCTGTCGCCAAGCCCATGATCCAAAACGGGTTTCACACGAGAAGATGACGGTCCGTTTCCCAGTCCACGTCCTACTTCGCTGCCATTGGAATTGTTCGATTCGTCCGAACGGGATAGTAGGAGGGCGGCTTCCTCCTTTGCCTTAACTTCTATGAGGTGGGCTTCAATGCATGCATTTTCTAAGCCCTCAAATTCTTTTAAACTCGATATGGAAACATCGTCCCCACCCGCTACGCCACTTCCACTATGTCGTACCATGTAGCGTCTGGTGAAGCTGCCATTACTGGAGTCAGTCGATCCCTGATGAGTTCGATTGCGGTTTTCAAGGGATATGGCCTGTTCTAGAGATTCGAATTCCTGCAGGCTGCTCATTGAGACATCATCATGTTCGCCTCGAGAAAAATATCGACGACCCGCCAAAACATCATACTCCGGTGTGCTGGAGAAGGAGTCCTTAATTTTTTGCCCGTTTATTCTTTCTCTTCCCCCTGCCATCAAACAAATCTGAAAATAATTTATGAATAATATTTCCAATCCTTGAATATTTGCATTAGCTCACATTTGCAAAGCATATGATGCAAGTAAAACATGGAAGAACTTTGATCGTTGCTTCACATTTTTCTTTATACTCAGAGAATATGTGTGAGAAAGAGATAGTCTAATGCCGAAACACTTCTGTTTATTTCATGTCGTGACCTTGAAAACAACGAACCCATAGAAGTTTGACTTCAGAAAATAATATTAATTTTAACAAAATATTTTAATAAATGTTTTGTCATGTGACAATGTTTCGTGGTTTCCATTGCGGCCGTGCCCACAACAATTCACCAAAGTTTCATCGCGATCGAATGCCCAGCAGTTAACCCCGGGCAAAACGAAATATCACTTAATTTTATATATGATGGAATATAAAGTTTATTTAAATCAATTGTATTGAATTCTGCTGAAAAATACCGGATTGCAATCGATGCTATCTGCTACCCAAATCCAGTTCAGGAATACGACTATGGACCCTGAGAACCAAGCACACTTCTGGCTCCAGATCTATTCGTGAATCTCTACGGTGAATTTCTTCCAATAATATTTTCTGAAGCGCTTAAAACGGCATCGCAGAAATTTGCTTGTCGCTTAATTTGACTCGGAGCATCCAAAATATGATCCTCAAGACCGTATCTAGGGGACGTCATAGTCATGGAACTGGAACTACAAACTCCGTTAAGCATACCGTGCGATTTTCTTTAGTTTAGACAAGTGAACTCATATGTACATATGGATATATACATATGTATAAAGTAATATTTATTTCACATAAATATTCATATCTTTATGGTGTATGAGAAGTGAGCGTGTCCATTGACCGATTTCGCCGATTTGTTCATAAAAATGAAAGTAATAAATCCAAAACTTCAAATCTGTAGCTCTTGAAAACAATGCACCCATAGAAGCGTCACTTCAAAAAGCATATTCAAAACAAACTAATTTGAAATATTAAGCATTTATTTTATTATGCGTGTGTTTCATCACAAATAAATTCTATTTTATGTATCGAGATTTTTTCCTTGTTGATGTTAGTATGTAAATGTTAAAAATTGTTCACTAAAATAATGAAAACTGTGCTCAATAAAATAGTAATTATGTTATATTAGAATATATTCAAGACTTACTTATAGCGTAATTAATTACTGCATTATTTATTGAAACAAAACTTTAAATATTGTAGAATTACAGTTTTTAATGTGATGAGGTGGTCAAACCACATTCAATACCCAAATGCCAATAAAAATGTAAATTTATTAAGACAAAAATTACAACAGCGCACACAGATCCTAAGCGGTTTATTATAGATTTCATATAATATAGATTTATTTTTGTTTTAATTTTTTTTAATTACCTACATAGAAAAATCTGAGAACATCTCATAAAATGTAAGTTGTTAAAATTTTTTTTCTGAACTTTAATGCTACAAACCGATTGCAAACGTTCTTCTTTGTTATATCTAAGAATTGATCAGCGTTCGAAGTATGTAGTTATTGTTGCTGTGATAAAGGGCTAAATTTAAGCATGTATAAGGTTCAATATAAAAATTTATATTGGCTTCCGACCATCGAACCAATCGAAATCCTGCTCAATACCTGAAATATCAATTTGATTAAGAAAAGTTTAAGTAAGTGTATTTTTAATAGTTCGTTACCTTTGTGAATTACACGGTCGTGTATCTTTAAGCTACTTAAAGGGATGTATGTCTGAAAAGGAAGGAATTAGAAAAGGAATTTAGAAAACTATTTGATTGTAAAATAATTTCGATAGGCACCAGACTTTTATTAGTATTTTAGATGTACTAAATGTAATGATAAATTAAAACATTTCATATCAATTCCGCAACTTTAAGATAACCCAAATGGACAATTGTCCTTAAGATATAATTTTTATTATCATCCGATTTCGAATTCAACTCAAACGAACAGCTTAGGTCCAGCCAGATCTTTCGAAATTTTGAAACTTGAAATTACTTAATTTCAATTGGCTCGAAAATAAATAAATTTTAATTTTTATGGGGGAAGGGGTTGTCTGTGACAATAGTTTGAAAAATGTTGTGGTTGAAATTTGAAAGAACTTTAAAAAATTCTTTGAATTTGGACTTTTAATCTTCCATAAAATTTCCACTAGAGCATTCAGAAGAGAAAATTGTAACGTTTAACCCTCTAACCATTCAATTTTTGATTTTGCTGATCAATTCTGAAATAGGAAATAGTAATGTGAGTAACCGCTTGGAAATTACTGTGGTTTATCTCCCAGGTGTAAATATATACCGCTTTAAAGCGGTCATCAGATTTCAGATTGCTATATTGATATATAGCTTTAATGGTCATAAAAACTAAACTAAACAGCGAATAACACTTTGCGTGTTCAGGTCTTCATGTTGAGTTTTGAGAATTTTAGTGATGACCGCTTTAAGCGCTTATAACGGTTACAGAGTTAAAGGCAAAAATTGGAAAGCTTATTATTACATACAAAAATAGGAATAATAAGACATTTCAATACAAGCAACATTTTAAAATATGATTTTCCATTTCAAAATGTTTTTTTTTTAATAAATTTTAATTAATCTAATTAATAACATATAGGTCTGGCTTGATCTATGGAGTTCGTCTGCGTTATGGGACAGGGATCTCGGCGACAGTTAAGCGATTCTTTAGTTTAAAAGAATTGTGTTTGAGAAAAAGTTGAGCTCTGTTGCTTTTCAATGGACAGGTTATCCTGCCGACATGTCCGAAGAGGACGAATTTTCTGTATGATAATGAGAAACCCGATCGAATTATAGACATAACTTCTAGGAGGACTAGAAGGACTAATGAATAACCAATGTGCTATGTTTTCCATGTACCTACCATGAATAGAACGTTTTAATGGGTGTCCTCGCGGTTCTGATCAGTGTGTTCCGGTTGTTTGTTCTGCGACTTCGTTAAATCGAATTCCAAACCTCTGGTGGAATTTGCGTCGCCTATATGCTCATCATGTGTCCAATAACTGGAAGTAATTGTCGAATTCGCCATTGCGACCGACGGGAATGAATCCTCCATTAATGTGCTGGATGCACAACTTGTTACGCTCCCCGACATTTGCGAATTGCCGGCACTGGTCTGATAGGTTGCAGTGGTGCCCGCTGAACTGGTGTTCTGGTCAATGGACGTGTTGAGCGAATCTACCGAAGTATCTTTTGTCATTTCCTCCGACGGCAACCCCATTGCGCCCTCGAATGAAACGGATGAGGTGGTGTTTGAAATAGTTACAGTTTGTTCCCAGGCATCTTTGGTTTCTGTTCTGGTTGTCGTCGTTATGACTTCGCCTGATGCCGAGTCAGCTTCTTCTTTTGCTAAAGATTTCATCTGGAATTGTTGATCCGGCTTAGGCTGGAGAATTGCATCCTTGGAAAGGTTACTTGTCATGGCTTCCAAATGCTCATGGATTTCAACTCTGTCGCCAAGCCCATGATCCAAAACGGGTTTCACACGAGAAGATGACGGTCCGTTTCCCAGTCCACGTCCTACTTCGCTGCCATTGGAATTGTTCGATTCGTCCGAACGGGATAGTAGGAGGGCGGCTTCCTCCTTTGCCTTAACTTCTATGAGGTGGGCTTCAATGCATGCATTTTCTAAGCCCTCAAATTCTTTTAAACTCGATATGGAAACATCGTCCCCACCCGCTACGCCACTTCCACTATGTCGTACCATGTAGCGTCTGGTGAAGCTGCCATTACTGGAGTCAGTCGATCCCTGATGAGTTCGATTGCGGTTTTCAAGGGATATGGCCTGTTCTAGAGATTCGAATTCCTGCAGGCTGCTCATTGAGACATCATCATGTTCGCCTCGAGAAAAATATCGACGACCCGCCAAAACATCATACTCCGGTGTGCTGGAGAAGGAGTCCTTAAAGCTGCTTATCCGACTGCTGCCGACCTCGAACTCCCCATCTTCTTCTTTGATGTCCTCCAATACGCCGCCAGTCAGATCGTAAGGATACCGTAACTGTGTATCTGTCAGCTGCATTTCCACCCACTTCTTATTCGCCGATGCTATGTCGCCCGTGTCTTCGTGCTGCTCACTGCCACTTCCGCTATCGGCCGTTGGAGGACTTTCCTCAAATTCGAAATTTAAGTCGTCTCGATACATCTGCGATCCCAGTTTAGAATCAGCTGGTGCCGATTTGATGATGATCTTTTCCACTTCTTCATCAAATTTGGACTCGTACTTGACTGGTTTTATTTTGATGCTCTGACCGCCCAACTCAGCCTCGTTAGCCTCTTTGGCCACCTCTTCGATAATTACGAATTCATCCGATATGTCCGGTTGATCTACCATCTCGAATGAGTCGGGCGAATCTGGGGCTTTGTTTTCGTCGAAATCGGAGTCTCCGATCTCGGCGTGCTTCAATTCGGCTAGCTTTTGCATATATTGTTCTTGAACCCGACTCTGGAAGTTTTCATCAGTTTTGAATTCCTGCGATTGCTGACGCAAAGGTTCATCTGCTGCTTTGTGTAGTTCATCTTGTGTTTTGACTTTGTATAATTTCTCTTTGAAGTTATCTTCATCGTCTAATATAGGAGTCTTTGGGGTTTCCTCTGTAACTGTTATATCTGGAATATTCGAATAATCTTGCATATTTTGAGATGGTCTTCGCTCCTCCAATACTGTTGTTTCCGCTTCTAACTCTTCGGTGACACTGTCCTCCACTATGATCTCCGCCACGAGCTGGGATGGAGTGAATGGACGCTTCTCGTTATCAAAATTGTGATCCATCTCAGCGGCGACTTGCTTCTTCTTTTTCAACTTGCGCTCTTTCGGTGATCGAAATTGTCTAGCATATTCAGACTCATAAGGATCCGTGTCAGATTCGCTCTCGGATTCTTTTCCTTCGCCTAGAAGTGTAGGATCCAAATCAGACAACTCCTTTAGAGTTTCGCTGGATATGGCGGTACTTTCGTTGCGCTTATGGCCACGTCTCTTGGCTTCATCAGGAGGAGTTATCGCTGACATTTCTTGTGGACGATTGATCTTTCGATTCTAATTCAAGAACAAATGTGTCTTCCATTGCAGGAACTAGTTCATCTTGAGCAAAACCGAGTCCTTCCATCCCAGTCAAAGATGAGGATCCAGCCGATCCAATCATGTCATCGAAATTCTCGACTACTGTGTCAATGTTCGAAGTGCTCGACATACTCACAGATAGAATACTGCCCTCATCTAAGCTAGAGGCTAGTTTTGAATCGTCAATGGACCTCCGCATATCCCCGTGATAAAGTAAAATATCCTCTGTTTTGTCGAGCTCTTTAAATTCTTCTGATGTTGCATCTATCGGATAAGCGAATCCCCATGTTCTTTCAATTTCTTTTGGCTTTGGATACTCTTCGACTTTAGACGATTGTAAAGTTGATGCCATAACTATATGATCGGTTCCAGGTGTTTTTTGTTCGTCTTGATTCTCTAGTTTTGGTTTGAATATCATTTCTTGAGATCGTTTCATATGTGATTGTTGTATCTGTTGATCCGTTATGGGACACGAGGGGTTTCCGATGTCGAAACTCTCATCACTGTCCTCATCGTCGATTTGCAAGTCTCGAATACGACACATTTCCTCGGACTCTAAAACATCTTGATCTGTAGAAGACGCAACCAGCGTTTCCGACAACTCGGAAACATCAATACTTCCCAAATTAGCCGAGGATTCAGAGTCCAAACTCTTCATACTTTCATGGGAACTCATGGTTTTGGCGTTACTACTGTTCAGAGCGCTCATAGCACTTACATATTCAGTGGTCTCACGACACACAGACGATGCATCCAACGCCGTCTGATACTCAGAGGAAAATTGCTGGGTCATCAGGTAATCGACATCGGATGACAACGGACGACTTTCGGTTTTTTCAAAACTCTTATAATAACTATCACTCGAACTCGAGTGATCAACGTCAGGGATAGACCATGGATTGGACGAATCTCCAGATGAATCTACTTTTACACATTGGACGTCAGGATCATATTGCTGCTTGTCTGTCTCCTCAGATAAGGCGCCACTAACAGTCTCTGCCTTAACAAGGTTAACTTCTTCTGTCACAACGCTGATCTTTGTCAACTTCTCTTGGTAATAATCTTCCATTGAACTGAAGTCTTCGGCCGTCTCCGTCGAGATGAAGCCCAGTGACGCATGTTCTTCCTTAGCTGCATGTTCCTCCATTGAACTGTATTCCTCGGCCGTGCCAGTGGATATGAAACCCAAAGAGCCCGCATCATCTTTTAAAATGCACTTAGGGTCGATTGGCATAGCCAAAGAGTGCTCAAATAATTTAATCTCAACTCCTTCTTTGTGTGATTCCTGTGTATCTTTTTCGTCGATTAACTCATTCTCGTTCAGGGGTTTCGTTGTCCTCAGAGATTCGGGGATTCCTATAAAGGAAGATATATCATCTCGATCATCAGATTGGCTGACACTTGGTGATGGTTGTTTGGCTGAGATGGTGGCTGGTTGTGACGTATCCATGTCAGTAATACCACGTAACTCGAACTCTGAGGGAGACTCCTTAATCGACTTTCCATCTTTAACTACTCGCTTAAGTTCATCGGTGACAGCAATCAAGGACTGCTGTACTGCGTCCAAAGTTCGCTCTACTTCCTTGGCATCAACTACTTCTATTTCTGAGGGTTTTTGTGGTGAGTGAATTACTTTGCTCGACGGTTTCATAAGCTCTTTTTCCAAAAATTCCATTTCACTCTTCTCCAGTGATATATCTATTGAGCCTGGTCGAGCAGGTCCCTCAGTTTCAAGCAGTGTACTCTCTGTATTTTCATTATATTTTGATATCTGACTTAGAGACTCTATTTGTGGGATCTCAGGCTCTTGCTCAAGTAGATCATTTCGGGTCTCGGAACTCTGTCGAATTATCTTGCTTTCGATCCCTATATCCCCTGGAGGCTCAGAGGTATATTCCTGAAATAAGTCTCTGTCCTCGATTTCCATTACTTCGTCAGAATCGACCGATAGTTCCTTCATAAAAGGAATATCCTCAGCTTCAATTGTACCTGGAATAGCATCCTCAAATGAGCCCTTCAATTTCGTCGGAGTAGTTTTCGTGATTATATTACGACTAGATTCGCCAATGTAAAACCGGGTCGGTTTATCGTCGAATATTTCCGATTGTTCAGTTCCACCTTCTTCAATCGATACCTGACTGTGGGTTTCGAAGGCCTCTACCGGTTCATTAGAGCTTATAGTCGACATTGGTTGATCTAAGTGAGATCGAACTGAGTCGGTAGAAATTTCCTCGGTTTTCGATATATCATCTGTTATATCTAAACTACGTAAGCTGAGGCTGTCTCCTTGTTCAACGAGAGCTGATAAGTTCTTGAACGAATCCGATTGTTTTAGTTGAACTCGTGGTTTTGGTACTGGTGTAGACGTGTCAATGTTGACCTGTTCCTCTGACTTTCCGGATTGTATTACATGGTCCTGATCTGCCGGCGAAGTGGGTTTATTTGTTCTTGGTTTTGGAGTTGGAATATCGATAGTCGCTTTCGCAGGAGTTGTAGTGGTTTCAGTCATATTTTCATATTCAACGCCTATTTCTATAAAACAATATTATTGAAATAAAGCATTTGTGTGTAAAAATTGCATAGAAAACTAACTAATTAGGAAAAAATAATATAAAAACCGGATATAATTTAAGGAACCTTCATTCTGTCTATGATTATGAATATCGATATTGGTACAATTTCGGTATTAAAAAAGTCCGATTGATCAAAACGCCCACAGTAAAATAAAACAATCATAAATAAATTAATTATAATGTATGGCCTTGAAACTGAATAATTACATATTTTAAAATATTTAATGCAAGGTTAATGTTATCTATCATATGATAACAAAAGCGGCATGTTATTTTATTGTATATGCAAATAGAGCTCAACTTTTTGACTACCATTCTAGAGAATCTAGATTGAATATAACGAGATCAAAACACAATGCAGATGTGTTTACATTTATACCTGCGGTTAATTCTTGGATATCATTGTCTGGGGTATTTTGTCCAATATCTGCCATTGTGTTTGTCGCTGGGGAAACGCTATCGTCCCAGCTTATTTTTGAAAACTCTCCTTGCAAGCTACTAACTTCGTCATCATGGAGTAATTCCGCAAAATTGTCGTCAATGTTACCGGCTCCATCCTCTACATCCTCCACATTTAAAAGTTTTTCAAAGTTTCGATCAATTCGGGACATTTTAACAGCATATCCTTCAGATGACTTTACATATTCTTTATAGAAAGGACGTAATTACAATATTAAAATCAATAAAGAAATTTCTCAGAAATAGAAATCACTGTATATTTTACTGTAAATTTAATGAAGTTAATGGGACAAGAAATACACTCATAACATTTTTCAATTAGAGTTTACTTGAACACATTCAAAATATTGCATATTTGTATGACATCAGAAAGATATATCTGAATATACCGAACTACTTTAGAGTGTAAAAAAAGAGTAATGGCCATATTCTAAATTACTAAATTCTTGTTTAGAAATTCCCGCAGAATAACATGTGCTCGAAGTCTAAATTCATTCTTTACCTTTGGGTTGAATTTCTGAGCATTCGACAGATTCTATTGTACTCTTTTGCTCCGTAGGGCAACTTGCTATTGTCTGCTTTGTGGCGGTAATAGTTGTAGTCGTGAATGTGTGTGTGGTGGCGTGTGACTGTGTTTGAAAACATGCTTGCTCGTCTGTGAAGCTTAAATTGTCGTCAAAAGATTTTCCCGATATTGACTCAAGAGTAGGCGATTTGATTACATTCAAGCCACCAATGTCATCACAGGTAATTGCATAATTTTCGCTATCTGAGTTATTCAAATTTAATATTTCTTGCTTGGTTAGGTCGGAGGCGGAGGCAATATGGCCGTTTGCATGGTACGGTAGCTGATGCTGTTCGTTTATTATATGAATACTTTCTTCTAAGACTTTATCAACTAAAATCGTAGCTTCTTTTCGAATCGTTGCCATATTCTCAGTATCCTCCTTTGTAATTGGTGAGGTCTTATTGGTAGCATCGTTCGCACCCCCGGCAGAGCCTGCAAAACAATGTTAACAATTGTACATTTATGCACATGGACGTATTATATGTCATACGTCTGGTATGAAAATAGAAATAGTAGAGGACAGTTGATTTTGATGGATGCAAAAAACAAGAAGACGAGGTCATTTGAAACAAGCGTGATTTATGTGAACTTTTGTTTTGTTTTTACTATGGATGATGAATGATTATGAAGTATTTCAAGTTCCTAATATCATGTTAAATGCTTAAAATTAAATGCTTAAGTTATTGCCAGTGTCATCGTGTGTATGTATATGATATACTCTTCCGTTTAAATGCGTTTGAAAGATTAATAAACCTTCGACTGATAACTTAGTACTCAGTTTATGCATATGAGTCTGTGATTGCAAGAAAGCGTGATAAGCAAGTGGTACAATCGTGAAAGGATGAAACGTGAAAGGATCAACAAATATTTTCTCTATTATGATGCATACACAATAAAATAACATTGCTTTTATAAATTTTTGAATTTATTGCGCATATAAACCATAATAAAAATTTGTGAGTTTAATGAAAAGGTGAAATAAAAATGTGTTTGATAAATTGTAAACGTTGGCAAATGTAATAATTTCACATACCATTGGCAGTATGGGGATCCGATCTGTTATCTGGCTGTGGTATTCCGGTAAAAGATTCCGTAAAAGATTCTGCAAGGAATATATTTAAATTGAGTGAACCAGTTTGAATAGACATTAATCACAAATAAAGTTTAAATGAGTTTGAAAATTAGGTACGAAACTATACATATAATAGTAAATACAATCAGATTTAATAAAAACTATCTTTTTTAGCCACACCTAAATTGTTTAAGCAAAAATATACACTAGGTTAGAATTTTTGTATGAAATGCTTCTGTACACGAACAAGAACTCTTAAGGTTTCAAATTGTAAAAGAAAATGTACTTATGTAAAATGAATCGTCTTATCTTATTACCATTAAAATTCGGAATATTTTTTTTTTTGTTTTTTTAAATTTGTAATTCTTGTTTACTATTTATATACGAACCGCTGACTAAATTACTTTTCAATATGAAACTATCATTAAAATACTTACAACTTTGGACATATGTAGGTATTTATTCTTATAATATACTTGTTTGGTTTCAGCGATATTTAATTTCCCTCCTTGTCGTCAGATTCGACATACTCAACATCAGTATGTGCATCCTGACTATCTGGCATGCCCTTGATTTGGAGTTTCTCAGACTCTACGTTGAATGTACTGCCAGTTTTTTCATAAACTACCGTGTAGCTCTCATTGAGCATATCATTTAAATTGGCAGAGGCGTAATTATTCCCTTTATTGATATCGATAATATCATCGACATCTGATGTAAATTGTATATCTTCAACATCAGTGTCTTTTTGATTACAGTGTGGAGACTGTTGTTTATTAATATTAATAGGCATGTTACTATATTGCGTACTACACATATTGTTCTTAGTGTTATCGTGTTGAAAAGAGTGAACAATAATCGCACTTTTGTCCTGAAATTCGCATAGATTTAATTGAAAATCGATTTGGAGATGTTCTCCTTCAGATGCATCGGAGATACAGTCGTCTGTGACGTCCGTATCTTTTTCAGTAGTGATCAGTTTACTTGTATGAACCTGTTTTAAGTGCTTTTCCGTGGGTAGAAGACCATTTTCACTCAAATCGATGTCCTCTACATCAGTAACACCGTCTTCATATTCTCCAACCCTTACGCCGAGCTGTCGAGATTTAACTTTACTCAAACTCCTGGATTTTAATTTCTTTCGCCGATTAGTTCCATCCATAAATATTTCCTCCACATCTGTAATGGACTCCATATTCGACTGAATTTCGGATTTTCTTGTAGCGAATGGTTTTAAAATATCACTCGAAACAATTAATTCGCTCTCGAAACAATCATGACAAGGAAAGAAACTTGGGGTAGCAATTGAACCCTTGCGTTCACAATCTTCGGTACACGAATACTCTTCTGAGTCAGTGAGTGCTTCTTCCTTTTGATTGTTGCACATTCCAAATGTATAGCCAACATCCATTGGCATGACGTTTGTAATCGTATCACCATTAGAATCTTCCTTCAATATAACAACTTCTCGATGTACAGGTGGTAGCTCACATGCATTAACCACGTAGGAGGGTTGATCTAAATAATTGGTTGAGTCTTCACAGGTTATATCTTCAACATCTGTGTGGGATTCACCATCTTCCCCAGTGGCTAAAATAATAGCACGTGGAATAGGTTTGACATTATCGTCCTCACTATCGAAGCTATATTCTTCACCTGCGGAGTCATCTAGCTTTTCTATATCTGTTAATACCTCCTCGGTACAAGGTTGCACCACAAGGAAAGCATTATTGCATGGCATTGATGGTGATTTTAGCTGTGCATTTGTATGAAAGAACTTTACTTCAACAGGTGTCAAATAGAGTTTACCGGACTCATTATAATCATCTTCATTAGACGATCCAGAATATTCAATTTGACAAACTTCTTCGGTGCCTGACATTTCTAATACTTCATTCTCAGATAAACCATGGACTTCATCGGCAGAAACACATGACAATGCAGATGCTAAATCACTCATGTCGCTCAGAACTGACACATCAGCATTATTGTACGATTCATCTTCTTCTTCATCAGTATGAGCCATGTCCATTATACAAATTTTACTTTGATCCCCCATGGCATTAGCTAAATCAATGCACACTGATTTGACGACTAGGATTTTCACCTTCGGAGTCAGTATAATAGTCTTCACAATCCGTTAAATAGTCAGCCATATGATTCAAAGTTTGTGCTCTGATGAAGTCACCGGGTTTGATTTCAATGTGCTCTTTTATGCCGTTGTTAATCAGTGACTTTTCTTCTAAACCATTCTTAAGGAACTCGTTGAGAGATATCTTTAACTCGGGATATATTTGACTCATATCATCTTCAATTTCAGAATCATCGTAATCTTCTATATCTGTAGCATCGTTGTCGGAATTGACACTTTTCGGGGTTAAGAGCTTATCGCAAATTTTATTTCCGGATGGTATACTAGGCATTAGATTTTGGCTATCAATATCTTCCACGTCGGTTAGACAATCATTATTGCGATCATAATTCATATCATTATCATTTGAGCTACTCTCGGAGGACTCTGAACTGTTGTTGCTGGTAATGGATATCTTTGGGAGAGTTGCCATTTTCTATGTATATTTTAAACTAGTATTTTAGATAAAAAGATAAATATCAATATTTTATAATTTAAAAATAGCATTTTAATTAGGAAACCCTTTGTTTAGAGATATTGTGTATCGAATCTATTGAATAATCGTAAGCATAATGGAATACTTTAATATCTACACAGATAAATTTATATACATATCTATACCTATAAAATTGTACTGCACACATACTTTCTTATATCTGACAATTGCTAATTTACCTTGTATAATCTCAGCTCTTGACTCCGGTAATGGTGAAGTGGATCCACTACCAACAATCATATTTCCTGCCACAAACTGCTGCTGAAGTGAGGGATTTATTGTAAATCCTGTAACTTGTTGCATTCGCAAATTTTCTGCAAATAACGCCAATGGACTTCTGGTAGGCTTAGGAGAACTTGGACTTGCTGCTAAAAAGCGCTCCTGATCGGTCCCATAAATTGGTAGGGCAACTGAGTCCGAGAGACTTGAGTCGGTGGTATCGATAAAACTGACATCAAAGTCGGCGACAAATTTCTGATCGTGGGATGAAGAATGTAACACATGTGTGTCCTGCTCTATATCAGGCTGTTTATATATGACTTCGAATGATTTTCCAGGACCTAATGTTTTAGTGAAAACCTCACTCGTCATGATGATTCTGCTGCCCGAAGAGGAAGCTGAGGTGTTTGTACTATCGCCTGATTTACAGGAACGATTTTTTTCAGAATCGTCATCTACTACAACTACAGTGGCTGTAGAAGCAACTGGCGTCGGCTCTTTTCGCATCTGAACTGTACCAATTTGGGTAATGGAAGTCCCTGGTTTGTGGTCAGCAAGTTTTGAATTTACTTTATCTTTATATGTCTTTATGCTCACACTTCGCACAATTTTACGTGTATTATCGGAAGAACCACTTCCACTTGTACTTCCACGGGAAGTTGCACTTGATTCGTTTACGAGTTCCATAGATTTTTTCTGTGCAGTTGTGATACTTTTTGATGTGTTCTTTGGTTCCTTATGAGGGTTTGCCTTATTAACATCTATTTTGGTTACTTTCTTAGTGTTTACTTGAGGACGTGTGATTATTGAGTTAGATTTATTGCTTTTACTTTGTTGATCGCTGGGTTTAGTCATTCCATATGAGCTCGATTGAGTTTTAGAATTTGGAATCGTTTTAGCTCTTCCCATATATTCGATTTTGTTATCTTGCAAAGCAGATGTTTTGTAAGAAGCTTTTTTTGAGCTGGATTTTCCTTCATTCTGGGACATTCTGTTTTTAT
>CM029563.1:14897111-14928823 GCA_017309665.1 Coelopa frigida
TTCGGTTTCCTTGTGGTCCTGTCCTTTGGTCCTGTCCAGTCCACTCCACTCGACTGCGTGCGGAGTTCGCGTGTCTCGCTTTTCTCCTCGACCCCCCAATATACATACATATATTTGTGTATATGTATGTGTTTAACTGTAGGTCGTTGTCTTTATGGCTGTGTGAGTTCGGCAAGCGCACAGGCGGCCGCGTGTGCGTGTGGAGGTGAGAGCGTGAGTGTGCGTTCCTTTGTGAGTTAGCGATTTATTCATTTTCCACTTTCCTTTCTTGCGCTCTTTCTCCGAGTATGTGTGTGTGTGTGTCTTTGTGTTGGCTTTCGCTCCTCTGTGGGTTCTTTTTCCTGCCTGCCTGCCTTCTGTCGTAAGCCTGCCACACAAGGCGCCGTTGTGTTGGTGGCGACGATTGCGCTTGTATTGTGTGTCCATTTATCTAATTGTGAGTTTTCCACCTCAACGCAGTTGCCACTTGCACCGTTGTGTACACCTTGTTTGCCCCCTCTCGCACTCCTCACCGCCCTCACCTCCGCCGACACAACCGAACGCGAGTTTGCCTTTAATATTAATTTGTCGTTCCTGCCATTGTTGTGGTTGTTATTGTTGTTTTTGTTGTTGCCCTTATGATGCAATGACCTGAATTCCTCCGATAGTGGATCGTTACACGAAAATACGCTTTCACGAAAACACTTTCGAGTTAATGACCAATTATTCGCGCTGGCATTCGAACCTCGTACCCAGTCAAAAATTGACTGCCATCTAAATTGAGTAATTCCAATCGTCCATATAAAATTTCCCTATATCCTGATCTCATTGGGAATGATTTCAGTATTATTGGGAATTATTATTATCGACTTGAAACGGTCCTGATCATTCATGCCCATTCCAGGAAGAAAACATTAGAGGTTTTGGGAGGTACTTATAGTAAATACCGTGCATTTTGTTTCCATAATATACCAATACACCCAAAAACTGATTAACCCATGTGCCATGACTGGGCACATGATTGATTTGATAGTAGATTTTTGCATTTTAAAATAGCAATATTTTTTTGAGTGTTTTTAAACCCTTGATTTAGTTTTTCTATGTTTTTTTTCTTTCTTTCATAATGAACCATTTTTTGAGCCCACATGTATAATACTGAAGAAGTATCGAGTACCATACTATATCGAGTACATTACCTTATTAATATGGTAAGTTAAACTGCATTAACCTATAACCAAGGAAGAACTATAACATAATATCTAAATATATAAAAAACACCTAGTTATTCCAAGAGATTGAGTATTGAAAACGTGGCTTTTTGGCCCCTTATAACAAGTTTTTATATACCAGCTCATCCCTGACTTTGGCTGAGATCTTATAATGACAAAAACTTCATGAAAGACTTCGTCGATCAGGGCCACTCGATCAAAGTTCAAGCAACAAGTTTACGCCGATCGTGCCGATGCCTTTGTATGAGTGAACCTTGTCCCCCTGCTCATCCCAAACTCGTCATCCACTCCACTCTGGGGCCACTTACGGAAATATTGTATTAAAATCTACGCTATAAATAGAGGGGATTCGAATTGACAAGAGTTCGTATTGAGGGATATATTTTCGGACCAAGACATCGGCATTTTACTGACCTTACACAAAGCCAACAACAACAAGACCACCAACTACAACAATCCAACAAATGAAAAACATGAAACGCAGAACGCACAGAATGAAGCGCTTTTCGGATTGTCTTTCGCTGTGGGCGCTGAGAATTTTGGCTTCGAAAAATAGCCCGAATTTATGAGAGACAACGGCACCAAGGGAAGCCTCGAGACCGCTGCACCCCATAAACAATTCACTCTATTTTCATTTAATTTCATTTAATTTCATATTATGAAACACAATGAAACACACGCTTGCTCACAGGCACAAACCACAAGCAACCACTCGATGCGAAGTACATTGGGAATTATTCGCACTCCTCCCCCTCCCTCAGATATATATATATATAGAAGGCACCCCGGACACCGCGGAGAAGGTGCGGCGGTGCAATGGGATATTCCCACGAGCGAATACCACGGACGACGCACTGACTGACTGACTTCTCGCTAGGCAGCATTTCAAGGTGGATGGACTGCTCGTGGCGCCAGGGAACCATCCAATCCATCTATAGACTCTGCATCTAGCGAATTTGTTGACTAACGAAAATAGAGTAAAGTCCTCAGAATACCATTGGAAATGCGAGGAAACCCGCAATAGTCTCGAGAAGACATCGTTGCGGAGAGAACGCGAACATCTCGTCCTGAGAGCGATAAAGCGATTATACTGGGTCGATCGCTGTGTGGGTCCCAAGGACGCCCCAGAGAGTGATCCCGACATTTTCCCCGAGTTTGTTCTTGTGGCGCCGCCGACGAACCATCGCCGATGGAAACCTTTCGGTGGGCGCAGCGCCCCAGGACTCACAGGCCTCCACGTTCTAGTTGACATTAGGTCGAGTTGTTATTGTTCTTGTGCTTGTGCTTGTCTCGTTGTCGGTCATGTCGCCGTTGTAGCCGTGGTTGTTGTCTCCACGTAGTGTACATAAATTATTTCCGTTTCGCATTCGCTGCGGGTCTCGGTCTCAGTCGCCGTCGTCGTCGCAGTCTCGGTCACAGTCACCGTTGTCGTCGTTGTTGTTTTTGTCGTTGCCGTCGCAGCAGGCTGGGCCACTCGGGCCACAGCAAGAGCTCTAAATTCGGGGGTGGATTTCTCTGCCGCCACCCACCGACCGGCCGTCGCCGCCGCCACCACGACATCCTCCTCGTTGAGGAGAGCAGCATTAGTTCGTCAATAAATTTCCCAATCGATTCGCTGTCTTCCTCCTCAACTTCTTCCTCCTCCTTCATCTCTGCCACCCCCTTCGGCCAACCGATAAGTTCCATTCGAAATTTTCAATTCCACTGTAGGCCGACGAGTTCGACGGCTTCTGCCGAATTCCGAGACTCGTGATTTGAGAACCGTGAGGTTTTCTGGAAAATCGCACTCATTGTCTGCGTGAAAATTTTAATTGATTTCCCGGATTTTCCGCAGCACTCGCGAACTCGAACTCATTCGTTCGTTCGCTCACTCGCTCGCACTGCACGAATTTTCGTGGGCTTTTGCAATTTTTATACTATGCGCGCGTAGAAGAAGAACAAGAATAAGAACGAAACTTTTCACTTTTCTTCGATTTCTTTTTGCAATGGATACTTTCGCAATCTCGCACACTTTTCTCGGGTGGGTTTTTACCTCATCTCACTTCACCTCACGCCGCCTCACATCACATCACCTCACCTCATTCACCGATTCTCCGAATTTTCACTCTATCTATCGACTTGGTAGCTCACTCCAATATCGGACGACGGAACTTCGCGAATACCGTGGCTTGGCTTTCGTCGGACCCAGTTTCGAGCCGATTTGGAGTTTCGACAGCGATTATGCGATTGGGATTGAGATTTTCACCCGATTTGAAGGCAAGTCTTGAGGAAATTCTGGCCCTCGACACTCTCTCGACGCTCGAACGCGCGGACAATGAAAAGACGTGCGGTTGCAGCTGTGGCCGTTACTCCACTGAAAAGTTTTCCAATGCTGCGAACTTCTGGCGTCGTCCTCGCGCCGACCGTTGGCTTTTCCCGAATTTCCCTCGGCTCGCTCTCATTTTTCGTGGCACACTTTTTCTCTCTCTCTCGCTCTCTAGTCGCTCTCGCTGCGTCCACTCTCTCCCACTCTTCATTGTCTCTCTCTTTCTCTAGCCGCCTGCGTGAAAAGTTTTCTCTCCTCGGTCTCCGTTTCGCGATGCGTTTGTTGTGATAAAGCGTGGCGTGCGATTTTCGTGTTTTCCACGTTTCCACGTCTTCTTCGTCAGCCAACGATTTCGCCCAGTTCCATACGTTGGTGAAAATGTGCAGAGGTCGACCAATGGCGTGTCCAAACTATAGTGTTGTTAAAACTTAAGACCAATGATAACATAAAAAGATTTTATTTTTTATAAATTTACTTTTTTATTTAATATTATCCTTTGAATAATTTGTTGTTAATTTCTTTTCTAATTTTCAAAAATCCAAGTATTTTTATAAAGCAAATGAAAATGTTTCATTACAAACCAATTCCTTAAAATCGTATCAAATAGTAGTGGATAAATTTTAAATTTTTTTTAGAAATAGTAGCTAATTTTCTACACAGTGAACTGCCAAATAGTGAGATGCCAAAAAAACCTCCAATAGATTTGTAAAGATAATGCAAACTCGAACTAACTAAAAAAACAAAAACAAAAAAAAATAATTTAATAATTAATACCTTCCCACTGTAGAGTGAGAGAAATGAAAGAGACAACACTAGTGTGGCATCAGCGAGACCAGCAAGCCGAAGTTGGCCGAGAGCTTTTCATTAGACTCTTCTCGAACCCAACGAAACAAGGTGGTTCCAAAAAGGAAAATCTCGCATCAGATTGGTTCTTGTCTATTCTATTCATATAACAGGGAGGGTTCAAAAAATTATGGTTCATCTTCTTTTTTGGGTTTTCTCCAATTTTTGAATTATTTTTATCGATTTTTAAAATTTTTTTGAATATATTTTTTTAAATATACTTGGGTCGACCACCGGCGAAACTACTCGTATGACTCTTTGGCGCCTAAACCAGAGCGGAGTCCGAAGATTCGAACCCGAATCCGGTCGCCGTGAGAGGTCGGAGCGACCAGAACGCCTCCTGCACTGTCCGGATGATTGATGGACACCGCCAGACCGCTGGCTGCCGAACTCTTGCGACCGAAGGCAGGGGAGTCCCGGACGTCGCGCCAGCAGATGAGCGTGAATGGAGCGATGGAGCTGGCCTCGAACGATGGCGAGTGATTAATGCCGATCGACGGGCGATTAGTTCGGGCCCAGATTGTGCGTGTGACGAGTCCGAGTCCAAGTCCAAGTCCGCTGACCGCCACTAATTAGACCCAAAGGTCGCGTCAGAGCCCGCAATTAGTGGATTTGGAAGATTTGGTCGCGATCGGACGCGGATTGCCGGATTTTCCCACTCGGCCAATTCGCGGTGAAAGTTTTTTCCAACGACCAAAAATTAATCAATTTCGCAATTTCGATGTTAGACCGTTGCCGGGCTCCCGGAGTCTGGCGGGGTTCTTCTTTTTATGGATCGCCTCGGCGCTACAGATTGCTTGTGCGACAGACAAAGCCGGCGACAGACCCATAAAGCCGTTCTAACTGCGTCGGAGCTTTTATGGGCGTCGCGTCAACGTCCAAAAATAAAGACGAAGAAGAAGAATATGGCGCCAAGAACCGGCGCGCTCGAGGTTCTGGCGACCCCTCGAGTGACCGTCGCGGAATTCGCTCGATCTTTAATTAATTCTCGAATCGTATCGAAGACGACAGGATAGGTGAATCCGCAAAAACCCAGCTCGACCACCACCAACAACAGCAACAATGCCGATATCACCAAATGGTGGTACCGTGGAGCTCACATCGACCTTCAGAGATCATAAATAAGAGATTAAAATTTAAAATTTTCAAAATATAATGAACTCGCTTCATTACAATAAAAACAAACAAACTAACAACAAACTCCAAACCACACGAATACGTCCAACAAAACCTATTCAGCGAAGACGGATTGTAAGAGAAATATAAGAATAACATGATCAAAATAAAATCACACATAAATTTCGAGGCGTCACCTTTCCGAGCATCTACAACTTCCGGTAGTGCTTTAAGAGCTTTTATTCTCCTATTGAAATATTGAAGTTTTGGCGAAAATCCGGTTTTTCGCTCAAAGTCGATTTCTAGATGAACACATAAGACCAAATCTATTTTCATACATCTGGTCATTGTAAATTCACTCTCTCCGACTTCGTAACAGTCCTGCTATTAGCCATATTTTCTCCATACACCCACAGTCGAACTGATCACCCGATATTCCTCATTTTCGCACTCGAACTTCGATGCGACTTTGTCTGCCCAAAAACAAACTGTGCTATGCTCTCCAGCCGGGGGCGTATACGTGCCTCACTCATTCACTCACATAACATAACTTCGGATTTGGCTTTCGACGGCGTAAATCAGCTCGTCGAAAAAGGTCGGAATCGAAGATTCGTATCGTAGCCGGTTAAATAGCATCGAATGCGTTGTTATAGTTGTTATATTTGTTGTTATATTTCTTGTTAATGTTGTTGTTGTTATTGTTGGAGATGATTTGTTGCTACTGTTGTTGGTAGGAGCGAGTGCATTGTGGAGGCACATGCAAACAACAACCCAGCCTCATTAGCACACAATGGCCGGTTGGTCGGACGGACGGTGGACAGCGGTTCCATCGATCGGGGGAGACGGGTCGACGTCGGCCGCAAACAGCTGATTCGAAGCCGGCAACTCGGCCGGCTCGACCCGGCCCAGAGAGACGCGGACCCCGAACGCCCGGAGAGAGAGAGAGCAAAAGAGGGAGAGCGGAGTTTGGGCCAAGAGTGCGAAGTCGAGACTTCGGGGTCCGGAGCGCGATCAGTTGTGTTCGGCGATCGCAGCGGTGCACAATCGAGCATTTGAGCGGCGGACAACGAGCGAACAAACGAGCGAACGAGCGATCGATCGATCGTGGAGCGGGCCAACAACGACAACAACACGAAGAAGAAGTAAGAAGTAGAAAGAGTTTCGTGTCTTTCCACCGGCAGCGGAATCCGAATCAAGTCGAGCTTCGCTTCGAGTCCGATTCACTTCACGTCGTTGACAACGCTGGCAAAGCGCGCGCGTCCGAGGAGCGTTCGCGACGTGTTTAGGGTTTTTAAGCCTCATTAATTCACTAAACCGAGAAATAGAGGATTCGAAATAGAGAGATAAATACGAAAATAAAACCAACTTGTCTGAAAATCACCGAAAACGTGAAACGTAAAATTTCTCCAAAAAAATATACATACGAAACGTTGTGGTCGTCGAAGTCGAGAAGCGAATGAGCGTCGTCGGTTGTGTGGATGTAAATTTTTGTGATTTCAAATGAAACATTTGCCAAAACTGCACACATTTGCAGACCATCATCCAGCTGTTGACGACGGGAAGTTTAAATTGAAACACCAATATAATACGGAAAATAAAATAAATCGTCCGATTTCGGTTTGGAAGAAACTCAGCGGCGAACGCGAAGTGCATTCGAATCGCGATCGTCCGGCGGCGTCTGCGTTCATTCAACTGTAAATCCGCGCACGTGCAGCGAATCCTTGATTTCTGATGAACAACTAGAAATTCAGCCGACAATTAAGTAAGTTTTCCCAACGACCCAACCGACGCATTATCTCGGCTTTCGATGAAGCCGCGAGGCTGCAGTTGGTCCGCTCAGACAGTCCGTTATTGAGTTTCGGCCTTCGACTTGATTTAATTCATTGCCTACAAATCAGTGTAATATATTTTAATTACGACTGAGAATTCAAAAGAAATGTGTGAAGGCTTGAGTAAGGAAACATAAATTCCCTTGTCGCATTTCAGAGATACTGAAGTAAACCTGAAACAATTTCAGCAACTCATTAGAAGTTTTTCAGATTGAACTCCCAATTAGCAACTAATTAGTCAATGATTAAATAACTAGTAAAATCCATCGAAAAGTCGAATTCGATTAATGAAGACAAATAAATATCTGCTGATCGTGTGGGTGTCGCCGTCATCGCAGAGTCGCGTATTCTGAGATGATTAATGGAAGATTCTAAAATCGATATATTCATCATTCATTCCATTGCAGTAATAAGCTAGCAGTGAAAACATTTCTTAATTGGGTAGATGAAATGTTCTGTCGATGATTTTAGTATTTGAATATTTATATCCTTGTCTTTGGGTTCTCTGGAAATAATTATTTAGAATAGTTATATCAATATTAAATAATTTAATAGGGTGTTTATTAAACAATTGATATGATTTCGAAAATATCAAATATCCCATCATTTTTGAAGAGTAATCAAAGTCTCTTATGAAAAGGGAAACAATTATTGAAATTTAGAAACTACAATTTCATTCTCATTTATGGCCAGAGGCCGGGATCTGATCCGCCATCGATAGCGCTTCCGAAACCATTCCACTGAATCGTCAGTCAGTCATTCAGTCGAGAATTAAAACTCATGCCAAACAAAGACATGTTCGCGACCACCACGGTCGAGGCCGAAAGCGAAAATGAAAACGAAAATAACAGTTCGTGTGGAACGTCGAGTCTTTTGTTTTACTGGGCGTAGTGTGTCGGATTGGAAGTTTGACAAGCTCCTAATAATCACACAAGGTGCCAGACATAAGAAAGAAATCGTTTCAAATGGTTTCCGTGGTTCTTTGAGGTCCTCCTTCGAGGTTCTTTCGGTCTCAATTGCGGTCGCTGGTGATTGTAAAAGTGTCAAAATGACACCCGCAACCGCCGTGATTAATAGAGCTGCTCCATTGTCTGGCGTCCACCCCGCCCCACACGCCTCGTCTCTGCCCCACGGCACGACCACGACTCCGATGGACGCGAGTGTTAAAAGTCGCAAATCGTTAATTGGCAACGCGGCTGCGCGCCGTCCCGGAAGCGTTGCCAGGCACCTCGACGGGCTGCCGACCGCACGACGAGTGTCGCTTTCACGAGCCGAGTTCTTCGTCCGTCCGTTTAATATTGATATGTTCTGATCTGATTGGCTTCCGACCGATTGCATTGTCCGGCAGGTGATTGTTGTCAATATCGTTGTCGCATTGTTATTGGTATCGTTATTTATGGCGCAACTGACGCAATGACATGCGAGTACCGGCGATACAGGAACGTCTCGTTTTCCACTTCACTTCGAGTCGCGGTCGTCAATTACCGCGAATTAATTGACTTTTCAAAATCCGGGCCATTGTGGCGGGCTCGCATTGCATGTGTCAAATCGTGACGAATATGTATCAGCCACAATAAAACCAATAACCATAAAAAGAGAACATTAAAAACAAGGGCACGATCATTTGGTCGAACATTAGCAGGCAGATTAATTAAAGAACACGTCCGAGCGGCAACGAATACCATTCATTGTCTACGTCTACACACGTGAGTAACGCCCACTTAGACTCAGAGTTCCTGGACTAAGGGTAAGACGAGACTAGGAACAGTTACTCAGAACTCTCCGATCCCGGAATTATCGCTTTGTCCTAATCACACACGATCCCTCCCTACCTCCACTCCTCCGCCGACATAAACGAGATGTGAATAAAATAAAAGTAAAATTACCTCCATACGCAAGCTTGACGAATGATTTCGTTCGTGGGAGTTTTCTCAAGGAAGTTTTCGCATAAAACGAACACCGGAGTGAATTCCACCTGTCGACGCCATCGGGCGTGAGGAGTGTATGCGGAAGACAACATCTGAGCTGGAAATCTCTTCGCAACGCATAACGATCTCTGATCGGATTAGCAAAGTTACTCGTAGGAGGTGGTCACAGAGCTCTGTGAGTTTCATCTACTTGGAAATTGCCCCGAGATCCCTGAGAAACTCTGAGTAATGTTTCGGCTTGTGGCGGGGAATTCCCTTGCAGGAAAGCAAAAGTGGATCGATTAACTGGCGCTTATTGGCGACGGGCGACCCATCCATCCAGCAGATGCAGCCGCCCCAGCTTCCGATGCGGTTGAACGTCCGACTCGTCGTGACGGCCAAACCCCCGTTGAGTCTCAGCGCATCACTGTGGGCACGGCGAGGGTGGAGGAGGCGGCCGTCGCAGCTCGACTCGGCTGCAATTAGACCTGCCGCCGGAGGCTCCCGAGACGTTCGCACGTCACTCGAGCTGCTCGTCGCCGCCCCTCGAGACGCGGCCTGGTTTCGTTTGGCTTTCACTTTTAACGATATTTTGCAATTGATGGCCTTTATGCACTCATTGTGTTGATGTTGCTGTAACTATGGTGGCGGCGGTTGTTGTTGTTGTTGCTCTAGCAAAGCTAGAGCTTATCGGTTGTCGAAGTTTTATTGTTTTCTTCTCTCTGTTTGCCCATCGCAATTATCACCTGCGGCTAATTAGTCGTCTTTTGGCGCGAGTTCAGCCAACGCGGGGCGAGGAAGCGAAGCTTCCGAGGTTAGTGCCATGTTATAAAAAGTGTTGTCTTCGTTGTTGGCCAACTTTGTTTGATAACTGTTTCCTTCTCCGGCACCCGACGTCTTCCCCAGTTGGTGTCCTGTGGCATCAGAGGGTCGACTATAACGAGACTTGGAGCAGGTTCCACAATTTCACAAACGCGATCTTAATTCACTGCTTTCATTCGTATTTGGACCAGTTTGTCAACTGTCTCATCTTATCTGCTCTCCCTCTATCTCTCTGTCTTTGCAGGTGCTCTGTGCGCGAAAGAAGCCCCCGCTCAAACCAACACATGTAAACAATGAAGAGTATTAATTATTTATTTTTTAGTAGCTATGGCAACAGTTATATTTATGTGGTGAGTAGACTCCAACAAAAGTGGTTTGCGAAGACTTTGTCCAGGGGTCCGTCCTATTGGCCTCAGTCTAAGCCCGATGTCCGTTGCCCTGGGGGAATTTAATTTGAAAGAATCAAGAACTTTCCAGTCTATCGTGTGTATTTCTGTTCTTCTTTTTGCAGATATTAGCATTTATTTCATCAGTTCTCTGCTCACCTCCGTGCGGACTGTACGGGGCGCCTCCATGCCAGTTTCTGCCCGCGCCACCGGGACAGACGCCCTCCTGCGCCAGGCCCGGCAAAACATACTGCGAGCACATCGAAAACTATCCAACGTAAGCCTCCTCATCCAACTCCTCCTCCACCAAGCGACTTCTTAGAACGAGAGCTCATCCAAGGAAGGGCTGCTCGAAGCCTCACTGTGGCCCGATTTGCATAACGCTCTTGATCGAACGACGAGTTTGCTGAAACATGTTCGTCGGTCGTCGAAGAGCTCTTAACAGAATTCCTTGACCCAATAAGTTACCGAACCGAACCGATCCGCACCAGGCAGACGCTGTTCGGTTATTGATTGCGGGTTTTTCTGCGTCATTTGGCCGATAACAGTGCTCGGTGCTCGATGGTGAATCCGCTTTTCCTTGGTATGGGATTCGGCCGTGTCTGCCTGTGCTTCTAACACGATGATAAGCGAACCAAACAGACTGTCGAAACCAGTTTACAAATCATCGCCGCCATCGGACGCCGAACGGCAGTCGCGCAGTTAATGAAGTGTTTAAAGTTGACTCGAACCGTCAACAATGTGGGCCAAGTGACAGACTCGCGGTCGTGCCTCAATAAATCAAGCAAATAGTCGGCCGTGTCCCAATCGCAGCATGTGGTCGAGCCAGCCGAGACCCTCAGGCAAGCGCAAACGAAACCACCTGGTCGTCCTGATCCTTCGACCTTGGCTAAGATCGCAGTCCATCAGAGAGTGCGAGTCCGACTCCGAGAACTTCCGTCTGACTTCCTTTTCGAGAGGACCGGAAGGACGGCGGTGGGTCGTTGTCGACCGCACGAAGTTCCGCTGGTGGCCACAGCCAGTGAATATTCAACGATCGCGAAGGGTTTTCAACTTGTAGAAGCTCTTCAGAGCCGATTAACCTTCCTCTTCGACAAGCAGCCGCATCCGATAATTAATTAATTCCAACGTCTCGTCTGCATGGTCTATTCATAGCCATTCAGACATCGGACGAGCGATGATGAACGAGCGCTGGCGCCCAGTGAACGGGGGAATTTTTAATTTGACTCTTTTCACGGTTTTACAAAGTGTTGTCTAGTGTCGAATCGTGTCGTGTCGTGTTGTGTTGTGTCGCTCACACACCGCCTTACGCCGCGCATCGACTTACGCCGGACGCAAGGTTCCCGCAAAACAGGAAACGACACGTGACTCGACTCGAATAGCACACGATGACCCAGTGACTTGGGCCGACTTGGACCGCCTCGGGCGCGACGTCCGTACATGGCCGACCGACGCTCCGGATCAGCCCCGCTCTGGAGGCATGAGGCGGACCCGCACAAGAGCCATAAACAACCGTACGTCATGTGAACTCGGTCCGAGTTGTTGTAATTGCGGTTGTTGTGCAACCACCGTTGGGTTCGTTGGGGCGCATGTCCGATCGTTGTCTGGACGAGACTCGTGTCATTCCATGGTATTCCGGCCGGTGACCTTTGGTCGCGGCGACTCGAGGGGCGGGACGCGACTGGGTGCGATCGGTGGCGAGTTTCGCCGGGCTGAAGGTTCAATCAAAAATCGAGGGAGCAACGCTGGGTTGTGGGTGTTGAGGCAGAGGCCAAGCATCCAACTTCTGCTCGAATGATCGCGTCTGTTTCACAGAACGCCGTTTCTGACATGCTCTCCAGTCGCAGTCCATTTAGGGGCTTCGCTCCAATGAGCGGTCAATTCCATTCGAGGCGAGACGCCCACGGATTCCGACGTCGACGAGAGATCTGCACGAGCTGGCTCAGTGAATCATCTGGGCCTGGTGTATAATCCGACAACATTTATGAATTTCCTCCAGACTTCGGGGGTTCCACGAAAGAACTGCAGTTTCTCATTTCCCCTCTCCACCTCCTCCGCAGGTATCTCATCAAGCACCTCGTCCACAAGTGGGGCTACGAGGCGAAGAACCTGCTGGTCGACGAAACGTGGGACGAGTTCGCGGCGCTGAGCTGGCATGAGACGCCGCACTTCTACGACCCGGCGTTCATCTTCCCCCAGCGCCACTTTGGCTCCGGCAGCGGCGGCCACGGCGACTTCAACGGCTACAAGTACAACACGCCCCCCGGCGAGGGCGGCAGCAGCTCCGACAACGGGGTCATCCTGAGCAAGCCGCACACGACGGAGCCGCCGACGTGAGTTGTGGATGCAGCTTCGTTTGATTTCCTCATGCGAACGCCTTTTCGCTTGCAGGTTCCTGCTCTATAGCTCCTCGGGCCAGCGTCAGAATGCGAACAAGAACCAGGTTCGTCCGTACGGCGGCGGTGCGAAGGTGACGCCGAACAATCCAACGCTCTGGCTGAAGCGCATCGTGCGCGAGCTGAGCCAGAAGCACGCCGCTCAGCCGGCCGTCAGCGCTGTGGGATCGGGGCCGTCGGAGGAGGCGGGCCGCGTGACCCGAGACGTTTCGCTGAACATGGATCTCCTGGACATCGTCGGCGTGGAGAAGCCGGAGCCGCAACCCGGCCAGGGCCAGTCGCGCGTCAAGCGCCAGAGCCCCGGCCGGTCGACGCTCTGCCAGACGACATCGCAGTTCATCACGCCGCAAGCCGCGCTCAACAGCAAGGGTGAGTCGTGTGGTCTCGGATTGGATCGGTAGATGATGTAGTCTGCTTCTGGTATTTCTTGCAGGCAACTGGATGTTTGTGGTCAACGAGGCGAACACCGCGCGCCAGATGGTGAAGGCGGAGCTCTGTGCGTAAGTAAAGCAAATTATCAAATTGAGGCGCATCCAAACCTCTGCTTTTCACGATTCCATCTGGCCCGTTTCAGCTCCAGCACCTGCTCCAATCTCTGCCAACTGCCCAACGGCTACAACTCGCGCTGTGAGCAGAAGTTCGTGCAGAAGCGCCTGATCGCGCTCCAAGCCAGTGGTCAGAACCTCTACACGGACACCTTCTGGTTCCCCAGCTGTTGTGTCTGCACAATTTCTTCCAATTGACGAACTCACCAGCAACTACAGAAACGAAATCGAATGCAACAAGGACATTCGCAAAGCGATCCTCGGACTGAGAGGACGCCGTTTGCGAATGTTGGAGTGACAACGAAATCACCCTCATAGGCCGTCTTGCATTATTTGTGTAATCGCACCCATAAGCTGCGGAGAACATTGAATTATCTGCTAAATCTACTATTAAGTCTCGATTTCATTACAATGTACTTCCGAACCTCAAAATAGTAAAAAAAAGAACAAACATTAACTGAAAACATGACGTTGTGTTTTATTAACGAATTCATGGTAATTCAATTACTACTAATTTCTACAATATTAATCACACCATCAGAAAAATAAAAACGAACTTTGTGTTTTATAAAAAGTTGCGTATTCCTCATGTATACACATGATTCATATTTAGTGCTATTTTCTTATTTTCGGAAGATGTTATTAGCCACATTATGTATTTAACCACAAAAGTGCACCCCCGGTTCGAATATAAGATTAGAAACTTCCGACTCAGCTGAAATTGAAATAACAACTTCGAAGTCCGAATAAATATTCGTACTCCGAGTTTTGGGTTTATGAAATTGGTTAGCTGGTTAGTGTACAAACTGTGATGGACGTGGTGAGAAGTGTTGCTTTGAAGGTGAAAACAGATGATGCGAGTAGAAGATGAACGTTTTTTTTTTATTTTTGTCTATGCTTTACTTTCAAGCTTACTTTCACGTCTGTCCCGACGATGCAAGCACATTTCAGGCAGAAAGTAAATGTTTACTGTTTTGAGAAAAACTGTTTCTCAAAACTTTCATTGCTGTCCACATGACGCTGAAAAAAATTGCTTTCATGTAGTGGTATGAACTTTTTGGCAGGGGGTGAGACAAGATATCTCATTATGTTTCAACTAAAAATAATAATTATGAGTTCAAGCGGTTATTTAAATAATTAATATAAATATTAAATTTGGGAGAGGGACCAGGAAAGAAATTAGTTTATTAATAAGAACATTTTGATATTGTTGCCAAATCTAATCTAATAAAATAACCGCATCTACATAAAATAATCGCTACAGCCTGCGAAAGACTTTAGCCTTGCTACTCGGAATAAATTATGGACGCAATGCATAACAAGTTGGGAAACAGTTTGTCGAGAGAAAAGTTTCTCGCAAGTTCTGCGGCCCGATGGAACCATGAGCCATATGAGATAACATGACAAGTTGCAAGCAAAATCGCTGTTGCTCGCATCGTCTGATTGCACCTTCAGTACATTTTTAGTGTTTTTCAAAACTTTCAACGCATTGTGTTTTTCATTTTAGTTTAGTTCACCAATAATGAAAATTGATTTTACGAACTTATGTAAAATCCCGACACGCATATAATATTCTACATACTCTCAAGCTTTCATTAGATTATATTTGGGAGCGGATTTTCTTCGGAAAAATTGTAATCGTCTCAATCGCAAACAATATCAATAAATTTAAAAATTTCCCCACCGATTAACAAAACCGATTTTGCAAAACCCCACATTTTTCTTATTCTCATAAATATTCACAACGTTAACCATGGCTTTTAACACTTCGACTACAGACAGAAGTAGAGACAGACCGATGGATAAGTTGGGCTCTCGTTGACAGTTCGAATTCCTTGACCACTCGATGGAGTTAACACCGGTTGGCATTTTTCTGAACTGTTGCTTTTGCTGTCCTTTGCCCACCGACTGCCTCTCAAATGTCAACCGCTGAACAAATCTCGAATCGAAACAAATCACAAACGTTGGGGTTTCAAATGATGTCGGCAAATCCGGAGTTGCGAACGTTTAACTTTCATAACTACTGAGTTGCCAGAGGGAGGAGGAGGTAAAATAAATTATATTGTGTTTTTAAAGTTTTTGAAATATCTCTGTATCTATTCGGCAGGATGATGATAATTTATTTTTTTTTATTTCCTGTGTTTATTACACCTATCTATTGACATTAAGTAATTATTTTACAGAGTGGAAGTATTTAGTAATTGAAATCAATATTTATATTACATATTATTTACAAATTTTGTGGATGTTTGAATGTTTTAAAATTTATTTAGAAGTTCCGGGTTGGTAGATCAGTTGGTGTGCGTCTCTTCAGCCGTTTGTGTTGTATCTCTATCAAGGTTCGATTGTTGTCCTAGGAGCCAATTAAGTTTCATGAGTCTGCTCCTTACTTCGCTTTTGTACTATATGGCTTCTCCACGTCAGCTTTGAATCTATAGTCATTCCAAGGTATTTTGCTTTTGTATCAATTTTAATATTTTCGTGATTTATTGTCAAGTGTTTTGGTTCGTGTCTTCTGTTTGTGTAAATTACTTGCACCGTTTTTTCAGTATTTATTTGGATACCCCAGGTGTAGAGCGCGCTGGCCAGTAAATAATTAAAGTTGGCGCTGGTGCTCTGGGCTTAGTAGCGGGGCTGGGGGTGGATGCTTCGCGCAATGAAATGCCGTCGGCACAACTAAATTGTCCGTCCGGCAAATCGGCAATTAAAAACGGCAACCAAACTCGTACCTCAGCAAAATCGTTGTGAAGAATTGATGTCGCAGAAAATCAAAACACTGTAAATTTCTGGAGCAGTAAATATTCTTTATTTACACAATATGATAATCACCTATATGTGAAGCAAACGTGATCTCTTTCTGGTGAGATCCAAAACTGATGTATCACCTATGTGATCTAAAAAGTGTGTGATCGTCGGAAAACTTCGGATGAGTTCCTGACCCTTCCACACAATAAAGTGGAGACTTTTCCGACGATTCCTATATGCACCTACACAAAACCCTAAAACATTGAACAATGTTTGTCAATATGTAGACAAACATGAATCTAAACCTGACGGCGGTGATTCGATGTTTGGCGTAAACATTCCGCCCACCTTGCAGTATCACTGCAAACGAATTAATTAAGTATCTACTATACATAAAATATATAAAGTTTATAATTCATAATAAGATAGGGCGTGGTACATATAGGTTTGATTTGGTGTCAGATGGGGTGGTTAACCTTGTAATTTCCGGGGTAGTCCAGCTTAATTTGCTGTCTGGGCAACCAGGTGCGGTACCATTCTGGGCATCATTCCTGCCACCGTTTCTTGCATGCTCAGGGAAGTTCTGTCCTTATGAATGCGCTTGTGGGCTTTGCCCTCAAACCGTCGAGGCTTCTCATTTCGCTCTGGCATTGTCTTGCGCGGGTGTTGTCTCCGAGGGCGCAGCGAAAGCTGATCCAAACGCTCCGTTCTCCTGCGGTCAGCGTGTAAAGAGGGACGAAAGCGATGAGACTCAGTCCCGTGACTGGCGCCATCGTTTCGTCGCACCGAACTCGCAGAAGGATTCACGAGCTCGGTGCATGGGGACAGAAGGTTGCTCTTCCGCGGGACGGTGAGGATCCTCCTCAACGAGCGCTTTGATCTCCAGCCCTTCATCCCCGGTCGATTCTTCCCGGAGAAATGCCACGATCGCTTCTGGATCACTGACTCTCCCTCCGAAAGGAAACCGCCCTCGACCCCGTCACCCCGGGGATCACGTGACTCAGGAGATTTTTCCCTGAGTTCACGGAGACTCTCATCGGCCCGCGAAGATTCTAAGTGCCTTATTTCTTCATCCGAATGCCCGTGCAGCATCGAGTGAAGTTTGCGGTTGCATCTGAACTTATCAGTGCAACGCTTCAGATGGCAAACACCATGTAGAACATTGCTCGACGGTTGCTGGATTTTCGATAATCCAGTGGTTCTGTTTTCCGCGACCCGAACTCTCGAATCGCGTGTTGGGGAATTCCACTTACGTCGACTGATCCCCGATGGGTAGTATAGTCGAGCAGGAAGCGAAACTTCTGTGTAGCAAGACATAATGGTTTTGGTGGATGTTTGACACGATAGAGGGCCTGTGAGAATCCATCCAAAGACCGTGTCTTGGGCTATTAAGTGTTCTACAACTTGATGTCGAACACCTTCCAAAATGATTTGTGGGTACAGATCCCCACCAATCAAGACATCGACTTTTCCACTCTGATTCTTGTCGGCTAAATTGAGATTCGGTATTTGATCAACCACGGAGGGATTGATCGAAGTGGTTGGAAGGTTTCCGGTAAACTTCGAGAGAATTAAAGCCGATACTTTAATTCTAAAGTTGGAATCCTTTGGAGAACCTATCACAACCGTGCACCGTTTCGAGACTTGAACGGCGACTTTCGCACTTAAGCCAGATATTTGTGCACAAATATTTGTGTGGGGGATCTTAAGAACGTTTCGTAATCGTTCTGAAATAAAGGTTCCTTCCGAACCTGGATCAATCAGAGCTCTGGCTTCGTACTCGACTCCATTGTGACAAATCGTCACCATCGCAGTACCCAGGAGCACTTTTGTTGACCCCCGCACAAAGTGACTCTGAACTATTTCAGAGTCATTGGACGTAGACTGTCTTGAGGGACCTCCAGGGCTGTGAACTTGAGCAGTATGACTGCTCGGAAGCTGTTGCACACCCTGTGAGGTGGACGGGCGCGAGCCTCCCTGTCGATGGGACTCTCCCGAAGTCGACGAATGGGAAACATCGCGATGTAAAAGGGTATGATGGCGTTGTTTACACATGCCACAATTGAACGCACTTTTACAATCTCGCGCTTGATGCGAATATGACAAACAATTCAGGCACAAGTTCAACCTCCGGACTGTTGCAAACCTGTTCTTTGTTGTCATCTCAAGAAATCGAGGACATGTTCTAATACCGTGAGCATTAGAACACAAGTTACAAGATGTCACATTGTTGACATTTGCGTGGTGAATATTCACTCTCCTCGAGGCGGCATTATTATGGAAGCCGTGGCCTTTGCAACCGGCTTGCAATTCGACGCACTTCGAATATCTAATACCGTTTCCAACGTCTGGAAACGGCTTGTCATGAAACTGTCCATATCCGCCCACCGTGGGATCTCGGACTTAGCGACAATGCTTTGCTCCCATATCGTCTCAGGTAGCCGCGTGGAGCACAGATAAACAAAGATGGCGTCCCAATTGGTGATATTAATATCATACAATTGCAACGCCGAAATGCAATTGTTTATATCCCGTTGCAGCCTTTTGATGGAATTTCCTGATTCCACCTGGGCCACTGGGAGATTAAACAGAACTTTGAGTTGACTGTTTACTAGAATTCTTTTATTTTCATACCGGTCGGCGAGATTTTGCCAAGCGGTAGCGAAACCGTCATGAGTTAAAGGCGATTTTTTAACAATTTCTTTCGCCTCTCCACGAGTTTTTTGATTTAAGTGGTAGAGCTTCTCTACCGGAGTCAGCCGCTGATTACAAATGTAAATCGCGGTGAACATATCGCGGAAGGACGGCCAGGACAGATAATCCCCATAAAAGACATCCGTATCTACTGGAGGCAGATTGATGTTATGGTTTGACATGACTAAAGGGGCTGAAGGATCAATTTCCTTGGGTTCGGAAGTTGATCTGCTGAGCTCTTGGATCAATTGACCCATCTTGCCCATACATCGGACATAGGTATCATAACAAGTCCGATACTTGACTTTAAGAGTCGTTAAATCTGTAGCCTCATCGTCGGCTTTGGCAGTGGATCGTCGATGTAAGACCGTCTCATACGACGACTTGACATCTAGCCACATCGATTTCAACTCGTACTTTTGCACTTCAAGAGTGAAAGGCGAGTGTTCGGACGCTGGAGTTGAATTGAATTCAGACTCAAAAATAATTACATCGTCGGTGACGCGAATGAACATTTCGTAAGGACATGTTGCAATTTAAATTTGCTATTATCACGGACTAATATTATATTTGAATTCAAAGAAATTCGATGGACAACGATAATTTTGTTCGTAGGAAACAAACGGAGGCAAAAAAGGTATAACTTTTCTATAAATTTTCAAAAAGATTT
The DNA here is from genome assembly GCA_017309665.1 of Coelopa frigida. Classification (NCBI taxonomy): domain Eukaryota; kingdom Metazoa; phylum Arthropoda; class Insecta; order Diptera; family Coelopidae; genus Coelopa; species Coelopa frigida. Next base: position 14,916,578 of record CM029563.1, read on the forward strand.
ATATATAAAAAAGAAACTCAAAATTTCAAAAAAAATCGAAAAATTTCTTCTGAGTAATCAGGCCAACACAGCAAAGATTTTATAAATTTATAAAAATATATAAAATATAATTATAATATAAAATAAAAATGTTTTTTTTTTACTAACTTTTTTTTCGGGTGTACTCGAGAAATTTAAGGTGAGTTGCCGAACCTTTTTTCTTTGGGTGTACACTCTCTTGTTGCTCTGCTGGTGTTGAGTGGGAGACTTTCGAGTACTCTCACTTTGTGTACGTGTGCACCTGTTGCACTCTTTCTTCCAATTGTCTTGATGCATGCCTCTGGCGACGTCGCCAAACACAATAAATATTTTGGCTGAATTCGCCGCAAAGTGAGAGTGCAAACACGAAAATTTATTTTTCGCGCGGATTTTTATTTTTATTAAATCGCGAAGGACACCAAATCACTATTATTATTGTACCACGCACCTTTTTTTTCTGCTGTGGCTGTTTAGAACTGCTTGAAGATCCGGCTCGAAGGACCAATGTTGTGCTGGCTTAGTAGCGGGGGGTTGCTGGTTGTTCTTCTAGCAGGAGAATCGCCGCGGCTGTTCGTGGGTTGATGCTGGTTGCGTTGATGGCGAAACAGAAATCCAAATAAAGCGGCGGAAAAGCAGACAATCTGGCGTTTCTGGTCTATGTGTGGAAATCAAAACACAAAAAAAATGTTTGGGGCAGTAAATTTACTTTATTTACTCTCGGATACGATCTCTCACCTATGGTATCCAAATTGCAAGTCGTCGTTCACCTATGTGAAGCAAACGTGATCTCTTTCTGGTGAGATCCAAAGCTGATGTATCACCTATGTGATCTAAAAAGTGAGTGATCGTCGGAAAACTTCGGATGAGTTCGTGACCCTTCCACACAATAAAGTGGCACTGTTGGCACTGGTATGTCTGCAGTGTATAACACATATAATAATGGTCCTAGTACACTGCCTTGTGGCACTCCTGCTTCCATTTCCTGTATTTCAGAGCATCCGTTTTTGTATTTAACATAGAAATTTCTGCCGTTTATATAGCTTTTAAGGAGGAGATAGTAGTCAAGTGGTATTTGCTGTTTTAGTTTGTGTAAGAGTCCTTTGTGCCATACGCTGTCGAAGGCTTTTGCAACGTCAAGATAGAGATCCTATTTATTACTCGATGTACTTGTTGCATAGTGGAGTGTCGTCGTCTAAAGCCAAACTGGTGACTGGGTATTAGATTTCTTTGCGTCAAGATAGGTTCAAGTCGGTCAAAGAGAATTTTTTCAAAGAACTTGGAAAGAATTGGCTTATCGGTCTGATGATAATTAAAAGTAGTATTTAAACAACAGATGTAAAAAAAACATGTAAATACCAAAATCACCACCAGTCACCACAATCACCTCGAAGACAATTGGGTAGACAACAAGTCGTGAAAAATTGTTTAAAATGTCGACAAACTATGATTTCCGTATTCGACATCAAAACAAATTACGATCAACGTCACCATTCCGGTCCGACATAAATTCGTAAATTGCAACGAATTAAATTGAAGTGCAGCTTTCATTGAATACCGCCAAAAATTTCGCCGAAGGATTCAAATTGTCGATACCTTCTTCATGGGAACCGACTGACAATAGGTGTAGGGTAGAGTATGACGCGTTGGGAGTATCAAATTTTTGTTGGATGCCCTATGGGTTGAAAAATTATAATTTAATTTTGTACTTCGATCGCTGTTTCAGGAGGAACAACTCAATATGTCCACAAGCTTCGAGTGAAAAACGGAATGGTGCGACAGAGAAATAAATAAATATGATTGCTTAAGGGTCTTAGGGGTATTTGGTTGAATCCCACGGAATACTCTCCACCTTCTAATGATCATTTTGAGTTAGTGACATTTATACACTTAGACGGTTATCGATAATGGTATTAGTATCAATATCAAGAGCTACGACCATTACCATAATAATAAGGAGTATAAACAAATCACAACAACAATTACGACACGCCGTAGAAATCGCAGTATTTCTTAGAGATCCATTTTGTAATTTGAGGCGTTTCTTGTTTCCACTGTCTGTGCGAATGTGCGAATAAAGGCTTATTCGCACATTTTTCAGCAATGCTTTGATTTATGAAAGTCTTTGGTGTGTTCGTGCAGTTGTCAACAACTGCAGGAGTTCACCTGAGTGATTTATTTTAGTATCGAAGCAGTTCTACGTTCCTCTCTCTGACCAGTCGAGCTCAGCGGATACAGAGAGAATTCTGAACTCCAGAAAATCACTCTCAAAATGTAGACTTTATCGGCCATCCTCAACAGCTCTTTGGTACGAATCTGAACCAGACTACACCTTTTTAAAGCAGAAATGCGAAAACCAAAGAACAATTTGCGATAATCAAAAAATGATTTGCGACAAGCATAAAGTGATTTGCGACAAGCATGACGTGATTTGCGACAGGCAAAAAGTGATTTGCGAAACAAATTTAATCCCAGAGAAAATCAAATTGCGACAAGCAAATTTTCGACTTGCGACAACGATAAAAGGAGTTGCGACAACGATAATCAGAATTGCGACAATAAAAACAGAATTTGCCGCATTCTGCAATCGCGACAACGCTCTGCTGATGTTGCAGCATTATTGATCTAGCATTTTCAGAAAATTCGTACCATACATTTTTTTTTTTTAATTTAGACCCAAAAATCGGGTGAATACCCCACTGTGCGTCGTTTGCAAACACCATGCAATAAACCAATGTTAATTTAAATCTGTAAATCTATTATCACTCTGTAAAACTGGTCTAAACTGTAAACTGGTCTCCAGAAAATATAATTCTCGTAACATAATCCACCAGCAGTCTTTCTGTTAACGCCAGTCTCTTAAAATGTTATTCTCCATTTTGATCTTTCTCCTTCTCTGCCCTGTTATTCTACTCTCTGCAAAACTGGTCTAAACTGTAAACTGGTCTACACAAAACATAATTTCCGTAACATAATTCACCAGCGGTTTTGGGACACTGAGAGCAACGTCGCCAACGCTGCTGCTGCTGCACTGCGACCAAGACAGCGAGAGCGTTTCTGTTAGCGTCGATCATGGCGTTCGGTCGGTCGCTTATTCGAACGTCAGCTGCCAACGGCCGCGGTCGCGTTGTTGAGCATCACTTTGTTTTTGTGATTCGTACGATGAATTATGGATGAATTTGAATGCACTTGAACTGTGCTTTGTGCTTTCGAGACAAATTTTTAATTTTCCAGTTAAGTTGGAAATTATTCTGCTAATAAATTTGTGCCTTTGGAAAGTTATTTTCTACTGATTAATCAAATTAGTAATTTTATTAAAATAAAAATTACAAATTGTGAAAATTGAAATATGTTAAAATAATATTAAAAAGAAAATATAAAAAGAAATTGTGAAATAACTGTTGACCTCCAACATTTGATTACATAATTGAAAAAATACAAATTATTCTCCAAACTTTAAATTTTAAAGGTTTTTTACGAAAATCTGAAAATCTTATTTAGTGCTACATTTATGGAATATCGAAGGATTCTGATGCCTCCTGACGTAGTTCATCAAAATGATCTTTTCAAACACGGAATGAAGCATACAAATAAAATACAAAATAGTACAAAATAATAATTCAAGGTATAAATACTTTAAAAATATAAAATATATATAAAATTTATAATAATGTGAGAAAAAAATGTTTTTCTCATTGATGAATTTGAAAATTTAAAATGCCAATAATTCTCGCCCTATATTTATTTTCTCACTTGTCCTCTTCATCCGATGTCATAAACACAAAATATATTGTAATTTCATAGAGTACATTATGTTCTTTTTATTCAAGTTATCTTTTGATATCACTTGACTTCCTTTTCCTTTCAAATAGTTTTGACAAGGTATTCCATGATTTAGGAGAAATGTGCTTTGAACTTATAAATATTGAAATTATATTTATAAAGAAAACGCGTGTTTCAAAATGTGAATCCGAAAATTGAATATTTTTATTTTTGACTTAAATGTCTACAAAATTTGTTTTATGAAAATTTTGAAAAGTTTAATTTATAAAGTTGAAATGTAGCAAGTACATTCGCTACATCAGTGACGCTACCTCCAGTGACACGGACTTATGTGTCATGAATTTAATTCGATTATTAGTGTTGTTGACGGGTACACCAAATCTTGCTATCCATCCAGCGTAGAATGATTTTGCGACAGTTTCAGTTCGAATGTCCGGTACCGGCAGTGCTTCTGGCCAGCGTGTGAATCGGTCAATGCAGGTGAGGATGTATGACATACCTTGAGACGACGGTAGAGGACCAACGATGTCAATATGAATGTGCGCGAAACGTTCTGTGGAAGGTGGAAATGTTCCGACTGCACTATGGGTGTGTCGATTTACCTTCGATCGCTGACAGGTCACACATTCACGGGTCCAAGTCTTAATTTGCCGATTCATATTTGGCCATACAAAGCGCTGCTGAATGTTCTTAAGAGTGGTGCTGATACCACTATGTGACAAGTTGTGGACTGAATCAAAAACTGCTCGGCGAAAAGAATCGGGAACGAAAGGTCTTGCGTGGTTTGTGGAAATATCGCAGAAGACGGCTTTGCTGTTCGGACTCATGTGAAGAGACTTGATCACGAGCGATGTGTCTTGATTCTTGAGAAATTGTTGCAACTCCGCATCAGATGCTTGAGCTTCAGCGAATTTCTCGTAGTCGATGTTTGGGCTGCTGATTGTTGCAATTCTTGACAAGGAATCTGCAACGACGTTGTCTACTCCACTGATATGCCTGATATCAGTCGAGAATTGGGAGTGGAAATCTAGGTGTCGGAATTGACGTGGTGTCGCTTTTTCTGACTTTTGCTTGAAAGCGAAAGTGAGCGGTTTAAGGCCAGTGAAGATTATGAAATTTCTGCCCTCCAACATGTGCCGATAGTACTTGACGACTGTGTATGCGGCGAGTAACTCTCTGTCGTAAGTACTATACCTCTTTTGCGTGTCGTTGAGTTTTCGCGAAAAGAAACTCAATGGCTTCCATCCTTCTGAAGTGTGTTGCTGCAAAACTCCACCGATGGCGAAGTCGGATGCGTCCACCATGACGCAGAGTGGTGCTGATACCACTATGTGACAAGTTGTGAACTGAATCAAAAACTGCTCGGCGAAAAGAATCGGGAACGAAAGGTCTTGCGTGGTTTGTGGAAATATCGCAGAAGACGGCATTGCTGTTCGGACTCATGTGAAGAGACTTGATCACGAGCGATGTGTCTTGATTCTTGAGAAATTGTTGCAACTCCGCATCAGATGCTTGAGCTTCAGCGAATTTCTCGTAGTCGATGTTTGGGCTGCTGATTGTTGCAATTCTTGACAAGGAATCTGCAACGACGTTGTCTACTCCACTGATATGCCTGATATCAGTCGAGAATTGGGAGTGGAAATCTAGGTGTCGGAATTGACGTGGTGTCGCTTTTTCTGACTTTTGCTTGAAAGCGAAAGTGAGCGGTTTAAGGTCAGTGAAGATTATGAAATTTCTGCCCTCCAACATGTGCCGATAGTACTTGACGACTGTGTATGCGGCGAGTAACTCTCTGTCGTAAGTACTATACCTCTTTTGCGTGTCGTTGAGTTTTCGCGAAAAGAAACTCAATGGCTTCCATCCTTCTGAAGTGTGTTGCTGCAAAACTCCACCGATGGCGAAGTCCGATGCGTCCACCATGACGCAAATCGGGAGATTTTCAGAAGGATGAACCAAAAGAGTGCAATTGGCCAAATCTGACTTACATTTGTCAAACGCGGCATGTGGAATGAAGCGGCGGTAAAAATTACCATGGCGACAAAGCGGCGGATTTCTTTTACGGTCATCGGCAGCGGGTAGTTGAGGATGGCTTCTACTTTGTCTGGAAGAGGACGAATTCCTTCCATCGAAACAAGGTGTCCCAGGAACTGCACTTCACTTTGGCCGAAACAGCATTTCGCCACGTTGACGACGATACCAAAATCTTGAAGGCGCTGGAACAGTTGACGAAGGTGTTCGAGATGCTCATCTTCATTTCTCGATGCAATGAGAACGTCATCGAGGTAGACAAAGCAGAAGTCCATGCCACGCAGAACTTCGTGCATGAATCGTTGAAAGGTTTGTCCAGCGTTGCATAAACCAAACGTCATGAAAGCGAATTCGAATAAACCGAATAGTGTAGTAATGGCGGTTTTCGGGATATCACTGGGAGCAACTGGAATTTGATTGTATGCTCGGGCTAAATCGATGGTGCTAAATATGTTTTGTCCACTCAGCTTATGGCCAAAGTCGTGGATATGGGGAATCGGATACCGATCAGGAATCGTCTGGGCGTTTAGACGACGGTAATCTCCACATGGACGCCATTGTCCATTTTCTTCGGGGCCATATGAAGAGGACTAGACCAGCAACTCTTCGACGGCTTGCAGAGTCCTTGGTCAAGCATGAACTGGAATTCCTTCTTGGCGATCTCAAGCTTTTCTGGGGGAAGTCTGCGGGGTTTTGCGGACACTGGAGCTCCTTTGATCTCGATGACGTGCTCAACAGTGTGTTTCGCTCTCTTGCAAGAAGTTGGTTGCGGAAGTTCAGGAAATTTCGAAAGTAGATCGTGGTATCGTGATGTTCTTACCAACGTCTTAATTTCGAGATACGCAATCGCTTTCGACATTTTTCCACTGCACTCGATTCCAGTTTCGTTGTCGATCAACTTCTTGCGTTTGAGATCAACCAGCAGTCCGAAATGGTTCAGAAAATCTGCACCGATGATGGGGTGGCTCACGTCAGCAACCAAGAATTTCCATGTGAAAGCTCGCCGTAGTCCAAGGGTTGGAGTTAGAAGATCGTCGCCGTAGGTGTTGATGGTCGAGCCGTTTGCAGCGAAAAGCTTGAATTTCGCAGGCTGTTGTACCTTGTTCTGCGTACTTGAGACGGGAAGAACAGACACGTCGGCGCCGGTGTCAACCAGAAAGTGCTTTCCAACGGATTTATCGTAGATGAAGAGGCGATTAGTTGCTGAACCCCGGTCACTGGACGTCTCTAGTGACCGGGCTGAAAGTATTCCGACGAGTTGCATTTGAAGTTGCAGGGTTTCCTGCACTTACGAGCTTGCGATCCAAATCGGTGGTGGTAGTAGCACATACCAGAAGTTCGAGACCGTGATCTGGATCGTGCGTCTCGACCATGAGATCGGCTTCTGCGGTCCGTCTTGAGCTCTGCAATCGCTGCGGTGTGTTGGGCGATTTGATTTTGAAGTTCACAAACATCAGGAGCTGGATGCAGGGAAGCAATGCCATTAGCGGACGATGCGGATGGCGTCTCAGCGATTTTGTCAGCAATTTTCGCGAGACCGTCAGTGCCTTCGGATGATGCTGCTAAAATCGCTTGGGTATGCGTGGGCAAGCGTTGCATCTACATCGTGCTGAGGAAATCGTCGGCGACGTTGCCGTTTGCCAAGGTTTTCATTTCCCGAAGCAACATCGATGGCTTCCTGTCGCCAAGCTCCACTTCCGCGATGAGCTGCTTCACACGACGCTCTTCGGATAAAGAAAAATGTTCGATAAGACGCTCTTTAATCTGTCCGTATGCATCACTCGGCGGATTTAGCACTATATCGCTCACAACACAGAGGACGTCTTGGTCGAGTTCGGTTACAACGGCGTAGAATTTTAGGAGTTCGTCACTCACGCGGTGTTGGGCAAATTGTGCATCAGCGAGCGCGAACCACAGCGCGGCGTTGAGCTTCCAAAATCGTGGTAGTTTCACGATCGCATTAGAAACTGGCGCGATACTTTCGACGACGGCGATGCGATGGAACGGACGAGGATAAAATGGGCTTCGGAGGCATTTTAATTCGCGTCGCACTTTCGGATCACGTCGGGGTCACCAATTATAAATTATTGAAATTATATTATTAAAGAAACGCGTGTTTTCAATGTTTCAACTGTGAATCCGAAAATGAATAGTTTATACCCTACACCCTGTGGGTAAGGGTATATCATTTTGTCCTTCCGTTTGTAACGCATTAAAGGAGAGGTCGTAGGTATGGAAAAGTATATATTCTTGATCAGCGTCACCTCCTGAATCGATTTAGCTATGTCCGTCTGTCTGTCTGTCTGTCGTCCGTCTGTCTGTCTGTCTGTGTGTCTGTCTGTGGAAATAGATTTTGTGAAGAAACGGTAAGAGATACTGACTTGAAATTTTGGATTTAGTATTTCTATATTAATAAGCTACTTGTATGTAAAAATGGACGTAATCGGTCAACGGACACGCCCACCTCCCATATAAAGCAAAAGGTTTATATGGGATATCTGGTGAACTATGGTATATATCGAGATGAAATTTTGTGTGTGATCATGTTCCACTGATACGAGTTTAAAAGACAAAAATGGAAAACATCGCCCATCGGACACGCCCACCTCCCATATAAAGCAAAAGGTTTATATGGGATATCTGGTGAACTATGGTATATATCGAGATGAAATTTTGTGTGTAATCATGTTCCACTGATACGAGTTTAAAAGGCAAAAATGGAAAACATCGCCCATCGGACACGCCCACCTCCCATATAAAGCAAAAGGTTTATATGGGATATCTGGTGAACTATGGTATATATCGAGATAAAGTTTTGTGTGTGGTCATGTTCCACTCATACGAGTTTACAAGTCAAAAATGGATAACATCGCCCTCCCATATAACGCAAAAGTTGAATATGGTATATATGATAAACTATGGTATATATAGAGATGAATTTTTGCGTCTGATCATGTACCACCGATACCAGTTTACATACTAAAAATTGACAAGCTACAGCTCAAAAGCTACAGCTCAATGTTGGATATGGTAAACCATATAGACAGTTATTAGATTAAATATTGCTACTAAGAGTTCCCAAGAATCAAATGGAAAATATCTCTTATAGGACACGAGCACCTTCCATACAAAATCGTAGATCTACAAGAAATCCAACTACTTTATGGATGTTATTAGCTGATGAAAGGTGGGAGTGAATCCAAGAAGAAAGAGACCACATCCAACTGAACCTCAATGGACGCCCATAAAAATTGATTATATCTTTTCAATATAAACGTAATGAGCAGGTGACGATTGAGAGAATACAATCCCTGCTGATGGGATCACAATCCACAAAAGTCAGGGAGCTACATATTTCCAAATGGCTGTTCATCTTCAAAGTGGAATCAATCACGCGGCACTATATGTTGCTTATAGTAGCGCAGCAAGTACTTCTGGACTTTATATTGTTGAAAATTTCTACCCTCCCAAGTCTGTTGTTGAATCAGATTTTGTCTGCATTGAAATGAACATCTAAAATAGGAAAAGCAACTAAAGGCACATTATGATTTTATGGCACACAAAAAATCATCGATTCAATTATTCTTCCATAAATTGCTGAGCTTTTATTCGCACTTTCAAGATATTAGCAATGGCACAATGCTGCAAACACCAGAACTACTTCGTTTTGTAGAAACATGGGCCCCTATAAGATTCCTAACTTCACTCTTATTCATAGATTAGACAATCGACACAAAAAGGGTATAATCGTGTTTGGAATACGAAAATAGCTTCAAATATATAATTTCTCTTTGAAAGAGGCCACAGTTGTGAAAATCGCACAATGGAGTTAATAGCATTGAAGTGTAATGATGCATTTTCTAATTATTGATAGAAATTCACTCTTTTTCCTTTAATAAACGTTGTATGCAGGGTGTAGGGTATGTAAACTTCGGCCTGGCCGAAGTTAACAGATTTTGCCTGGGTGGACCAGGCAAACCGGGGGAGCGAAGCGACCCCGGTGCGCTAGTTTATTTTGACTTAAATGTCTACAAAATTGTTTTATGAAAATTTTGAAAAGTTTAATTTATAAAGTTGAAATGTAGCAAGTACATTCGCTACACATCTAATGTTGATGAGTAGTCATTCACAGAGTAAGTGCTACTTCCATCATTCAAGCAACAAAAACCAAAATCTTGAACCGACGTATCTAGAAAATTTCTCTTCGTGTCTGTAGAAAGGCAGCCCCAGAGTGAAGATTTCGCATTTAGGTCTCCGCAGATTAGAGCCGTCTTTCCGAAAATAGTTGAAAAGCTTATCAATTTCAATTTGGAAGGTGGAAATATCATTATTTGGAAGCATGTACGCACAGACGATGTTTAAGTTCTGGTTTAAGTTTAAAGTTTCCACTGCTATTATCTCGGCTTTATTACTCGTATTTAGTAATTTGAATTTAATGCAGTTTTTCAGATACATTTCTACACCACCATAGCCATCTTCTCGGAATTTTCCCACGAAGTTTTAATCTGATAGACTAGAGCAAGAGTTGTCGGTCATCCATATTTCATTCAGAAGAGCAATATCAATATGATTCTAACAATTCTTGTTACCCTTTTTTTAAGACTCTGGATGAGTATTGTATTGAAGTATTTAATGGTCATTCTTAGTAAATATTAATTAGAATTTGAATTTGTATTGTGTTTATCAATTCTTTCCACCACAGAGAGGATACTTTGCCGAATTTGTTTTGGATCTTCTATTTGCAGACTGTTCATGATTTTGACAAGCTGGAAACTAATATCATTCAGTTTTTTCGAAATCTGTTACTTTGTGCGTATTAATGCGATTGATGCTTTCGATTGCGTTCTCTTGATGGATGGCATTTCTCCAGGCGTCCATCGTATTTTTGGTATTGAGATCTTCTCGTTGTCGATTTTTTTTTTTACAATTTTTGCATAGGAAAGATATGAGAGCCTGATATTAGCAGCCTCTTGTGCATTGTTAACAATTTGGTTGTGGATTTTGTCTCTCTTTAATGGCGGAAAATTAGAGTCAACGTTTTCGTCCGCAAGTATGTCAAATCTATTCAAAAAGCACCCGAAAACCAGGCTGGCAAATTTTCAATAACCATAATTTTTTTGAGTGTATGGGCCTTGGCTCTTGCTGGACAATTTTTTCCGTTGGAAGATGATTTTGTTTACAATTGGTGCAAAGGAATCGAACCGGGGCTCCGCTGACTCGTAAGCTACTATATTTATTTTTTGCCAGTTTTTCGTATAGCGGACAGTTTTTCGTATATGGACGTGATCATGCTATTAGTTAGCTTGATACACATCGTATAAATTGGTTTTGGTTTTAAAGCGTGTTGCCGATACGACAAAGTTCATACAAATTTTGTGTAACTTTTACGATTTTTACAACATAAAAGAAGGTAGTGCTGTTAAACCTCATTTATAATTATATAATAATAATAATTAAATCTACTAAAATTTATACATTTTCCGTGCGTAAGTCATCTTCTTCTGAACGAAGTATGACCTTTTCGTAACAAAAATATGTATGATGTATTCTAGGGTTAAAAAAATAAAAAAAATAAAACTCCTTCAAAGTATATAAAATTATTGTTTTTTTCTTATTAGAATTTAACTGAAAAAAACTAATAAGGAATCCCTCCGTTACCCAGGTGAATTCATTTGAACTTTACGGCATGATTCTGTCTACAATAGTAACAATAGGGCTGAATACAATCAAAGTCTCGCATGCTTCACTTGAAGCTAACTTTTTGAGTTACAATGAAAGCTTGCTTCAAAAATGAAAATATTTGTTATCTGTCAAATTCGAATTTTTGGCAAAATAACCCAATTTTTAACGTGCGTTACTTATGTACATTAACCATTACTTTTTCTAACATTAAATTGAATGTTATACAAAATATTGCGTAAGAATATTTGATATATTATTTACTTTATACTTAAACGATTTTTAAGATTTATATTACATTGTCTTAAAACTAACTGCTTTATTGCAAAATTTTCTGTAATATTTTGGTAGACGTTGAAGATTAACTTTATATTCTTTTAAATTTAAATAACATTTTCCCGAAAATTTTTTATTTTTTGAACAAAATATCCTTCAAGAGTTTCTGCGCATTTATAAAATGAGGATTCTTTTGGATTGTAGTAACGGCAGTTGTCAAAGATCTTAGTCATATCTCCGATGAATTCAGATAACTTGGTATATTCATTTTTATCCAGTTTGTTTTCAATTTTTTGTAAGTCTGAAAGAAACAATGCATTTTTTTTAGGTTTTTTTTGGATTGAAATATAGAATTCGAATCGCTCAGGAGTTGTAAAAAATACGGCTCATGAGTGGTATTCTTGCTCAAGTGTGGAAAAATACGGCTCCTGAGCGATATTTTACGAACTCTGGGATTTTAAAAGG